>JAOTQQ010000001.1:106283742-106312594 GCA_026546715.1 Gallinago undulata | reverse complement strand
CAGGGTGCTAAATAAACTCATCTAGGCTTCCTTTCCCACAAACATTGGACTATATGATCTTTCAAGGTCTGTTTCAGTCTGGACTATTCTATGATTCTGTGATTTTATGACTTGGGAAATTAATAAGAAACAATACCCTTATTTATAACTGGTTTTATTTTTGTGGGATCATTCGGAAAGAATACGAAAACATAGGGAAGAAGGAAGGGGGAGGCTGCTGAAGGGGAAAGAAGTCAATTGGCTGGAGCATAGTTGAGAACAAAAATGTGTAAAGTCAGCACGAACATAACATTGTATTTTTATATTAGAAGAAACAGAAGAAAATAAACCTGACTCCCTCTTTTTTCCTTTCCTTCCTCAAGCCCATACCAACTTTCCAGTCTCTGGGAGTTCCCCAAAGCACTAGAACAGGGAAGAGAAGCTGCTTGCCTGAATTGTGCAATAGAAGAAGATAGAAACAGTTGCAATCTTTCTTATGGTTAAAGAATAAAGACAGAGTTACTGAGTGGTGATTCCTGACCGCAGAGCAGTGGGCTAAGCCATGGATGTAGAACTGAGATGCTGAAGTTGAGAATCTAAGAGGAGTAGATGTTCTGGAGCAATGATCAAAAACTTTGATGAGACCTGCAGAGGAATTTAAATTCAAGGCAGACAAGCCTGGACTTGTTTTCCCATTGGCTTAACCGTTTGGCATGGGATAGGGCAATGAAGCTGCTGGACTAAAAAGCATTGCAGGGACAACAGGTGATGTAACTGCATCTTACAGTTGCAGCTGCAGAGCAGAAGAGATGGCTTCCAGAGGTAAATAGTACTGCCCACAAACTCCTCTGAACAGCTGCCACCTCTGGAGCCTTTCCTTTAAGTATTTATAATCCTGCCAAGGTTACTATGTGGTTTCTGTACTAAAAGCTATTTAGAAACAGAGGGTCTGACTGCTTCACCTCACTACAATGATAGGAATACGAGCGTTTATCCATGTTCACTGTTTTGGTCAGCACAAAGATGGGCTGTCTTCCCTGATCCACAACCTCCCCATGGAATTTAGCCTTTGCTATGTTGCCTCTTATTCAGCCAGAAAAAAACAGATGTTTAGAGTTCATGAGAGAAAATAGAAGTTTCTCGTCTATACAAAAATGAGAGAAGTCCTTGCTGCTCCCCTTGTACATTTTTTTTTTCCTTTTTGATATACATATTCTAGTGCTTGTGGATAACAGGAGGTCAGAGACATAGAACTAAGTGTGCCACCTTCATGTCAGTGATTTTGTTTTGTATTTCATGTCCTTCCCCAGTTCATGTATATCACTTTTTCTCAGAATATTATGAGTCTGAAAGCAATTTATATAAAGTAAGGTTAAACCACAAGAGATATATTTACTGGATATTTAATTTTACCAAACCAAAAGCTAGGCTCGGTGTTTAACTTTAGAGTAATCACTACTTTCTAGGGGGGATTAAAATTAATGACTTCATAATAGCTAGATTTTTTAATTCACAGATGTAGCTCCCATGCTATTAAGGAAGACTTACAATAAAAAATCAAGATGATATTAATGATCAAGTAGAAAGAACTTTAGACTAATCTTTCAGGTCCTTCATGAAAACAGTTTTCACTGTCAAATCCTTTCAACTTTAGGTTCAACAGCAAAACTCTCACAACTTCATTAGGGTAGGTGTTCATTGCAATGGGAATTTTTCATGCAGACAGCTGATAGAGCTATTCGGTCCATCAGTCCTAAACTCCAAACTTCAAAGCAGTCATTTTCCAAACTTGAAACAGAAAAATGTACTAAAGAAGCTACAACAAGTGAGAAATTTATAATGGGATGTGCTGGTATATTTTTTCTTACAGAATATGAAACCTGTATAAGGAAGACAATTATTAAGTCATTTCAATTAAATGACAGGTAAAGTATGAATTGGGAAAACACAGTGAAAAGTGACAGGCTAATATTTTTCACAAAAGGGCATGATTGCATATTTAAAAGTAAAGTTCTACCCGTAGTGAGGGTGCAGGATGCTCAGGGCAATGAGATGGAGGCAACACTATCTTCTCCATTGTCACTTTAGTGGGTAAAGAACTTTGTCATGGTTGAAGAAATCCAGGGGTTTGTACAATGTGTCAGTGCTATGGCTCTGGAGCTCTAAAATAGCTCAAATGACTGAATTCAGCTTCATGTAGTATACTACAGATGGTAGGTAAGGTATACTTTGAATAAATGAAAAGTGTTATGGATAAAATAAAAAAGTTACTTTCTATGTGAGTTCTTATACCTCCTTTAACATTACAACGTCAAAGGATCTTCCAGACATACATTTACCAATGTGCGTAGTCATTGGTCATGTGGTTTGCATTCTCCTTCTTGAGTGAATAAACTGTATGTGCATGACATTTTGGGTGATAGGAATGTTTGTTTGCTGTTTTTTTTTTTCTTTTGTACTAGAGAACTCAAGTTAAAGAAGTCTGTCTTGCATCCGAAACAGAAAACTTTAAAAAACCTTTAAATCCTGTGCAAATTCCTTCCATGGTCAGCAATGCTGAAAAAGGGCTCTCTTCTGCAGTGACTACTTTTAACTCAACTTAAAACCAGTGCATTCATATTTTAACTAGTCATCTTCTTTTCTTCCTATTTATGTAATATAGTTGTACCCGCTTAGTATCTGTGTACCTTTCACATTTAAAAAATGTCAGGTAGCATTCTCCTTTTCTTTCATGCCCAGGACAAAACACACTTAGTTAGCATTATATATGTATCTTATTAAACCAGTTAAATCTGATGCCCAAAGTAAAATCTCTCCCAAAGTAAAATCACCAAAAATGGGTAAGTTTGACTTTAATGTCACAAAGTCATATTGATAAGATAGACTTATCTTCTATGTGTGTGAAGATAAGTTGTTGTATTTAAAGTCTCCATGTAACCTGTAATATACACTCTATTTTACCTATGAAATTCATATATGTATTTAATAGTGAATAGAAAATAAGATATGACATCTGAATATAGGCCACATTTAAGGAAAACTTGCTTAGCTTTCTCTAAAAATAAATATGCATTATTTTTTTGCAATATAACTTCATAGTGAGATGAAAGGGCACAAAAAGCTATTTGTTTCTAGATATGAGGGATTAATTAAAATTGAATGCACACAAAATAATTCTATTAAAATATATTTATACATGTGTATGTATATTTCTACACTGTATTAGTCAAAGTGCTTAGAACTAATTTTCTCATTCTTTATGATAGTGTTAATATTAAGGCCTGCCAGGAATATCCTGGCATGAGCTCCATTGGTGGTCATTTCCTCAGCATGAAGCAGTGATTGCCCATTCATATTTTATTGCAAAATTACTCATAATGTAGATGGAAATCCATTATATAAAAAAACAAGTTGCTGAAACCCTTATATACGTTTTTTTCCTCTGGATACTGTAGGAATTATTTACAAATAAGAACTTATCCATCAAATTTAATGTTTGAGTTCTCTGATAACATGAGTTTTTAAAACCATCTTACATTATAAGTATTAATAAAGGGCATGTGTAAATATGAGACAGAGGTGAGAGATGCCTGAATTCTTCTTGTTACATATGCAGTGTACTAAGTGGGCAAAAATGGGTAATGTTCACACTAAAAGAATTCCAAATCGTTCTGAGAGCAGTTATTTTAGACTAGTTCCATTTGGAATTTGTTTAAAGCAAGTAGAGGTGAATGAAGTAGACAGCACTGGGGAGAAAAAAAGACCAAACTCTAACCGTGTTTAGTCTCTGAAAGAAATTCTACAAACAATTTAAAAGGGATCAGGAAAGAAGTTATATATAGCAGAATACAAATTATAAAGCTAAGATAAATTAACCACTACAGTAGAAAATGTTTTGCCCTTTAATCTCTCAACTACTTCAGGGAAATCCATCTAAGACTAACTGTTAAGCACTGTAAAAAAATTTGTACTTTGTAAAGTGGAATCCAGCTGGTTGTAAGGAATTCATGTAAGCTTTAATTTGGGGCCAGCTACTTTGGATAAAAGAACAAGAAGAAAAAAAGTTCACCAAAACAAAAAAAAAACGTTAATTCTTTCTTTAAAATTAATATTGCCTTCAAAGAAATTAGGATGTACATCCAAATTAGAAAGAAGGACAAAGACAAGTCAATTTGAATGGACTTAGATTGACTTTGCTTTTCCACAAAATATGATGGCATGAAACAAATAGTTCATTGAAAGACAAGTCATGAAGCTTAAAATGGAAAGCAAATGGTACAATATTTCATTACTTTCCCTTGAGAAGTTCTAAAAATAATATTCTTAAGGGAAATCTGTGTGCCTACTCTTTAAAAAAATGTTCCTACAGTAGACATGTACATAAATTCATCTTTTGCTTAAATGTTAAGATCAATTATAAATTTGCCATGGTGAAGTTATCCATGGAAAAAAATACAGCAATTATTTAGATTTTTGTTCCACATTTGTATTTTTGGCAGGACTCAGAGGAGATAATTGTTTATGAGGGCAGAAATATGCTGAACTAGATATTTCAGTGTACTGTAATTAATTTTGAAAAAAATGACAGTTTGCCTTCATACAAGTACATTTACTTTTAGGTGATCTGGTCTTTCTTACTTTGTTGTAAGGTTACACCACTGGCTTTGACATTTCCTAGAACATGCATGTGAAAGGTTAATTTTCAGAGGAAAAAAAGGTGAAGACTTAGAGTACTCTTGAAAGACTGACAAGATCAGTCCCTAGCTCCATAGTGTATTCTTATTATGACTAGCTACTTAAGTACATCTACAATACAATTCCCCTTATGACTCTGAGATTTTAATTGGAGCTTATCTCGACCATCATGTTTTGCAGCTCAGTTGTCTATAACAGTCTGTACACTGTGGTATATTCACACCCTGTGTATTTATGTTATGTCCATCTTGCAATGACTCAAAGAAATTTCTGTGAAATAGAACATAAAACTATAATCTCATTATCTTTATCTCACTCACTGTATCATGTTTCTTTGGTTTCTTTTCTTTATTTTTCTTCAATATTAGTAATATAGCAAGAATCTATGCCTTCCACCAGAGAAAAATCAGCACAGAAATAAGCATTAATATTCCATAATGCAGGGAAAGAACCTGAATTTAAAAGGAGATAGGATCTGCCTTGATTGGAGAGTCAAACTGTTGCCCACTACTTACACATCACATTATAAGCAGTGACAAATTAAAACTTTCTTTCAGGAGTGGCATGTTTTCTCTATTGCAAATTGCAAAGAGAATTCAATGGCAGCTACACTCACTGGGAAGATGCCAGCTTTTCTCTGTACCCTAGAGAGTTGAAAGAACAAGAAAATCAAGTTGTTCCAGGCTTTATTTGATGATGAGCTAGTTATTTTAAAGAAAAATATATGGAAACCCAATTTACAAGGAACTATCATTCTGTGAAGGAAACCAGAATTCAGTGGTAGGACTACTTTGAAATTCCTAAAACTAGTTATGCTAATTTTTTAATTGGAACTGAGTAAAACACAGTGAAAACTCATAACCTCTTACCCCATGCTTGAGAAAAGTAAAAGATGAAAAAAAGAGAAGGAAGGGAGAATCTGAAAGTGTGGCATATGAAAAATAGAGAAACAATTAAGTACAAAACTTAATAACTCCTTTGGCTGGAAATACTGCTCTCAGTGGAAATACAGCTTTGTGTTGCCCTTTCTTCTCTACCTCCCTGTGCAAGAGAATGTATTTTTCCCTGTCCTGACAGCCACAGCTTTCGGGTCAAAGCTAACAGACAAAACCAGAAGATAATGAAGAATGGGAGGCAGAGGGGAAAAAAAGGAAGCAAAGGTATAAGCACTGTGAGATTGCCTAGTACTCAGAAAGGGAAAATAGGGAGTTTGAAAATTATTAGTTTGGAAGGCAGCTATTTGTAGCAGCAAGGTATTTAGCCTAAATACATGTTCATTAGAATTACAGCAGTGGATGAGACCAGAAGAAACTGAAGTTTATCCCGGTGTCCAGATCTCCAATGACAAACTAAGCAAGACACTGGTAAACTGGTCACAAAATGTTAAATGGACGAGTGGGAACATGGAAATAGCTCTTTTTTGTCAATCTTTCTGTCAGTTTGGATTGACTGGAGAACATGGAAACTACTCTAAAAAGAAAGAAGCCAATAAAGTTACTTCATTTTAGAGATACTGAATCGGGTACTTTGTAAAACACTTACGGGTTAGGGCAAAGGATTTTCTGAAAGAGATTGGGCGCAAGAATTATTTGCAGGCCAGAAGAGGTACAAGATCAGGTAGATGTTAGGTAGAGGTCTAAGAGTAAGGGAGTAAGGGAAGCTAGAGAGTAAAAGACACAACAGAAACATACAAGCTTCATTCATGTTTGCAATTTTTGTTACCTATGCAGTGGTATATCAACCCAGAATTTCATAGAATAAAGAGCTTATGAACAAAAGACCAGATTATTATGCATAGAAACAAAATAAAACATTTGAAAAAGAAAACAAACTGTATCAGACTGCTGTCACCCTGCATTGAATATTGTGTATAAATGTGACATTAAGATAAAACAGTTTTAAAAAAATTAAACAGCCTTTTATTTTGTGCACTTCCATGCACTAACAGACAGTAAGACAGACTGAAGGAGATGGGAGAAAGTTCAGAGTAAAACTCATGTGAGATGATGTACCTGACAAACACATGTAAGTTAAATATTTCTTGAAGATCCATTGGGAGTTGGGAAAATCAATGATCAGAGTTATTTGATGTATGAGAGTCCTGGCGTGATCAACCTGCCAGCAACCTCCGGTAGGTACATAGACACTGAACATCTGTGCATGCTGATTAAGCTGAAGGGGATCATGGTCACAGGGCTGCAGGATGCCTATAAGGATGCCAATCCCAGACAGAGCAAAATGCCAAGATGTGTACTCACAGTGTGGCTGCTAATCCTGTCATTCAGAATGAAAGAGTTGAAACAACAAAGTGGTGGTCAAGTCCTCTTATGGGGCTACTTACAGGAGGATCATGGGGTGATATGTGGACAGTACTTCTGGCTTAGTAAAGAAGCAAACAAAAAGAGGGTGGCCTGCCAGACAGGCACTATTTGGGCAACCAAAATTTAAATCAGAATTTAAAATTTGGAACAGACATGAACAGATGCATTTTCACCCCCTTTTTTCAGATTTCAATGGTTTTATGGGAAGGAGGCAAAATAAGAGGAAACAAAACTTGGTTAAAACCTGTGTTATACCAAATGATAACTTCCATCATAGCAATCGTTTATGTATTAAAAATGTTTTGTTTATTCCAGCTAAAAAGAGGAAGAAGCGTAGGCACAGCCTTTTGGAACATCTTTTGCAGAAATCTGAGCAACCCAACACTTCAGAGAGGAAATGACTGAAGGAAAGCTCCAGAAGTGGTGGTTTCCATGTTTGTCAGGGTGATGTCACTCTGATTCTCTAAACCTGTGCTTTTAAAAAGCACTGAGGCTGTTAGAATGAGACACTCTCTTAGTCAGAGCCCAATCTAACATGAGGCCACTGTTTTATCAGCTTTATAGCTGAAAGTTAGTCCATAGTGTCTGCATTTCCAAGGATACAGGCTATGATTGGGGCAGGGTGTAGAAACGTTAAATTCAGAGAGATAATGGTTTCATTATGAGGCCAGTAATATAAAGAATTTTATTTGTTGGTGGTGACTCCTAAAAACAGTGACAATGAAAGCAAAAAATATTGAATAATTTCAATGAATATACAAAGTTGGTAATAACAGTGTTCAGATTTTCTAGGTTTTTATTTCTTAAATTTGTGTTGTACTTGGTTTTGTTATAACTGAAATAGGGATGGCTAAATTAGAGTTTTAGTGTAGCTAAGGATACAAAAAGCAAGGTAGGATGAATTGTCTTAGATATCAAGGCTCTCTTTAATATGACTGAAGGTTGTTGTCTCCATGTAAGCTTTACCACAGAAATCTATTTGTGGACTATCCTTTCATTTTTGCTTTTCTTGATAGTAAATAGAATGTGATAGATCTCTGATGAAGGACAGATTATATAGTTCAGCAGCTTTGTTCTGTATTAAGTATGGATTTCTCTATTTTCATAAATGTGGCTCAGATACATGTAGCTCTATAACATGCTGCTGCTGGCAGTGGAAATCAAGCCACGGTATTCCTCTTTTCCTTATTTAATCATGTAATTTCCTTGCTATATTTCAAAGACAGCAAGGCATCCAGGAGCAAGAATCAGACAGAAATGGGAAATTGATCAAGCAATTTAATGAAATACTTAGTGGAGTTGAAAAAGTAAAATCTGTAGATGTTCAGGAAATTGACCTTAATAGCAGCCACCAGGCAGACATATGCCATCTTTATATGCACATTGTCAAGGCACTGTAAGCCCATCGGGGCACAGACCACATACAACTCCAGCAGTCTGCCAAAGCATCTGTTCTTTGAACACTGTGTTGTGTATTTTTTTTGTACTGCCAAGGCTGACTGATGTGTTCTAATGAATATAGCATGCAATAAATGGGCCACAGAGCTACTTTAGGAAACAAAACTGGGCTCAGCTCTGGAAGGGGTGTGCACCCAGGAAGCCTGTCCCAGGAGCCAAATTCTCTGTATGGCAGACATTGCACAAAACAGCACCATGGAGAGGTCCCTGCAGTGTCTTCTAGTCAGCCGGCTGTACAGTCCAGAAATGATATAGTTTCTTTATATGTCCACTTCTTCACATGTCCAGTGTTAGCCCAGAGTTGGTGTTCCCCTCGTGCAGCTGTAGCGTAGTCTCTGAGCTGTGCCACTGCCCTGTGGTTCATTCACTCTTCCAGACCCATACATAAAAGTGTATGTGGGTCTTCCCACTTTTTACCAGGTCCCTAAGCAGACAGAAGCAGCTCACACCCCAACCTTCTTTATATTTAGACCTAAATATTCTTCTCAGATGTTAAAAATCATAAACTTGCAAATACAAGGAATAACTATTCCTTTGTCTCTCTGTAGACCTGCAAGATTTGTTCCGCTAATCACAGTACACATATGAGCATCTGTGCAAATGCAGATATATGCAAACACACACACACATACACCCCAACTCCACCCTCCATCCTGGCTTATCTCCATGAAAAACACAATTGCACCTCCAGTTGCCAGTTAGGAGACATTCAAATTTGTAAAGGACTATGGACTTATTTTTTTGTTTTACTTGCTGAGAAGCCTTTTGGTAGTGTGCTTTCTGTATCTTTCCCCTTTGCCTTATCTGACTCTGGAATTATTTTCAATGACTTACATGAGGATTTTATATAGTGAAGGTTACACAACATCAGAATTGTATACAGAAGTCTCAACATTAATGCATCCTTCCATAACAGGTTTTGAAATGAATCAGTGAGCCATCAGCAGGATTCTTCACCAGAATGGCTATAAACTGTGCTAAACCAAATTTATATCACATGAAATGAATCACTTGTGGGTGGGTGAAAACATAGCATAAATTGTGAACAACTAAACAAACATTTTCCATTGTGAATGGATTAAAGTGTTTTTACAATCTGGAAGTTTTTAGTAAGTACATGAGTTGCTCCCCATCAGTGTGCTGTGACCAACCATGCAAAATAAAGTACATAAGCCATAAAATTTTATTTATTTAAAAACAACAATCTTTACATCTTTTAGTCTCAGTTATAATTAGACTGGGAAAATATTTTTCTAGCAGTTTCAGATGAAGTTTAGTAAAGCGGCATTTCACAACACAGGAAACATGGAAGCTCAGGAATTTGGAACAGGTAGGTAAAACCAATTCTTTATTTATATATTCTGTATAATGCAAAACTCCACCAGAAAACTTCTTTGCAAATATTCAAAGCTAGATGTTTTTCTGCAGCTTTGGGGTAATTTCAGTTACCAACTATACAGGCTTTTGGATCAAGACCTTCATTTTCATTATGCAGATTCAGATGCAGGCTGCATGACCTGAAACTTTATCATAATACTTTCATGTGTATTTTGAAGTATTTAATTAAGTTTTCAATTAATCATTATTTGAAGATTGGTCCACCTGCTACTGAAATATATTTGATTAAGAATTAGGCCATGTGTAAACCTACATTAGTAAATGTACATTAAGCTTTTAATAAAAGCAAACTCCACAATCATTGCATTTAGGCCCTGCACATGAGATGAAAAGGAATCTTCAGATTATGTATCTCTATTAAGGACAACTCCATTTCAATTTGGTAAAATTCAATTGTAGTTGTGTTGAATCTAGGTGCATAATAATACATGCAAAATTAGATGAATTCAAGGAAGATTCTTTCTTCTTTGCATTGTGTATTCCTTCATACACTGACTAAATTATATAAAATGAATTCTAATGAAGTCTTGTTTCTAACAAAGAGTAATCTGTATGATTTCAGCTGAAGTTGTGAACTTTGTAGATACAATACCTCTTCTCTGATTATTGATAAGCTTTGCAATCAAATATCACATGTGCATGGGGATGTTTTAAAATTTGAGGACTTGATTATTTTAATGTGTGCCAATTTCCCTCTTCGTGAACATTCTTAAAGAAGAGATACATGAAAGAATAAAACCAATACTTGTTTTCAGATAGCCCTTAGAATAATCTAAGAATAATTGTCTGAACATGTTTTACCAAAAATAATCAGTTTTGCTAGTTGAGTAAGAAGGAAAAAGGATGAAATTAAAAAATGTGCTTCTGCAGGGAAATTTCCAGTGATGATCTAGAAGACTATTACTACCTGAAGATTTTTCTGAGTTTCATAGAGTTGTTTTTGTTTTCCTACTCATTTTTCCCCTATTACTGTCCTTTTTACAACATTCCATGTAATTAAAAATTAAATAACAAAAACTGATACAAATGCTGCGAACCATCTAGCCGATGGGAATTCTGAAAAAGGTAGTGTGAGCCTAGAAGAGCACAATGACATACATACCCACACGGATACTCACCAGGCCTATAGAGAGGGATGTGTCCCAATTTACTATACATTGCAGATGTTGCAAAGGAGAGGTTGAGTGGTATTTTGGAGAGGAGTGAGTAGAACCAGTTCCACTATGCTGTTTTTAACCAGTTAAGCACAAAATAAGTTTGAAGTGTTTCTCATATGAGAGTAAGACCCATTCTACTACAACAGGCTGTTAGACTACCTGGGTAATGGTGCTGTAAAATGATGTCATGGTTTAGCTCCAGATAGCAACTAGGACCATGCAGCTGCTCACTTACTTGTCCCATTTGGGATAGGGGAGAGAACAGCAAAAGTAAAAGTGAGAAAAAACTCATGGATTGAGATAAAGACAGTTTAATAAGCAGAGCAAAAGCTGTGCACACAATCAAAGCAAAACAAGAAATTAATTCACTGCTTTCCGTTGGCAGGCTGGTCTTCAGCCATCTCTAGGAAAGCAGGGCTCCATCACACATAACAGCTACTTGACAAGAGAAATGCCATCATTCCAAATTTCCCCTGCTTCCTTCTTCTTCACCCAGATTTGTATGCTGAGTATAACATCACATGATACGGAATATCCCTTCAGTGAGTGAGGTGATCTGTCCTGACTCTGTCTCCTCCCAGTTTCTTGTGCACTCCCAGCCTATTTGCTGGTGGGGAGGTGTGAGGAACAGGAAAGGTCTTTACTGCTTAACAACGGCTAGAAATACCAGTGCACTATCAATACTGTTTCCCATCCTAAATTCAAAACATAGCACTATATCAGCTGTCAGTAAGAAAGTGAACATCATCCCAGCTGAAACCACAACAAAAGACAAAGTAATGACACCTTCGGGGTGTTCTTGCATAAACACACAGAAACGTTCACATACACGCACTCCTATATTTGATTAAAGCTTGGATTAGGACTTTAATACACTGAAATGAATTAATGCAAAAGTTGAGCTTGTATAATATGACATAAAGTATTTCTAAATAGTAGGTTTTCCCTCAGGAAAAGGTGGAAAGAACTGGATTATTTAAAAGAGCTAAAAACATCCTGAGAGTCATGAAAGAGAATATGGAGAGAGACTTTCCTTAACATAATCATAGACTCATAGAATGGTTTGGATTGGAAGGGACCTTAACGATCATCTAGTTCCAACCCCCCTGCCATGGGCAGGAACACCTCCCACTAGACCAGGTTGCTCAAAGCCCCATCCACCCTGGCCTTGAACACTTCCAAGGATGGGGCATCCACAATTTCCCTGGGCAATTTGTTCCAGTGCCTCACCACCCTCACAGTACAGAATTTCTTTCTAATATCTCATCTAAATCTCACTTCTTCCAATTTAAAACCATTGCCCCTTGTTCTTTCACTACACTCCCTGACAAAGAGTCTGGTTTTCCTATAGGCTCCCTTCAGATATTGAAAGGCTGTTATAAGGTCTCCCCAGAGCCTTGTCTTCTCCAGGCTGAACAACCCCAGCTCTCTCAGCCTGTCCTCATAGGAGGGGTGGTCCGTCCCTCTGATGGAGCACCTGATAAGGATACAGATAAGCATCTGGTAAGGATGGAAGTAATAGAGCAATTGCAATTGCAAATACAGGCATCTGCTTTCTTCACCCAAGTAACAGCTTATATTCCACTGCTTTCAAAATTGCTGATCAAACTGTGGATTACTGAGTTTGGTCTGTCTGTAGCATCCTGAATCTGCTGCATTGGTTGTGCTATATAACAGGGTACACATTGCTAATGCATGGGTGCCAATCCTATAGGTTGGATAGACAGTGATCTAAGTATTAGATGTGCTTTAGTAGACAAAAGATTCCTTTTCAGCCCAGAAGCCGACTGGATTATTACTGGCTTCAGCAGCAGAGAACATGCTTTCTTCCTGAGTATATACCAACTGGTCATCTGTGCTAGGGGTAGGTCTATCAAACTCTTGCTATGAGAAGTTGTATTTTCATGTGTGTTATCTAGGTTATGATAAGTTTCAGAGTCAGATCATCCACATCAGCAGCACCTGGGAGCTTAAATCTGAATAAAAGTGTGGTAAACAACAGTGTTTAGATGTTATTTTTTATTTCCCTTGTCTAAAAGAGGCATTTTATTTTTTCTCAGTCTGTTGCTTTGAGTTGCAAATAGATATGGGACAGTTGGCCAGACTGTATATATATATATATACATTTGCTGCAGGCCTTCTATAATATTGGTTTAATGTAGTGAACAGCTTGAGGCATTTGATTAAATATCTGATACTTGTTTTTAGATTCACATGCCAGATAGCTGAAATCTTTATGTGCGTATTCTAAAGGTACTAGTATTAGTTGCTGGGGTACTATCGACTTGTAATTGGAGGTAGACATCTACTACACTTTAAGTTCTCTATGTTTTCAGAGCATTAACCATTTAGTCTTAACAAGAAAATACTCAACTGATCAATTAACTGATTGTGGTAGAAAATATTCCTTTGAAAGTGTGGAAGACATGACATATTTATGAAACAGAGAGCTCTACAAGTAAATAGAGGAATGAACCACTTTTATTTGTCAGAGATAAATGCTTCTCTTTCAAAGCTGGAGAACCATACTGTGATTGCAGGACCCTGAATGGGATACAGTATTTTAGACAACAGGCTCAATATATGGCTAAGGGTTTTTCCAGTTGGAAGCACTGTGATAAAGAGGAGTAGGGCAAAGTAAGCTGTATATTCAGTTGTGCAGATGTACTGTAGAAGTCAGAAGATGGCAGTCTTCACTTACTGTTTAAATGGCTGCGTAGCTAACCCTAATGATGTGAACACTTGAGAAATGAAGAAGAAAATTAATAAGCACCTTCCTCTGTATTTTTAGTTGTTAAATTTTAATTTCAAGTGCATCTTGATAATGCAAAATTGACAGCTTTTTTTTTTTTCTTCTCAGAAATCATTCATTATAAGGGCAACTAAAACATTATTTAATATAATCTGATTCAAACAAGAACAAAAACATTTTTAGTGTAAAGAAAGCTCTAAAAGCCGTCTAAAGCATCTAAAAAAAGGCATAGGTGAGCATAGACAAACGTGTCTAAAACGGGGATCGACAGAGGCTGCTCAGCAATTGTGTGTGCCTGGAGGCACCTAAACCTCAGAACCTGATTGCATTCTCCGTCTGTTCATGTCAAAAATCTCCTCATGTAGGCAACAAAGAATTTAATACCTTTTCAAGCCACACCGAGATCCAGGAATTACAAAGAAATGGGTCACTGTTCCCTGAAGGCTTGATCCAACAGGTGAATGTTAAACATGCCTGGTATGCATGGCAGAGTCTTGAACATCAGGTGCCTGTTATATCCTACTGATCAGTGCATATCTGTAGGCAAATTTAGCCTTGAGACCCTGACAATGAGGGGAACTGACCTTTTTATTTTACCTATCCCAGGATGCAAAGCAAGAAGGTGCAAGCAGCTCTACCCCTCTGGGTTAAAGCACCTCATCATTCATAGGAATTCTTCATCTGGGCTCCTCTCCTAAGAAGCCAAACAGTCTTCTTTAGAAGGTTCTAATTGTGATGACACAAAATGCATAAATTTCTTGCAACAAAATTTGGAAGGTAAGAAACCAGCCTACCACCTGAGGGCCTTATCCAGTATGACATAGAGGCACATTCAGTTTCTTATTTTTCTTCTGGCACAGAAATTTTGCATGTTTTCTTTGCAGGCAGCAAGTAAACTGTCTCCTGTTCTCAAGTAGTTGATAATCTCTCCTATAATGCAAAAGATGTGGGTGGGAAGGGAACAAAATTTGAATGCCTTGTATTTTGGGTGAGTTCCCTGACAATTATCAGCCCCCTATTTTGTCTTACCATCACACTGAGCCTTTGTCAGCTACATATGAAAGGGCTGAGAGTTTGAACGGTCAAAGACAATGTGGATCCCTTGCAACAGACACATCGTGTGCCTGCACTAGTGATTTAGCGCTGAATGGTTCCCTTTTGACAAAAATTCTTTTTGTGTATGTACTGGGAATCTCATAGTATCCCTTTGAGGACACCATAGGTGAACTTTAAACAGGTTCCTTCCTAGGGGAAGCAAGGCTGAAGGGATGCTTAACTTCATCAAGCACAGAGGGGACATGCCAGAGACTGTCACAGCAAGAAAGCAAATGGCTGCCACAGCCCCCCAGGCATGCACCATGCGTGCCTAGGGACTTCAGTGCAAGCTTCACTGCTCGATGAGACATGAGAGGATGTGCAGCCCTGGGATCACAATAAGCCACATCACATTTGACTTTGATCCTTCCCTTTTGTGTCTCATCTGTCAGTAACACATAAAGACCTGTCCTCCTAATGGTTGGTTTTCAGTTCTTTCTTTTAAGTATTTTTGTCTCTGATAGTATGCTTCCTATCAACATACAGTACTTTTTTTTTTTTTAATTTATTTTATTACTGACATACATAGGTGCAAACAGATAGCATACAGTCAAGCTCTTGGTTTTGTATTACTAACTGGCAGCCAAATCAGTTAAAAACTTAGGCTTAAAAGGGTTAACATTTGAAAATGTTGTTGATTCTGGTCCTAGTTTATATGGTAAAATAGTAATAACTCTATTTTTAATTTGTAACTCCAGTTCTATGAAGACTTGATTAGGAGCTTAGCTTTAATACAGGAAGACTTCTTATCTGTTAAATGAGCTATCTGAAGGTGTTTAGGTAAACTTTTATGCCTTCCTCAAGCTTACAGCCTCCAATTTGCACATTTAGAAATAATACATTGGATGAATAGCAATTGAAATTCAGCTCCATTGACTTAAACAGATACACCCTAATTTTACTCAACCAAAAATCCCAGATGTCAGATGATACAAGTTTTCTGGGGTTTTAAATCAGTTTAATATTAAATATTAAGAAGTTTTCTATGACTAATGTTGAGAAAATGAACAAGCGTACCTTACTTATGGTAATATCTTGATTATTAAAAGTATTTGTGGTCACTAATAATCACACTATCGTTCTTACACGGACAGCTTTGCTTGCAAATGAAACTGGAAAGATAATAACTTTAGGTTTGAGTAAATTCTTGGCAATTCTGTTAAGGCTTAATATGAACATCAAATACATTGCACCTAATGCTTGGTACAATCAAAGTTACAGTGTCTCACTTGTAAAAATTTAGTTGCAGCATTATTTAATATTTTTTTTTAAATCCATGTTGTACACAAAAAATATATTAAAAATTAAAGAAAAGAATTATCTTGTTATGCAAATATTATTTGATAAAAATACTGTTTGAAGTCATGCAGCAGTGAAACCAAATAGTAGTAGATAATATTTTAAACCAGAAAAGTAGTAGCATAAAGGCAAAAAAAAAAAAATGCAGTAGAAAATGTATGTTTATGGATATTTTATAATTTTATTTATATGTTTTATTGTAAACAGAATGTTTTGTATTAAAAAAAAAAGATTGATTTTAACTACTCCTCAGACTAAATATTTATCCCTTCACATGAGTCAGCTAATGTTTCTGGACAAGTATCTATCAGCCAGAGAAACTCTTTTGCTCCATAAAAATGTTTCACATCAGTATTTTAAACCAGGATTTCTAATTTTTTATTTTGTATTGATTTCTCATAAAGTAAACATTGTCAAAACAAAATTAACTTTGAACATAAGAACTAAAATTTTCATTTACAATTTAGAACTTGAAAAGCCTTCCTCTCTCCTTAATAAGCAATAGAAACCTTCTCACATAAATTTTTCCTTTGACAAAACTTAATTCTAAAAAATGTTGTTGAACAAAGTGCACACAGTGAAAATTTTCTTTCTTATGCAGCTGCAGATGGATATCATATGTGTAAGTAACTAATTTTGATGGTGATGTCATGACTTTATATTGTAGACTAATGATGAGCTTTTTGAATATCAAATTGGTTGTTTCCATGTTTTTTTGTAATTTGTCTTTTATGGTTCAAGATTCACACACCTATCTCACCATGTAACTAGGTCAGATATTTAAATCTTATTCTCTCAGGATGACAACTTTTGAGTGCAAGTATGTCTTGAAATACTAGGAATTGACACCCTCAGGCAAAATTTTTTTTCTGACCTCTACCTGTGACTACTTCATAACAGATGAACAGGTAGCCTTATTGGCCTGCAGAGCTGAGTTAGCTGCTTTGCTAAGATAAAATATTTTCCAACTTCTTCTTTAGCTCAAGTCTAACACTGAAGTACCCTTTTGAAGTTGGGTAATCATGGTAATGTGATCACCCACTACTTTTAAAACAATGCAAGGCATGGGACAGCTATTAAAGAATAGACACTTATTCAAATATAGGTTGTCTTTTACTTAACCTCCTATTATCCGATTTTTCTGCAATGTTGTGCAAAAGAAAAACAGAAAACATTTTACTAGCTTTAAGTGCTATGACTACAAATGTAGCAAATGACCAGAGATTATTGGCTACATGATTTTTTTGGTAATTACTATTCATGCACTATTGAATATATTTTTGTCTTTTTCCCTTTCTACTGACTCTGGTTTGTTGTTTGAAATAGAAAATCCATCTATGCGATCAGCATTTTTTCTGGCACATTTTGCCTTAGTTTAAGGCATGTGAATTTAATCCTCTTATCAAGATAGATACAACAATACGCATTCACAATGTTTAATACACTTCCAAAATATCTATCTGCTCACTGAAAAGCTTCTGTAGATATTGTGTTTATTCAAAGTGGTGTGAAAAGATATGGTCACCTTCCAAAGTCTCTAATAAAATAAGATAGATTTAACTCTTTTGAAAGAACAGTCTTTGAAATTCTTTTTGTGTCTTGAGATAACATATACAAATATTTTCTTCAATAATACAGAAAGACTCATCTTGTTAAAGTAAAATTTTACAGTTTATTCATTCCCAGTCTGTCCTGCCTTTATTTCAAAACTATCTTTCATACATCAGCTATTTGCAGCATTTTACAAGCTTAGGTGCTACTTCTTAAACCATAAAAGCAGAAGAAAGAACATCCAGATATATAAGCCGATTGAGTTTCACATATTTCTTTAGGTTGCATTTTCAGTGCAGCTCTCTTTTGCTACTTAAATGATCAGCAGCACTCCTGATGATGTGCAAAAATAAAGCTAGCATTGTTATGCAGACTCACCAAATTTTTGGAACTTTCTGAATACTAGAAGGACAAGCTAGGATGATTTTGTTCAGTGGAGCAGAAAAACAAGTGTAAAGAAGATACTGTAGACAGATGCGCCAATAAGCCAAATACAATCATTATTCACTAGAAACATATGTTGTCTTGCCAAAGTCTGATTTACAAAAGAAAACACTTAGATAAATGAAATACACTGACAACATTAAGCACTGATATTTTAAAATATTATTTGAAATTATCTGCGAACCTTATATGAAAAGATCTAACCCTGAATGCTGTATTATAGCACTAAATGATATCAATTACGTACTTCCTGAAAAAAATCAAGAAACATTCACACTTCCAAGGGCAATAATGTATAAAAGCAGCTAAACTGTTGTTTAATTGCATACATCTTTCAGTCTTTGCATTAATCAGTAACATTTGATAAATTTGCAAAATGCAAATTTGATAAAGATACTTTATGCCTCTTGTTGCTGAAAAAATATGTTTGATTCTCTTGAAAAATATACTTTAATTTTCAATGTTATACATCTCATCTGTCTATTGTTTGGTAAATATGTGTTGCAAGAGTTAAGCTGTTTTGGTTAGGAATGTTTGGAGCCATGACTGCAAGTAATGAGGTCAGCTAACTTCAAGAATAGTCTCAAGTTTACATCTAAACTGTGCAATTCAGTTGCAAAATAACATTTTACCTGTAATGATCACTGTAGAATATATTTTATTAGAACATTCTTCATAAAAGGAGATGTAGTCAGGGACACCATTTTACTAGTGAAACTAAGATCTTACCTCCTTCAGCTTTAAGGGACAAGGAGGTTTATCTTGTCTCATCAATATTCTTGTTCTCTCTGAAACTGTTAAGATAATGAAGCTGAACTAATAAAGGTCCTATTTAACATCATGATAATACTGTCTGCATTGCAAGTGAGTCAATGGTTGCTATTTATAAACATGCACATATTGTTTTCAGTGCCACCATGCTATTAAAAAAACCCACCTATAATACCAACATCTGAACAGCCTTTAATTTGTAGTTATTTGCATGTGTAATAAGAGCAATAATACTATATGCCAGAATTATGTAAAAAACGGGTTTTGAAAATGAAATTTTTGACAGCCCACTTTGAGTAATTTCATGCTGAACCTTCTATCTTGAAAGTTAATAGGAGTTTAAACATTAATGACATAATAGTGAGTTTGTGCTGAAAGTTTATTTAGTTCCATTTGCTATTCTACACACTAGGTGAGGAAATAGTGGGTGAACGTAGAAGAAAAGTCTGCTGCACAAAGAAGAGACAGGTGAAAATAAAGCAAAATTATATGAATAACACTCTATATATGTCAAGAAAGGTTAAGGAATAGCTGTTTTCTCACTCTCAATTACTTGCAGAATGAGGTTCCCCTTTGTAAATTTGAGGTTCACAATTCTAAATAGGGTAGTGGGTCTTCCCACTCAAATGCAGGCATAAAAAATAAAATTTGAAAAATTAATAATCTAATGCTTCCTCCACCCACCTGAGGAGTTTCAGTCTTTGAAGTGAATCATATTTGGGTTTTTTCCTTTTGACCTACTTCAAATAATAGTAAAAAAATTGTCATGGAAATAGTCCCATAAATTAATATGACAAATCAATACTATTTCTCATGGTAATGTCAATCCACAATCAACATACTGAAAATCTGTTCTCTGTAATGCTTTTAAGTGCATTTTAATTTCAACAGTCAGTAGCAGAAGCGGCAGCTGTAAATGATACCACTGCTGAGAACAGAGACTGAAACTTTAAAGCTAATGACACTATTGAGGAGACACAGGTCAAAAATAGTACAGAAATGTTTTAAATTGGTTCACAATATGTTGTCTGTGATAGCATTTAGTTATCTCCTTTGGTGTCAGCTCTCATTCAAGATCCAGCAGCAGCAGCACTGGGATTTGTAGCTCCTTTGTTTTCTCTCTTCTGTTAAAGTGATTCTCATTTGTGCATCTCTCTGTGGTCAGGGCTCTCTCTCTTGCTTTTTATTTATTTATGTTTAATATGTACACAGTAAACCTAACATACTAGAATTGAATTCAGAGAAAAAATAATCACAGAAAAACCCACAAAATCCCCAGGAACAGAACTTGTAAACATTTGAATTGTAGCTTTTCTGAAGCTAAAGAAATTAAGACTATTGTAGGATTCGGTCTGTCCTTCCATCAAGCAATCTCCCCATCCATCACCCTTATGTCATCTATCCCAAAGTTTCTAAAACTTTTCCTAGTAAAATCAAAAGCAAATTTCCCAGTGGAGTTTCTGGAGCATCTGACTTTTTTGGGAGTCCTTTTCACTTTTGGGAGGATAAAGCCGTGAGAAAAAACATTCAAATTCATGGCAAGCGACAGATTAAATATGTCTATAAAGTGAGAAAAATCTCCTGTTTTCTGTATAAATACTGCTCAATTTCTTAGGGGAAAAAAAAAATAAATTCAAGATCTACCTCCAGAACAGGACATTTATTTCCAGAAATAACACTGAGGACGAAAAAAGATCTTATTGTCTCCACACAAAGTGGCCAAGGAGAGGTGCTCTGGAGCTCGCCCAACCCACAGGGGAGCAGCAGGGCTTGGTGCACAGCGCATTTTTCCTAAGGTAAGGACATGCCAGGGCAGCAGGGGGACCTGCCAGCAGCTGACAGCTCTCACAGGATGTGTTGACAAGGCCTGGGCCTTTCCAGAGCAACCATGGCCATCCAGATGGACCTGGATAGGCTTGAGAGGTGGGCCTGTGTGAACCTCATGAAGTTCAGCCAGGCCAAGTGCAAGGTCCTGCACCTGGTTTGCAGCAATCCCAGGCACAGGGTGGGTAGAGAATGGATTGAGAGCAGCCCAGAGGAGATGGACTTGGGTGTATTGGTGGATGAGAAGCTCAACATGAGCCAGCAATGTCTGCTTGCAATCCAGAAAGCCAACCACATCCTGGATTGCACCACAATAAGTGTGTCCAACAGGTAGAGGGAGGTGATTCTGTCCCTCTGCTCTGCTCTGGTGAGACCCCATATGGAGTACTGCATCTAGCTCTGAGGCCCCCAGCATAGGAAGGACATGTTGGAGTGAGTCCAGAGCGGGGCCATGAAGATGATCAGACGGCTGGAGCACCTCTCCTGTGAAGACAAGCTGAGAGAGTTGGGGTTAAGCCTGGAGAAGAAATGGCTCCAGGGAGACCTTACAGCAGCCTTTTAGTACCTAAAGGGGGCCTACAAGAAAGATAGGGTCCCTCTTTGTCAGGAAGTGTAGCTATAGGACGAGTGATAAAGATTTTAAACTGAAAAAGGGCAGATTTAGATTAGATGTTAAGAGGAAATTCTTTACTGTACGCATGGTGAGACACTGGAATAGGTTGCTGTCCTGGTTGGGGGTGGAACTAAGCCAGTTTTGTGTTCTGTAATTTTATATTTTAGCTAAGCCTCCTGTAATTCTATGAAATTAACTCTCCTCTAACAACTCTGAAATAATGTGGAGAAAACTGCTCATTCTCAGAATGATAAGGCCAATGTTTGGGCTAAGTGCCAAGGAATGGTATGCAGAGAGGCCCTTGCTTATACTTACTGTTATAACAACCAAGGTCAGCCAATTTTCGTATTTGCCCCTTAGAGGGTCAGAAATGGAAAAAGCGTAGAGGGGTCACACCTGTGAGGAGGAACAGACAGGACAGGTGACCCAAACCTGACCAACTGGGGTATTCCATCCCATCTGCCCCATGCTCAGTATAAAAGCTGAGGGATCAAAGGGTCAACTCTCTTCCTGAGGTGTCCAACGTCTGAAAAGGACTCTGTCTGTTCATCTGCCTTTGATCCTGATTGGTGTGTTCCTGACTCCAGAGATGGAATCCAGTTCCCATCCATTGCTGAGTCTAGCCTGGGACTTGCCCAGTGCCTGCTGGTGACAGGACTGTCATCCAGGGAGCTTGATATAGTTTTATATGTATATTGTATCTATTTCATTATTTTTTTCATTAAAGTAGTTTAGTTCATTCTAAACTCTGAATGTCCTTATCTCTTCCTCTCCTCTTTTCAGGGAGGAGAAGGGTCATCTGTCAGTCCGGTTATGCTGACTTTGGCTGAACCACAACAGCTGCCCAGAGAAGTGGATGCCCCATCCTTGGAGGGGGCTTTGAGCAATGTTGTCTAGTCGAAGATGCCCCTCCCCATAGTAGGGGAGTTGAAAGTAGATGATCTTCAAGGTCCCTTCCAAATCTAAGGATCATTTTATGACCTTATGATAAAGTCTGCTGTGAATGTCTCTATCAGTTCTCTTATTTCTCACCTCTTACCACTCAAAATGCAGATGTCTGAATTTCTTTCAGCTACATTTGTACAGAATGAAGTCTCACCCTGACCTTCATGGGTTGGTGTTTTTTTTCCATGCACACTAAGTCCACCAAGATGCAACAGATATTTTATAAGTCCTGCTTCAGAAGGGAAGGATTTGTTTAGGTATATATTGTAGTGTAGCTAAACACTACACTACACAGATTAACACTGGTAAACTGATAACAGAGACGTATCAACCTTGTTCCTTCTGTATGATGGGACTAAAACAGGGGCAATGCAGTGATAACTGTCAGCGGTGGTTTCATGAATTGCTTGAAGTTAGAAAGAACAACCACAGAAACCATACATAAATGTTTAAAAATGGCAAGTGGATAACCAGTATAAGACATCATAAACATTGCCCAGGGACTTCAAAATCCACTGTAAAAAATTTAGATGTCTTTATTGCAAAATATATGTTGTTAATACACCCTTTTCAGGTTACCTGGAACAGACAGAAGAAGTTGGATGAGGCACTGTGTGAAACTTCAGGAAGAGAAGGGCTAGAGAATTCTGAAAACGTAAGATAACTTCTGTTGCAAATGTAGTTTGTGAAACAACGTTGCAAGGCCAGTTATAAAAGAAAGACTAAAGAAAATGTGAGCTCTCTCTGGAAGGAACTGGGAGACCTAGTTACCCAGGATATGGTCAAGGCTGAGGTACTCAATGACTTTTCTGCCTTGGTCATCACAGCAAAATATAAACTGTTGTAGTAAAGTCTCTGAATCTACTATATTTAGTGACTTCAGTGATAAATTGTTCACTATTTCTATAAAAGAATATTTAAAACAGGTTTTACAGAAGTATTTCCATTGCAGAAATTTGATCATAATAATTACTATAGTTTTGCCGACTTGCTTAAAAGTGAACCCATTACAAGGAGTATTGCTAGAATGGAATAATAATTGCAAGCAATAGCAAAAGTCACAAATATGGCTTGCCAATTGTCTCCTAAAACAAGTCAGTGCGGAATTCTGTGACTTTATTCAAATTAAAATAATGGCTATTCTCAAAGCCTTCATTTATTTTGTTTTATGTTAATTACCTGAAGATGCATTAATTTCTTTCCTCTCATAATGGCCTTTTTTTTTTTATCTTAAACTTGTTCTTACCTTCTTTTTTGCCATTTTTTAAAAATAAAGCATATATTTCTATGATTTTCAGTCTATGTGGAGTAGCTAATTTTCTAAAAAATTTTTGGTGTTTTTGTTTGTTCTGATGTTTTCTACTGTTTTCCCCTCACACTTTTTGTATCACAGTTCCAATCCCATGTTTATTTCCCAGTTGGTTAGTTGGATTCCCAGTTATACCTGCAATACATTCACAGGCTTCTGCTAAGAAATTTATAGCACGTGATTTGAAGTAATAATATATATCACAGTGAGATGTCCAGAAAAAGTCAGTTAATCTGAAAGACATTTATATCTTGGTCTCCTTTATCATAACATTAATCTTTTTAGTCATTACTGATTTTTCACTATTAACCAAAGACCCTCAACAGAGATCAAGAAAACCAAGGTATTAATGTTGAATGCAATACAAGTGAAGTGTTCAGATATGTAATAATTTCTGGTTTTTTTTTTCATAATAATACTCATCCATGTTTCTATGAGGTACATTTAATTTTAAATTTCAAAGAAAAAAAATAATAGAAAAACAAGGGGGAAAATCCATTTCTAAATGATCTTTAGTCCAAGATACTCAGGTATAAAATTATTATTTATTTTTAGGATGAATGGATATCTAAAGTGTGTAGATTCTTCACTCTTGTATAAAAAACCCCAAGATTTAGGATATCGCACAGTGATGTCACTAAGGCATTTGGAAAACCCTATTCTGATTCTTCCATTGGTCCTATTGCTGTAAAAACTTACAAAAAAAATCATGTATTTCTGAATATTTCATGCAGCAACAAAGGGCATGGCTCTGCCAAGTGATGAAGTGAAGGCCTTTTGTGTTCCGTTTTTGCAGCATATATAGTTTCTCTCTTTTGATCACACCCTGTGTTTTCTACACAGATAAGTTGTGGGTGAATGTCCACGCACAGTTGGGAGCAATACAATTGGCTACATATATGTGTCCACGTGTCTAGGCTAACCAATCATTACTATCTGCTTTTCTACCTTGCTATCTGTTTTCTACCTTGCTATCTGTTTTCGCACTGCCTCACTAGATTGCACACCACACAAATAATACCATATAAAGACATTGTATTACTGTTCTCACGGCGTCCTTACCATCAGTGCAAGAACATCTGCTGAACTCTCACAGAGTAATGCATTTCCAGTTTCCTCATTCCCACAATTTCAAGGTTATTGTAATAGTCATAAGGCCAGTTTCTCCTCTGCTAAACCATTGGCTTCCTCATCTTCATCTATCATTAATTAGATGCCCTAATTTATTAATCGTTGTGCTATCTAGACATGGAAAATAGCTATTCTCTTCAGGAATATTTTCCCTATATAACTTTTCTGTCTGGAAAGGAAGCATTGCTTTTTTACAGTGAGGTCCCCAAAGCAAAAAACTATGCATACTCATCAGCCCCCTCTGCTGATGGCACAGAGTGTGAAGATGCTTTCAGCTTTCCAGCCTGGACAGTACAGGTAGTACTGACAAGGCAGCACGGCCTTCAGAACCACTCTAGCAGCTAGCTCCAGCTTGTCTGCATAGACTTTGACCATGCTTCAGACCATAGCATGACCATATGCTAAGCTGCTGGCCAATTATTATCACACTAGGACAGTGACTCAGCCTTCTGCAGTGCCACCTACCAGCCTCACGGTGGTAGGTGTAACATATTCATTGTCCTGCTGCAGATGTTTGAGCAATCCACATAGCAAACACCACCGTGAGTGGCACTCTCACTCTGCTGGGACAGTGAAGCACCAAAGGTTAGTTTGCACTTGCACAGTGATACTGCTCCTGCTCTGCCGACTGGGAGTAGGAAGACAACCTCAGTCTCATTTCTTCATTACTTTTCATGTTTTACAGTCTGTATGGTACAGGCTTAGATATGTGATAATGTATTCATGGTTGAGCATCTTCCCCTGTCTGCAAATTGTTCTTGAGACACTTATTTCTGTGTTGTATAGTGAGATGTACAGGCTTCCACTGCAGAAAAAACACATCTTGGTCTCCAGAACTGCCTCAGTTCTACATTATTTTACCATTTCCTTTCCTAACATTACTCACCATTTTTCTCACCTATCTCCTGCAATTTTATGTTTACTTATGTCATTTCTTAGCTTTTATTTTGACATTCAGGTCTTGCATGCTAAGTAAATCTATTTTTAGCATAGGGAGATGCAGTACGTGTCTGCATTCAGGTGACACTCCAGTTACCTTCAAAATCCTGTATGGCTCCTTTCTAGGTGTTGTTTCAATTTAGTGTCCTTCAGAGTCAAATTATTGTTACCTATTCATATACAGGATATATTTGTATTTTTAAGGGTTTTTAAGAAAAAGAGAACATTGCAGGAGAAAATAAAATTGAGAATTGAAAATTTGAAAAAAAATAACAAAATCCATTAAATCAATAAAAATCCAGATACCGTTTTCAAGTAAAAGAAGAAGAAAGTTCTTCATAATTAAGCATTATTAAGAGAATTTATTGGGAATTAAGAAAATAAATAAAATGTAATATGCAACTATATGCAACTGTGCAGCCACAATTTACAGTTTCAATTTACTGAAGACTGAAACAAGCTAATCAGCTGAAGAACAATACTGAAAGGAATTGAGACTTTTGTAACTTGGGATCTCTAATGTATAGTGAAGCATTGCCATAAAAATGCGAATGCTTGCCTAAATAATTTATCAGATAGTTGTTTCTTTATGATCTTTTAAGTGTGTATGTCTAAATAGGACCAAAACTTTCCTTTTTTTGATACATTTTTAACAAGGTATTTAAAATACATTTTGTACACAGCCCTAGATAAGAGAAAGAATATATAACCTTAACTTTACAGAGTAGTTCAAAGCTTATTGTACGCAAGCATCTTTTTAGAACCAGGTCCAAAGTTTGGAAATAGCAAGTTCAGATTACAAAACAGCCGAATTTGAGACACATTTACAGCAAATTATTTGCCTTTACTATGTTAAACTTCATGCTGAATGCCGATAGTACTGTATCCATGGTCAAATGCACCTATATAATATCTTAACAATGTGAAAGAACTATACATTGTAACAATACTCCATGAAGGACATAGTGCAAGTGTGTCAGCACCCCTGATCCTACCTGCCAAAACATACAGGTAGCAGAGTAATATGTCACACACTGTGGAGAGAAGATATAAGGAGGGCAGATGACCCAGAGTGATAACACAGAAAGCTCAGAGGTTCCACTTGTCCCATTCAGGGTAGCTCTAGGTTAGTCATACAACTGATTGTAAGCACAGCCTGCTATAGGGAGCTTTCACAGCACCATTTCTTTCCACAGATTGTAATTTGGGTGTGCAATCACAGCTTTGTTGCTGATCCCATTGCATATCTTGGCCATAGAAGCCATGTCGCATCTATTCCCTAGATGTGTAAAACACAAAAGCCATTCCAGTTAATATTTTATTATGTTAGTAACTGTTGCAGTCACAGTAGTTATAAATAAAGTTTTAACTCAGTTCCAGTATTGAGTTAATTGTGGACTTCACTCCTAGGGAGTCAGGAAATTGTTCCAAAGGGCAAGGTGTTTTGGAAAGGTCCTTAGTTATGTTCTGTTGTCCTCTTATGCTATATACCTTGCAGAAGCACAAAACTGTTTTTTCAGTTTAGTGTTACTATTTCAAATTTATTGTCAGAAGACTGACTGACTGAAGACTGCTCTTTGAAAGTTTTCTTTAATACTTATTAATTGTTCAAGAGTGCAATTTTTAGTCTGTCTAGAATGATTGTATGGCAATGGTTTATATGAGTGATGAGAGATGTGTGATGAGTGATGCAAGAAATCTCATGAATACTTTATGCTGTTGAGCACAGACAGGAATTTCTTATCTGCCTTTGAAAATCCTAGCTTTTTGATCAAATAACTTGAATCATCTCTGTAACAGCACATACTTGCTAACAATTTAAATTATAAGCTCTCCAGTGAAGAGGCAATCTTTTCATCCCACACCTGTGCAGGACCTAGTACAATAAGGCCCTAGACTTTAATTTCTGCTAAGTTCTATTCAGAGTAAATAATTTTTAAAATTGCATGTAGTGCACTTTTTTGAATTTGGATAGGAGAGAATAGTAAATGTCTAACAAAAAAAAAAAGCAACCCTAAAAAAATTTTGTGTGTATTACTAAAGAAAAAGAATCTGATTTTTTTACAAGTACTATATGCCCTACAGAGGTGTCACTGATTTAATTTTGCTGTGGATATGCTGTACTGGCTTTAAAGTGATGCCAGAGAGGGCAAGAAATCACTTTTTAGCTACTTACAGCCCTCATGGGTAACACCCACTATAGCCAACTCCCACCCAAATGAGAATAGCAAGTATATGAGAAATACAATGAGAGGTGCATGCAGGCTCTGTGGTAGTGATCATAGAATCATAGAATCATCTGGGACAGAAGGGACCTCCAAAGGTCATCTAGTCTGAACCCCTCCATAGTCTGCAGGGACACCCCCAACGAGACCAGGTTGCCCAGGTCTTCGTTGAGCCTCACCTTGAATGTGTCCAGGGAAGGGGCCTCAACAACCTCCATTGACAATCTGTTCCAGTGCTCCACCACCCTCATTGTAAAGAACTTATTCCTAATATCCAATATAAATCTGCTCCCCTTCAGTTTAAACCCATTGCCCCTCGTCCTGTCACTGCAGGCCTTCATAAACAGACTCTCCCCAGCCTTCCTGCAGCCCTCCTCAGGTACTGGAAGGCTGCTATTAGGTCTCCCTAGAGCCGCCTCTTCTCCAGGCTGAACAACCCCAGCTCCCTCAGCCTGTCCTCGTAGCAGAGGTGCTCCAAACCCCTGACCATTTTTGTGGCCCTCCTCTGGACCCGCTCCATCAGGTCCACGTCCTCCCTATATTGAGGGCTCCAGATCTGGACACAGTACTCCAGGTGAGGTCTCACCAGAGCAAAGTGGCAGAATCACTTCTCTGGACCTGCTGGCAACACTTTTTTTGACGCAGCCCAGGCTGTGATTGCCCTTCTGGGCTGCAAGTGCCCACTGCCTGCTCATGTCCAGCTTCTCAGCCATCAGCATCCCAAGTCCCTTTCTTCAGGGTTGCTTTATAATACCTCGTTGCCCAGTCTGTATTGATACTGAGGATTGTTCTGGCCAAGGTGCAGAACCTTACACTTGCTCCCATTGAATTTCAAGAGATTTACTTGAGCCCACCTCTGGATGACATCCTGTCTCTCAGGTGTATCGACAACACCACACAGCTTGGTGTCATCTGCAAACTTGCTGATGTTGCTCTCAATCCCTCT
>JAOTQQ010000001.1:106259803-106278365 GCA_026546715.1 Gallinago undulata | reverse complement strand
CCTGAGTAACATGCTCTAGCTCTAGGCAATCCTGCTTCAGCAGGGGAGTTGGACTAGATGATCTCTATGGTCCCTTCTAACTCTAAAAAAAATTCAGTGAAATTCAGTGAAGTTCAGTGAAACCCAGCTGATTTCCCCTCCTCTCTTAGAAAGGTGATGAAGAAGGGAGTGAAGTAAGTCCCTAAAAATGAACAGAAATGAAACAGATGTTTGATAGCAGTGCTGAGGCTGCTGAAGTCACACTATAATAGGTGACCATTGACCTTGATTCTTCTATTCTATCATAGAATCATAGAAACATAGAACAGTTAGATTTGTAAAGGACCTTAAAAATCATCAAGTTCCAACCCCCCTGCCATGGGCAGGGATACCTCCAGTGGAGCAAGTAGCTCAAAGCCCCATCCAGCCTGGCCTTAAACACTTCCAGCAATGGTGCATCCACAACTTCCCAGGGCAACCTGTTCCAATGCTTCACTACCCTCATAGGAAATAATTTCTTCCTAATATCTAATCTAAATCTCCCCCCTTTCAGTTTAAAACAGATACCCCTTTTCCTGTCACTACACTTCCTGATAAAGAGTCCCTCTCTGGCTCTCCTGTAGGCTCCCTTCAGATATTGGTAGGCTTCAATGAGGTCTCCCCAGAGCCTTCTCTTCTCCAGGCTGAACAACCCAGCTCTCTCAGTCTGTCTTCATAGGGGAGAGACACTCCATCTCTCTGATCATCTTCATGGCCCTCTGCTGGACCCATTCCAACTGGTCCATGTCTTTCCTTTGTTGAGGAACCCAAAGCTGAACACAGTACTCCAGGTGAGGTCCCACGAGTGCAGAGTAGAGGGGTAGAATCACCTCCCGTGACCTGCTGGCCACACTTCTCTTGATGCAGCCCAGGACACGGTTGGTTTTCTGGGCTGCCAGTGCACATTGCCTGCTCATGTTGAGCTTCTCATACACCAATACCCCCAAGTCCTTCTCCTCAGGGCTGCTCCCTAGCCATTCTCCGCCAAACCTGTATTTGTGCTTGGCATTGCCACGTCCCAGGTGCAGGGCCCTGCACTTGGCTTCGTTAAACTTCATGCAATTTGCATGAGCCCACCTCTCAAGCCTGTCCAGGTCCCTCTGGATGGCATCCCTTCCCTCCAGCGTGTCGACCATGCCACCCAGCTTGGTGTTGTCGGCAAACTTGCTGAGGCTGCACTCTACCCCACTGTCCATGTCTCCAACAAAGATGTTGAACAGCACTGGTCCCATTACTGACCCCTGAGGAACACCACTCGTCACTGGCTGCCAATTGGACATTGAATTACTGACCACAAACCTCTGAGTGTGACCATCCAGCCAGTTCCTTATCCACCGAGTGGTCCATCCATTGAACCCATGACTTTCCAATTTTGAGACCAGGATGTCATGTAGGACAGTGTCAAATGCTTTTCATAAGTCCAGGTAGATGATGTCTGTTTCTCTGCCCTTGTCCACCAAGTCTGTGGCAGTATCATAAAAGGCCACTAAATTTATCAGGCATGGTTTGCCCTTGGTGAAGCCATGTTGGCTGTCTCCGATCATGTCCTTATTTTCCATGTGCAATCTGTGCAATTTCATTTAATTTAATTTCCATGTGCAATTTGAATCTGCAAGGTGCAGGATCAAAGACATTTTCTAAACTTCTTATAGTTGCCCCAGCTTTCTATTGTTATGCACAGTATATTCAAAATAGTCAGGGACAACTACACTTGTGCAGTAAAGGCACTACTTAATATATAGTCTGTAGGACTAGATAGTCTCTTGGAATAGTCTATAAAAGCGCATCTATGCAGATATGATTGCATGTAAAGACAAAGGATGAATCTGGTTGCAGAAGGTATATGAAACTGGAACCATCATGTTAAATGTGATATAGAATCATAGAATCGTCTAGGTTGGAAGAGACATTCAAGATCATCCAGTCCAACCATTAACTTAGCACTGCCAAACCACTACTAAACCATGTACATAAGCACCACATCTACACGTCTTTTAGATACCTCCAGGGATGGTGATTCAACCACTTCTCTGGGAAGCCTGTTCCAATGCTTAATAACCCTCTCAGTGAAGAATTTTTTCCTAATATCCAATCTAAACCTGCACTGGTGCAACTTGAGCCCATTTCCTCTTGTCTTATTGCTTGTTGCTTGGGAGAAGAGATCAACCCCCACCTATCTACAATATCATTTCAAGTAGTTGTAGAGAGTGATAAAGTCTCCCCTCAGCCTCCTTTTCTCCAGTCTAAACAACTTCAGTTCCCTCAGCTGCTCCTCATAAAACTTGTTCTCCAGACCCCTCATTAGCTTTGTTGCCCTTGACTGGATGCGCTCAAGATTCTCAACGTCTTTCTTCTAGTGAGGGGCCCAAAACTGAACACAGTATTCAATGTGCGGCTTCACCAATGCTGAGTAGAGAGACAGTCATTTCCCATACTCACCATGCTATTCCTGATACAGGTGAGGATGCTGTTGGACTTCTTGGCCACCTGAACACAGTGCTGGCTCATACTGAGCTTGCAGACAACCAACACCCTCAGGTCCTTTTCTGCCAGGGATTTTTCCAGACAATCAGAGTGCATCACACTCTGGCATCTATCCAGCTGGGGAAAAGCTCTGTGGAAAGGGAGCTGGGGTCCTGGTGGACAGCAAACTCAATATGAGTGTACAGTGTGCTGCAGTGGGTGGCTAAGAAAGCCAACAGGATGCTGGGTTGCATCAATAAGGGCACTAGCAGCAGAGATAAAGTAATTATGCCACTCCACTCAGTGCTTGTCAAGCCACACATGTCATGCTGTGTTCAGTTTTGGTCCCTGCTATACAAAAAACATAGGGACAGGCTGGAGAGAGTCCAGAGAAGGGTTACAAAGATGATCAAAGGCTACAAAGATGATAAAAAAAAAAGTCTGCCATATGAAGAAAGGCTGAGAGAATTGGGTTTGTTCAGCCTTGAAAAAAGAAAGCTTAGGGGAGACTGTATCACCATGTTCCAGTATTTAAAGGGTAGCTACAAAAAGAGATGGAGACTCCTTTTTTAAAAGGAATCACATGGAAAAGACAAGGGGTAATTGGTACCAGTTACTCCTGGGGAAATTCTAATTGGACACAAGAGGAAAATTTTTCACAATGAGAACAATCAGCCATTGGAAAAATATCCCCAGAGAAGTGGTGGATTCCACCCAACATTGGACCCTTTTAAGATTCAGCTGAACAGGGTGCTGGGCCATCTTGTCTAGACTGTGCTTTTGCCAAGGAAGGTTGGACCAGATGATCCTTGAGGTCCCTTCCAACATGGTGTTCTATGATTCTATGATATGGGGCATTTCTATGTTTTTATGTTGGAGTCTAAGACTATTAGCATTTTATGTGACATGTTACCCTCATTTTCCAGGAATCTCCATTTATTTTTAATAGCTAAGAGCAAAAAATATACAACTTTTGTATTCACTGCTACTGTATACAATGAAAACAAAACAGTCTCAATTTCAGTAGTCCAATAAAAGTGAAAAAAAAAACAAAAGCAGCAACCCAAAGGATGGTAAGAAATAAATTTGCAGTCAGACTGACACATATATGTATCCAGCTGAAGATATGTTGGGTTTTAAATTACAGGTGCGTCTCATTTGGGGCTTAATATCTTTAAATTAAGAAATCATGCCCTTAGTGCAATTCTGAAATGACACATTAAATCGTTGAAAGTAAACATTGCTTTCTCCTCCTGATGGAACAAGGATTAGACTACTAGGAGCCTGATTCAATATCTTTAGTGCTGACCTGGTTTGAAGTAAAACAGAACTAACTTTCTAATCAGTAATTTCATTTTTCAGTTAAGCCTCTTTTAACTAACTAAACTCTCTGAAATTAACAAAATATTTTTCAGACACTGTCTGCTTTCAGACTGATAAGTCCTGATTGTTTATAATTTATACCCAGGAATGATAAATAGACAGGCTTAAACTTATTGCTATAACAACCAAGGTCAGATAACTCATTTGCCCAGTTGGAGGGTTGAAAGCAAAAAGTGTAGAGGGGTTGCACCTTGAGAAGGAGCAGACAGGAGAGGTGTCCATATTCTATCCCATCTGTGCGATGCTCAGTATAAAAGCTGAGGGATCAAAGTGTCAGCTCTCTGTCAATGGCCGGCATCTGAGGAGGACTCTGATCATCTGCCTTTGATCCCAATCCGTGCATTCCCAAATCCAGTTCTAGAATACAGTTCACATCCATCACTGAGTCCAAGTCTGGGACTTTCCCAGTGCCTGTTGATGACATGATTGTCATCCTGAGAGCTCCATACTGGTTTTATATATATTGTATATATTTCACTATTTTCTTTTTGTTGTTTTATTAATATTTCACTAAAGTAATTTAGTTTCTTTTAACCTCTTAAGTGTCTTTCTCTCTCTTCCTTCTCTCCCTGAAGGGAGAGATGGGGGATAGCGTTTATCATTTGCTCAGTGGACAGTCTGGCCCAAACCATGACAAGCACTTTAAATGAAAGTACAAAAAAGCATACCAACCTACTTCCAAGTATCCTGTGGAAATAAATGTATTTCATATGGGTGGATTAATAAGGATTGCTTTCTGGACTGAACTTTTGGTATTTTTCAAGCACATGGACAGACCTGCAGTGGGAAGGAAGCAAGCTGTACATTTTAGTAACCCCAAGGACACCCAAGGCAGAAGAGGAAGAACCACCCCCACAAGGAATATCACATGTCTCCTAGTGAAGGATTCAGGAAGCTGATGACTTGTAGACTTCACTGATCCCATTTTCCTAAAAAGAAGACTGAAACTGTTGTGATTAGCACCCAAGTGCATTGGAAGACTAAGCGTAACACCACAGAAAAGGAGTAGATGGTAGGAAGGGATTTTTGTCTGACAGTTTTAACCATAGCGGTAATGAGGTGTTTCTACATTAAATAGATAATTTGGACTCTTAGACTGTTAAAACAATACCTGAACAAAGAGTGCATTCTTGGCTCTGTATACGTAGTGCATTCCCTTTTGTCAGTTACAAGGGTTTGAGTAACAGGACCAGAAATGTATGCAGTGTTCAAGAAGTCAGCGTACCAAGGCTTTATATAGCAGTTAAAACAACACTATCTCTCTTATTCTCAATATCCTGCCTGATGATACTCAACATTTCGTTAGGTCTTTTAGCTGCCACTGAACACTGAGCAGATTATTTCAGAAAACTGACAGATGACTTTCCAGAGCTGAGATTGTCAGTCACATAGACCTGGTTTAGATTATTTTTGCTCTCTGTGTTACCTTACACTCACCTTCATTGTAGCTCATTTTCCAACCTTTTGCTGTCACATTCCATTCAGCGATGTTTTTCTGCCACTTACCACCACTGGTTTGTCATGTAAGTCTATGGGATCTGACGAGATGCATCCCAGCATCATGAGGGAATTGGCTGATGCAGTTGCCAAACCACTCTCCGTTGTATTTGAAAAGTTATGGCAGTCAGGTGAAGAAGTCCTTGGTGAATGGAAAAAAGGAAACATTGCACCAATTTTTAAAAGGAGTAGAAAGGAGGACCCTGGGAACTACTGACCTGTCAACCTCACCTCTGTGCCTGGACAGAATATGGAACAAATCCTCCTAGAAGCTGTGCTAGGGCACATGGAGGAAAGAGGATGATTTGAGACAGCCAGCATGGCTTCACAAAGGGCAAGTCTTACTTGACCAACCTAGTGACCTTCTATGGTGGAGTGACTACATCAGTGGATGAAGGAAGAACTACGGATGCCATCTATCTGGACCTCTGTATTGTATGGTCTTTGACATGCCTCCCTCCCCAGTAAAAAATAGTCTTTCTCTCCAATTTAGGAGAGATATGGGTTTGATGAGTGGACTATCTGATGGATGAGGAATTAGTTGGACGGTCACATCCAAAGGGTAGTGGTCAGAGGCTCAATGTTCACATGGAGATTGGTGACAACTAGTATCCCTCAGGGGTCCATATTGGTTCCATTACTATTCAATATCTTCATCAATAACATAGACAGTGGGATCAAGTATAGCCTCAGAAAGTTTTCAGATGACACCAAGCTGAGTGGTGCAATTGACACACATGAGGGATGGGATGCCATCCAGAGGGACCTGGACAATCTCAAGAATTGTGAATTCAATTCATTCAATTCCAAATGTGAATCAGTGTGAACTTCATGAGGTTCAACAAGGCCAAGTGCAGGGTCCTGTATCTGGACTGTGGCAAACCCTGGTATCAATGGGGGATGAAGGGATTGGGAGTAGCCCTTCAAAGAAGGACTTGTGGGTACTGGTGGATGAAAAGCTGGACATGAACTGGCGATGTGCACTCACATCCCAGAAAGCCAACTGTGTCCTGGGCTGCATCAAAAGAAGCCTGGCCAGCAGGTCAAGGGAGGTGATTCTGCCCCTCTACTCTGCTCTTGTGAGACCTAACCTGGAGTACTGTGTCCAACTTTGGAGTCCTCAGCACACGAAGGACATAGACCTACCTGTTGGAGTGAGTCCAGAAGAGGGCCATGAAGATGATCAGAGCAGGGCTGGAGCACCTCTCCTGTGAATACAGGCTGAGAGACTTGGGGTTTTTCAGCCTAGAGAAGAGAAGACTCCAGGGAGAATTTATGGTGGCCTTCCAGTATCTGAAGAGGGCCTACAAGAAAGCTGGAGAGGACTTTTTACAAAGGCATGTAGCGATAGGATGGGGGGTAATGGCTTCAAACTGGAACATTAGATTTAAATTAGATATTCTGAAGACATTTTTCACTATGAGGGTGCTGAAGCACTGGAACAGGTTGTCCAGAGAAGGTGCGGAGGCCCCAACCCTCAAAGTGTTCAACACCAGGTTGGATGGAGCTTTGAGGAACCTAGTCTAGGGAGAGGTGTCCCTGACCATGACAAGGTTTCTTCCAACCTTAACCATTCTATGGTTCTATGGCTTCTGTATGTTCCCATCCAGGAATGTCAGAGCATGGAACGAGGAGACTGAAGACTCTCTTTTATGCCAATGTTCCTTGTGATTAAATAAATAGTAAATAGGTTAAATCCACTTTCCATTATTGTTCTAATAAATGGTCTTTATCTAAACCCATGAGGTTTTTTCCTTTTCCCCTTCCTCTCCTTTTTTCCCTCTTCTCTCTACTCTTCTGAAGTGGGGAGAGAGGGCCAGAGAAAAGGAATCAGCAGCGAGCAAGCAGCTGCATGGTCCTAGTTGCCAGTCGTGGTTAAATCACAATCTAAAAAAATTTTACGTTGCAGTGTATGGAAAGAACAATATCTAAATTGAAATTTAGTCAATTAACTGGGACACGGTTTTCCATATGAATACACTGATTTGGAAGAAGGAAAACTTATCATGTCAACATATCAGGTTCATAAAATCTTTTTTTTTTGTTAGTGTTTTATAGGAAATGTCTAGACACACCTTTAATATTATTTATAAAACTCTTTTCTTGTTTTGTAATACAGTTTGTAAAATTATTAGCAAAATAAAAACCTAAAGAGACTTAAAATACTTTCCTCTGAAAATTCCATTCTTCATAAATTTCTATCGGATAAACCTGAAATAATAATTTCTCACATGAGGAAATCCCAACTTCTACACAGTTCAGCTACTAGCTAAATCAAAATACAATATTATTCTGCCCTTTTACTACAGTTTCTTCTCTCCAAACTTTACAAAAATATCCTGAGAGTGATTTCTTTCAAGGATCATCAGCTCTGGATACTCCATCATGCTACTTGGAACAATTTATTTCATGTGAAGATCAGCATTACACTAGCCATTTGTGTAAGGTAATCCTACTGGATAACATGCTGTAAGGCTTGCAAAAAGTCTTCAAACTCAAACATTCAACAAAAAATAATTTGACACCATGTACAGGAAACTGTGATTTGAATGATGCATTGATCATCAAAGTATTTGAACTGTAAACATAGATTCATGTGCAAATGAACAGGAAATTTTGTAATGTAAAAATAGCTATCATTCTAGTGGAAGGAGCATGATTTTAATAGCACAAAGTTCAGGAGTTCAAACTGGGGAGCAAATACACAATGCATCTTTGTGATTAGTAATGCAGAAAACCAGAGCTCTTACATCATACAGGGTAAAAGTCAGGGGACACTGCAAGAACAGTACACATCTGACCAAAGATCACATCTTTTATCTAGGAGACAGAAGAATAAACTGTGATCATGACTAAAGTGAGCTCTTATTCTCACTGCAGTGTACTATTTGCTAAGACTGAGAAGAGACAGAATGAACCAAATCCAGTGTATGGGAGGAAAATTTAAAGAGGTCACCCTTCAGAAAGTTTTGGGGTATTTTTCCATGGAGAAAACTGCTGGTGGTATAAAGGATTACTTTTTCTACCCTCTGGCTCCACAGAGAAACTTAAATATCAAACATAAAGTTGTAAATGTTTAATGAGCCTTTAAATGTAATTTTTGAAGGTTGTCTAGTTTAGATCCTCTTGTTTACTAATATCTCAGCTCCAAAAATAAAGATAAGGCATTTTTAATGTTCTACCTCCTTTGTAGATAATAAAAAGGTGGCCAGGTAGATATTACATTAAAAAAGAAAAGGCGGGAGGGGGGGGGAAGCAAACATATTTGTTAAAAAGAAAGGTTTACTTCTTGCCCACTGAAAATGGAAATATCCCCAAAAGGAGAAAACAAACTCCATGCAATGATGAAAAACATTTCATTACATCGTCTTTAGAACTGTCATCTTTGAACATAACTTTAAATTAAAATAAATAAGGAACCATCTTCCCTTTATCTGTTCTCTAAGGAATACCTAACTAGGTAAATTACCGACACTTTACAACACGAAGGGAATTGAATCGAACATTAAGAGTATGGTATGAGAAGGAGAGGTTATGTAAATCTGTGAACTTTTTTGACCTTTGTACTGCTGTAGAAGTTTTGGAAATGCTTCCTCACTGAGGTTAATGGAGTTGTGTGGGAAAATGAAAGCAAAATCAAAATGTCTTTTAATACATTGTGCCCCAGAGTTCAGTGTGTTTGTAGATTGAAGAAGAATGAGTGATGATGTTTGTCTTAAACACTGTTTTGCTGCTCATTAGCACTTCTGTATTATTGGGGGTGTGGGGAAAGGGGTAGGGGGTTAGGGCCAGGAATATTTAGACTTTGGTTGTTCTGGTAATCCACTTGGTATTTAGTGTCACACTAAAAAAAATAAATTTTTCCACCATGTCAGCAATATCCAAAAAGGTAAGAGTTAGCTGAAATTGTCCACTAGAACTAGAACAAAAGATTTGTTGTTTAGCTGAGAGGTCTGTAGTTTTGTTGTGAGTTTGGTAGGTTTTTTTTAATGAAAAGGTAATCTTTCTGGTTTTATTCTGTACCGTAGAGAGTTTTAAATTGGCCCAGAAATAAGACTGAAGATTCTCATGTTCAAAGACTCGTGTATGGAGCAGGAATGTAGAGATGAAATGAAGGAATATCAATTCTCTATTCTGAAATGTTTGACTCAGCTAAAGAACATGTATGAATGAAGTAATCAAAAGAACTGAATGTACTTTCTTGTTTATTTTTTTTTTAAAAGCCTTACAGAAATGAGTGTTTAATTGGTTAACTATGCATCTTCAGAGTTAAAAAAATGCTTTCATTGTGTTAGATAACAGCTTTCAAAAAGCTTCTCACTAAACAAATGGATGTAGGATGTTGCACCCTTCTGCATCTTCTTTGGCTTCCCCTTCTCTTTCCTTCACCAGAAATGCAGAAGTGATTTTCCGGTGTCATAAGTTGTGATCTGATATTTTTGATCCCTAAATTGAGCAAATCAAATCAGGCTGTTAATTGCTTATTCAGATTCATGTCTAATTTATCTAGAAATGCTTATGCATTTTTTCTGATTGCATGTGTGCTTTCTGAAACTAGCATAACTATGAGCTATATAATATATGCCATTTCCAATTTATTTGAATGGACAGATTTTATTTCCAGTCTTGTTCCTGTGTGTATTTTTTAGGTCTCAAATTCTTGCAAGGTCCTTCATATTACAGTATATGCACATTCATGTAGTACAAATACCTACTTCATAAAATGGAGATAAGGATTATAAAACAACATATTATTCTCCTCTGCTAACATCATCTAAATATTATTAAACTTATCAAGATGTACTGAGAAATTTAAAGTCTCTCAGCAGCAATAAACAGCTGTAATTTGGGAAAATGTCTTATCAGAAAATAGATTTCTTTGTTTCATAATAAGAAATTTCTTCCTGATTTTTTTTTCCTTACAAAAAAAGAAACAGCTTGCCTCAGAACAATTTATGCCATAGACACAGAAGTGTTGAGACTCAAAGATTTTCCAGTAAGATGCACCTAATCAATTTCTGCAGGATAAGCACGATGTGAACCACTTGGAAAAGGGAACACTTCAGAAGCTAATTGCTGCTGACTTTATCTTGTAGATCTTTCTCAAGAAAATTTCTTACAGGAATTAAAGAGTTTTAAAAGCTTAACGACATTGACTGGTTGTTTTATTGGCCTTTTAAATCCCTGAGAGATTTCCTTGCATTCTGCTAGGGGAAAAAAAAAAAAACAAAAAAACAAAAAAAAAACAACAAAAAAAAAACAAACAAACAAAAAAACAAAAAAAAACAAACAAACAAACAAACAAACAAAAAAAAAACAAAACAAAAAAAAAAAAAACAAAAAAAAACCCAAACCATACAGAGGTAGGAAAGTAAAAACATGACAAGGAGATATGCATAATAACGTGAAACAAAAATACAAGCACAAATAGTCTTTAGGTAATTTTAATGGAGCAGGATCACCCTAGTTGTCTGCCTAATTTGTTTTCTTCTTTTCAGCTTAAGTGGGATTTGTTGTTTTTTTTTCCCTCTTGCTATAACTTACTTAGCATAAGTACAAATTAAAGCAATAAATAGCTCTGTGCCTGCTGTGCACTATACATGGATTTTGGAAGTGACATTGCAAAGACTTTGGGTCCATCAACAGTTGCACTTTGAATCCCTGTTTCCATTTCTCTTTAATTTAGACAGGATTTTGACCTAGGATGTTTGATGGAATAGATAGAAAATAATAATTTAGGTATTTCTGACAGTGAAAATAGCAGTTTGCACTCATTAAAAAGTGTCTTTTTTCAATATCATGTCTTCAGGCATGAGGGTAAGATGATATGATTTTGCAGAGAAGACAGTCTTCATACGCAGAGGCTCCATTCTGACTGGTGCTAAATGAGTCTGAAGTATGAAAACAAATGACAACATAGAACACCACATAAATTGCCTGTGTGGTCAGTCACATTTCATTTCCTTTTACGTGGTAGTGAGGCCAGACTCTTTTTTTTTTTTTTTTTTTTACTTCTAGAGAGGAAAATCAATGTGCACATTCTGCTCTTCCAAGCATCAACAATAATATTTTTCTCCATTTAGGATGATATGGTAGCAACAGAGATTGTCTCTTCCCCTCTACCCATACACTACTAAAAGAGATGAAAATGTTTGTTGCATTTTTATGTTACTGAATTTTTATATGACATAATCAAGTGTAACACAATATGGCAACTCAGAAATATGATTTTGTATATTTAATGTATAAAATCAATGTTACTGGAGATAGGATGACAGCTTTCTGCATTTAATTTGGTAATGAATATTAATCAGATGCTATCACAAGTAATGCACTGGTGTTTTTGCTTTGTAACAAAGAACACATTACAGTGGTTCTGATATTCCTCATAGAGTAACTTGTTAATTATTTTTTGACTTACTGAGATTAACAAGAAGAATCTTGAAACAGAAGATAGTTTGTGAGTATTCTTAAGTTAAAGCCAATTCACAAGAAAAAGTAACATTCAGAAAACCTGATCATATGATTCTGAAAACAGGTATCTTGGTTTTGTCCTTTATAAGAATAAGATTTTCAATCTCAATATGAAGTCTTAGCTTTGTTTTCTAGATGGTTTTAAACGATTACAACTTTTTTTTTCATAACATATTTTACATCATAAATTATATGAATGGGTTTTTCTGCTTTATCCACTTTTTCTCAGTACATTCAGAATGTTATAAGAGATTAGCAAGATGGTTTTCCTTTACAGAAAGAGTACTGAGCAAGCTCAACGTACCTTACTTTTCCACCTTAAGTTATTCATTCTTTTTCATTTTATTTTGGTCCGCTTAAAGAAAAATGCTAAGTAATTTTTAGTAATTTGCTAGGCACACATGGTGCACCTAGCTGCCTAAATATTCCAAAATAATCCCATAAACCCTTAAAAAAAGAGACAGTATTTTCTACCTTCTTTTCTTCTAGGTTAGAAACTCTTTTCAAAGAGTTATTGTATGTTGTTATTACATCAGCCATTGCATATTTAAGCTCTCTAAATAATTTAGAATATCAAGTTCAGTTGAATTACAATAATTCTATTTTTTATTACACAAGTTTTGGATGCACCTCACTTCTATTAACCAATCTCTACTTTTACTGGCTTGATGTATCCCATAAAGGAACAGAGACACTGCTGAAAAGAGTAGGGAACAGATACACAGGCAGCTAAGCAGGGAGGTAGAAAGGTGCTATTTGCTAGGGATAAACAGGGACTATGCAAAGTTTTCAGCAACCTAGAAAGTATGGGTCATTGTATGAAACTAAGCCTGGAAGAAAAGCTCTATTTGTGAGTAAATGGAGGATAGAGATGTATTTTTTTATGTCATTTATATTGTAAAAATATTCCATTAAAATAGTTGTTTCAAATGTTTGGTTCAAAGTTGATTGTCCAATAAAACTGACCTTACTGACAAAAAATGAACAAAGGCTATTTAGGACCTATTTAGACCCATCTGAAATCTCTGGCTATTGCAGGCTGCACCAAATGGAACTTGAAGAGTTGCATGGAGCTTGATGCATATTGGAAAATTAATATGTTTCTATGTCATCGATAAGGAACAAACACAACTTACACAAGTCTCTCTGGCTCTATAGAACACAACTCTTCTGTTCATTAACTTTGAATTACATGACTGAAACACCTAGGTACAGACAGCTACCTCCTGTCCACAGACCACACTGCTTGGCAGCTGCTGCAGCGGGTGAGGAGACACAGATCGGCAGCTTCAGCAGGATATTGCATCGCCATGAGTCATCAGAGTCACACTGGGGCTCATGATCTCCTGGAGAATGTCATGATTTGGTATTACAGAACTTCAGGTCAAAAAGTGCATGTGACTCAAAGTAAATAATTCTTAGTGGATTATGGTAACATTAGTTACCGTATTAGTAAAAACACTAGTAAAAACATTACTTGCACTTGTGTTTTACAGGAAAATAAATATCTTTCGTTAATGATATGCAAGATCATGTAGAACCAAGGGAGAAAGAGTACCAGGCTGAGGAAAGGAGCTGGAGCAGTAGCTGGATATACATCAGTTTGTAACTTTGTTAATAGCTATCAGCTTAAGTTGTCAATTAGTATTACAATTTCATGAATTGATGATGTCTGAAAATTAGTATTTTCTAATGAGATATTGAGGAAAGTGATACCCATGTCAACTACAAATAATTTTGATTTAAAAAGCAAACTCCTTTCAATTTTAATTTATTTTAAACTTACTTTAGATATAAATTCTCCTGAGAAACATTAAATAGTAACTACAACATATGTTCTTAGCTTGTCACAACATTATGAAATGAAAATGTATTTCACTGTCTTACTTGATGAATTTCTTCAGTGTCTTTATTCCCTGATGAAGGACCGTGTTCTTAAACTTTATTCACATTGATCATTGTCTGCTACTGAAAATCTTAATTTCAAATGAAAGAAATTATTGAGTGAATTGCTAAGCAACATAAGAATAAGGATACTACAATGTTGCTGTCAGTAAAAAATGTTAAAAAGATATTTTACTAATTTTGTCAAACTCCAGTTTTGCTCTAATTTTTTCAACATGACTTTTTGTATAGTTATGCAAAGTATTTCTTAGAATAATAGAATCATTTAGATTGGAAAAGACCCTTAAGATTGTTGCATCCAACCATAAACCTAAGACTGACAAGTCCACCACCAAAATATGTCCCTAACTGCCACATCTACATGTCTATTAAATATCTACAGTGATGGTGACTCAACCATCTTAACATAATGGGTTTCGTTTATTTGGAATGAAAATGATGAATAACATAAAATTACCTTCAGAGCTAAATATCATTCTTGACATAGGGAGAAGCCATATTTTTCCAATAACAAAGGCCTTTCCTAATTTTCTGTGATACGACTCTGTTTTCCAGTCAAATCATCTTCCAGTTCTTAGTGAAGTTATAACTCTTTAGCTTTCAGGTCTTTAATTTCTGACTTGATGTTTGCCCTAGACTGAATTTTTTTGAAAGATTAATTTAAATAAAATTAAATTAAAAACAAAAACACAAACAAAAACAAAGCAAAAGCTCTTTCCATGAGTCAGATGAGAGAAACATATGTTGTTTTGTTCCTATTAAAAAAATTTTATCTGTTTCATTGAGAATTTTTAAACTCTGTGTTATAAAGCAGGGATTTCAGATTTAATTGGAAGGTGGACAGGTGATTTTTACTAGCTTTCATTTGCAAAATTAAGTCTTTTGGAGGGTATTAATGTCAATGGATGGACATGGCCTCTATAGTGGAAATTAGGATGGATAGTAACAGACTGAAAGAGGCTTGGAAGGCATAAGGATTGGGAGAGGAAACTAATAATACCAGAAAAAGAGAGTGAAACCTGGGAGGAATAACCAGGAAGGAGACAATGAGGTGAAAGAAGAGTGGGAGAAGGTCAGCCTAAAAGGTGATACAGAGCAGTTGTTTCCAGTTACAAAAAATTACCCTCAAAATAAATCCCCCCCCAAAAAAACAAAAAACACTCAAACATAAATGCACTCCATAATTACCATATACCTGCTGACAGAAAACACCTGCAGAACAGTCAAGATACATCTTATTCTGCAGAATTTTGTCGGCTCAGTATCATGAGTAACGCCTTTAAGACTAGTTGGACAGGTGGCTTGCACAGTGCAGCTAAAACCTGACATTAGTTGTTAGGTACTACAAAATCATTTTTATTTCTTAAGTCACATTTTAAATATTTAAATTCTGACAAAGAATAACTGCAAGACTATCAATTTAAAATTACATTAATGCATTTTTCTACTTTCTGAGTGTTTGTCTTAGCAGTAACCATAGAACAATAGAACCACACAATATCTAGATTTGGAAGGGATCAACTCCTGTCTCCTCACAGGAGTACTTAAAACTAAACCATATAACCATGTAAGAGCATTGTCCAGACACTCCTTGAACTCTGACAGGCTTGGTGCTGTGACCAACATTTCTTGTTGACAGGCCACATCAACAACACTATATGCCTACTTGGCAACCCAATGCACTTCTGATTAACATATACATATCTTCTGAGAAACAGTAAGAGCAGGCTAATGTGACTGTATCATGGTGCTTAGAGTTGAAAGAATAGAGTACTGTCATGTCTAATAATACAATGCAGAGAAATAGAGTATTCCAGTTTTAGATGGAATATTAACCTAATATTTATATTTTCTAACTGAAGAATAGCTGTCAAATTCTTGCTTGATATGAACATGTTGCCTTGAATGGATGAATGAAGTCTTGTATGAAATATTTGGTGTTATATTACCTAAGAAGTCAAACGAAATATTCAGAAAGGTATGTTCCCCTGAGAGCTAGATCACTATGATAATTTGTAAATGATGTTCAGATCAAAGATTTCAGAAATACTGTTCTGGACTGGAGTATAGTTAGGCATAAACACAGTTTGTTATATCCTTGTATTGACTGTCTTTTTTTGGTCTTGTTTCCTCAAACTAAACCCAAGAACAGCCATACTGGTTCAAAGTGAGACTCCATCTAGCCCAGTGTTCCACTTTCAGCTGTGGCCATCCAAGAGGATGAAACCAGATCATGTATCTGCATCTATAGATTGCATCTGTGATATATCTTGACAAGTTTCGCAGGGCACTGCTACCTGTTCTGGGAAAAAAAACATTCTTGGATTTGTTAAGAAACTCCTATTAGCTTCTTTTCATGGTCTTTTTTTCTTCTATTAGAAGAAGGAGTGAATGGTGGATTATCTTAGCTCTTCCTGATTTTGTAGAATTTGATTATATGCATTTAAATATTTTCTATACAAGTTGAGGAACTTTGGATATTAATTTTTTTCTCATGTGGAATCATTTTGGTACTTCAGTTTTTCTCTGAACATATTACAGTTTTCATATATCTCTTTTTTTTCAAATAAATTATTACTGTATTTTGTACCATTATTTTATGTTATATACATGCCCATCTTCAAATTTCTCCCATGAAGAAAAATTCAGTGTTAACAGAGCATTTGCCTTATAAGCAAATAGCAAAAAATATAAGAGCCCTCCGTTTACAACAATATCCCTTTAAGAACACAAGTATCCATGCCCAATTTGCAAAGCTAGCAGTTCAGGTCAATACTCAGGGATTATCAAAGCATATTATTGCTAATGTTGATGGAAGGGGCACAGAGATCAGAGAACGTCAAAAGAGCATGGATCCAGTAAACATAGTTGGAAAATTCATGTTTCTTTTCATGGATCCAGGATACATCCTCGCTTTTGAAGAAAAAAGAAAAAGCCCTTGATTGATATTTTTGGTTTTCTTATACATTTGCAAAGATCTAAATTATTCTAGATGCTACTAAATTTTGGTCTGGATATAGACTAAAGAACAATGCCAGTTTTTGCACTTAACTTTAAATCACATAACTGATGTGAAGAAAGGCTGCAATTTCAGCTGTAAAGAAGACAGAGGAAGGACAATATAGCTTTTTTAACCCAATTGTTACAATATTAATAATTTTTCTTTTTTTCTTCTCCATTTTACTACTCTTCAATTTAATATCTTTCATTAATATATTTGCAGATTAGATCATGCTTACCTGTATGAAGTAAGGAGTGTATTTTATTCAAAACCATTCCTTCCTATTATCTTCTGGCATTCAGAATATAGTGGAATTTTTAATATTAAGAATTAATTTCCTGTTTACTCCAAAACATAGCTTTGGATAATTTTATTGTGCCTTCTTATCAGATCCTAGTTTTGTTCTTTGGTTCACTTTAATTTCTTGAAGTCTTCTTCATAGCTTAGAAAAATAAGAAGCATATGTAAGCTTCACTTTGAAATTATTACACTTTTTTTTTTTTATACTAAAAAGAGATTTTATGATTGTCTTTTCAAGATGGGAAAATGTATGCATTTGACTACCAGCACAATACTTCAGTCTCGGGGCTGACATAATGATACCAAAGCTTGCTCTATATGTACTTTCATCCATGAAAAGCGTGAATTAATGAATTGATATTTGACCATATGAAGTTGACCTTATAGTGAATGTTTTAACTTTCAAAAAACTTATTCTAAACAAATGCTAGACTTAAGAAATTACTCTCAGTTGTGCATAATCATTATTAAGAGACTTGTTTTATTTAGTTGAAAGATCTTCCTCTCCTTTGCCTTTCAGGGGTAAAAAGGAGGAATTTCTTCAAATAACATCCATCTAAACTTTATATCACAAACTGAAAAGCATTTCTAATTTGATTCGTCCTTAATAATCAAAGAAAAAAATGCTGTTTTTACTTGGCAACTTGAAACTGTATTCATGTAGAGGACTGAGACTGTTTAACTTCAGACCAAAATTGTCTTGTTGGAGTTGCAGTTCACTTTGCTTTCAGGAACGAACAAAAAGAATATTCCTTTTATCTGTCTTTTAATAGACCCATCTTTGTAGCACTTCATTCCATTTTCAAAGAAGATTTATTGGTTGCCCGCTCTGAGACATGATTTCAAAAAATGATGTGTTCTTCTCTCTTACTGAGGACATTATATTACAATGGAAAACACTTGCAGCAATCCAATGTAAGTTATCTTACAAAATGTGTTGTTAGAAAGAGCACATTTTGAACTTCAGGTATGTTCTTAATAGCTTTACTGATTTCAAGCTTTAGTGGAGATAATGAACTGGATTATTGGATTATTGGCAGAAGCAAAATCAGTGTTAGCAGAAAATACGCAAGTGTTCACTATTTGCTGCAAAGATACCCTGATTTATAACACTCTAAGCAGCAGACTTGCATTGTCATGAAGTTTATTAAATTTATTTTTTTTGAACCCTAGAATATTTCTTTATATTTAAGATAATAACCAGGTTTTAGATTTTCAGCCATTAATTGATCAGTCCCTTACTGAACTACTTCTATACTGGACAGTGGTAGCTTTTGTGCTCCAGTGGAAACATGGAAATGATTAAACAAGAAGAAAAAGATACTAGTTGTAATTTAAAAAAAAAAAAAAAAAAGAAGAGGTCTTCAGTACCCATGTATAGAAATAGTTATTACTGAAAATATGAAAAAAAATAAATATATCACATAGAATATTAGTTTAGTATTTGTACTGGGTCTGGTGGAGAAAGGGTTAATTTCTTCCCAGGACCTAGCAGGGACACAGGTATTCCATCCCATGTGG
>JAOTQQ010000001.1:106239241-106259703 GCA_026546715.1 Gallinago undulata | reverse complement strand
CCTTTTGTCTCAACCCGCGAGTTTTTGCCTTTTTCTTTCGATTTTCCCCTTCTGGCCGCAGCGGCGGTTAGCGCCCTACTGAGTGCACGTGGCTGCCACGTGGTCCTTTGTTGCCGTCTGAGGCTAAACCACGACAGTATTCTATAAAAGAGAAAGTGTATTCTCATTGCTGAAAGCACTCCTAGGTTTCTTTGTGTACCTGGCAAATAAACAACAGGTCATTTCTAGGATTAGTCAATCGATAGAAAGAATATAAAATCCTATATAAAAATTAGGATTATGTTATAGTGCAGCCTGTTGTTGTCCTCACATAAAAGTGTACAGAATGTCAGAAAGTGGAATTCTGCTAATAAGTTTCAAACCATTCTATACCATTTGAATATTCAGTACTTTTCTGCACACAAGATGTTCATTTTGTATGATAAAGTAGACATACTTTCATAATACCACAATATTTTATTTCTAGTTCCTTGGGTTTGCTGTTGAATTGAATGTAGAAGGTTATACTAAGCATAAACATGCCTTGTCTAAACTTGGCAAAGTAATAGCCAGAGGGTTTTTTTGACCTTGGTGATTTTTTAAGATGCAGTATTGGTATTGACCAATAAGTTGCTAGTCATAGACTGATAGATGACCTAAAAAAAGTGAATGAATGCATTATTTATTTATTTATTTTCATGGATAAAGCAGATGGACCAGGAAACAATGTGTGAATTCTGGAATACTGGAAAGGAGCTATTGGTCCTGGCACACATACACACTGCTTCTTGATAGTGAGGTTTTATATGTGATTCCATATAATTTGTCCAGCTATATGCCAGCTCTGACATTGCTCTTACCCATGTTTTATTAAAAGTCAGTATTTCAGTAGCTAAGAGAACACAGACATGCATTACTCCTGCAACAATGTGTCTGTCATTCCATCATCTATTAGGAATAAAGGTAACATATCAATTCCTGAAGTCACTTTTTACAGAAACTATTAAATATTTTAAAAATTAGTATATAGAATTTAATTCAAGTCTGAAGTACAGTAAGAAACTCTCGGCATTGCTTTCAGTTGAATTTAGGCTTAACAGAGCTGTGAATACTTTCTTGTGTAATTCTTCCAATATGGAGGATAAATTCAGTGTCAGATAGACACAGAAAACAGGATTTCCCAAATGATTTCTCTCTTCATTGACTTTTATCCCTGTCAAGTATTGTGGGTATCTGTCCATCATGTTCCTCCCCCCTCCTCAGGTAACTTCTCTCGTTAATTGCCTATACTTTCAGGATACTTCCATCTAAATTAGCCCAGGAGTGTTGAGGATAGAGGTGTCACCCAAGTCCTGATTCTTGCTAACAGCTAGGTACTGTAAGAAGGGAGCAAAGTCTCTTCCATATGCAGAAGTCTGAACCCTTCAGGGCTCAGAATTTTTTTTTATTTTTTATTTTTCCTGGCAAACTGGAGAACAATCAGACTTGAAGACACAGCGAAGTCCTGTCCTACTCAATAACACAATCTGTGTAGCCCTCTCCAGCAGTATGGTAAATCTCAGTAAATCTCTCTTGTCTCTTGGGAGAGTTCTGTAGTCACTGGAGTAAAGATGAGACAGCTGTAGGCACACTTGGTTTCTATTACTGACACTGTTTTACATGGCAGCAAATACCTAGGGATTCACTAGGAAGAGTATTTGCTGAGATTCACATACAGAAAGCAACTCTGTCAGACGTGAGTTAGGGCAATCACAGGAGCAAGAGTCACCTCAGTTTCTGGTACACATCCAAAAGACTATTGTGTGTTTTCTCTGGGGAATGTCTCATATGCAGGTTATTTTAAAATATGCAAATAGGTGTTGAAGGAGCAGGTATATTTTTAAGACTAAAGCTGTAAAAATTTAATCCATTCTATTTTGAAGAATTCCAGATAAAGCATATACTGACATTTTAAAGGCAGATATGAAGGATATTTTACTTAGTTAAACACCTATGTAATGCTTAAAGTATGGTTTATAAAACCTCTAGTAGCTGCAAAAAAGAAGGTATCATTCAGCTTCCTGTGTAGAACCAAAAATCTTTACCACAGTAAAGCAGAGCTTAGCCATTCCCTTTGAGGACAATGAGCAGAGAGTTCTGTTAATAAATTGAGAAACTGGAAATTTGAAATAGAGAAAATAAGTTTATGAAGAACAGCTCCCTACAAGCTTACGGAGTGCAAATGTTTTGTCAAGATCTCTCTCCTTGAGACAATCCAAATTGGAAGATATTTCAGGAATGACAGTACTGGAAACCTAGATTTTGGGGGCTTAGACAAATTGCTCAGTTAAGTTAAAACAGATCTACCAGGACTGCCTGACTAGATGTTGGAGCTTCAAAGAAGCAGTCAGGCGGTCAGCCTACTGATACTACGGGAAAATATTGGATGGCAGTTCAAACTTCCAATATAAGAACAATCACCACCTTCTCTGATTCAATAGGTATTCTACCTAGCAGGAGCCCAAAGTGATGACATATAATATTTGTAAAGCCAAGAGACAAGTGGATGTGTATTCCCTATAATGTGAAAAAGAACCAGTGCTAGGTTTCAAGATGAAACCTGCTGGCTTTTTGTGACTGAACAGTAAGATTTATTATTCTTGCTGTCACAGGTGCAAAAGAACCCTTTTGAGATTCCACACTCACTGTTTTTGCCATGAAAAATGTGCATATCAACACACAGGGAGCTTTATAGATGCACAGAATGTAGCTGTATTGCTTAGAAAATACTACTTTAAGTGCAGAGGAGAAGGAAGCATTTAGAAAGTAAGGTCATACTGCCTTTGGATTGACAATATAGAAATAGGCAAGGGTTACAAATGATCAGTTGTTGCTCCTCAGATATCAATGTCTCGGAAATGTCTGCTGTTACAAAAATCATCTAACTGAAAGAAAGAAAGAAAAAAGCAATGTTTGTAGCATCAAAACACAAAATAGTACCAGTAAAAAGTAAATTAAAAAGTACTGGCAGAATGGTATTTGTCGGGAAAAAAATGAAAAACAATGTTCATGTGCGGTGATTCTTTAAATTCAGAGAAATAAATTATACAAGCAAGACTCTTCTCCAGATGTTAAGGAACCAAGTATTTTCAGCTGGGATAAAAACATGTCAAGCAAGAGTTTTTCTGTATATATTTTCTTTCCTTATTAGTGGAAAAGTAGGGAAGTTCCTAGTTCTGCAAGAGAGTTAAAACCAAGGAAGCAGGTTTCCATTCCATTTTCTTCATGTGAAAAACAGCCTAAGCAATTCCAAATCAGTCACAGAGATAAATTTCATAGGCATCTGTTCTCACCTCTGCAGCATGGGGAGTATGACTATGCTCTCTTTGCCATCTGTACCTCAGTGTGGGCCTGAAACATTTATATATTCAAATGAAGTACCTGCTATAGCTCACCTATTTGCTTTAATTGTATCCATGCTTCGCTTAAGCAGCATGCCTTGCTGAACCCTTGTCCTCACTATTGCGCACAGTTTTATACCTGACCTGCTACCACTCATGCTTCACTCAGTGTGGTTGACTTCATGCAGGGTCTGCTTTTGCACTGCCTTGAATTATGAGCAAGAGGCCCTCTGTCCCACTTATCAGGTCCCTTCAGAAATCATACATGTCAACCAAGTCATTCTTCCCCCTCTGCCCCACTTAGACTATGTGTTTTCCTTTGGGCTGGCCAACCCTGAATGGATACTTTTAATGAGTTCAGCATGCGCACATGAGCTCACAGTGTTGAGCACTGAAGAGTCAAGATTCAGGTTTAAACCTGAGCCTCCCTGTTGACACTGGTCACATCATTCATATGCATTAAGTGTGTTTTCACTTGAAGTAGAGTTTGCTCTATTTATGGTACATTGCTATTAAGATATAGGCAGCACAGCACCATGTGCAGAATAAATTACCTTACTTTATGAAAATATTTAGGAAATACCATCAGAGAGATAGCAGGTGCTGAACTTTAATATATAATTTTATTGGTTTCTCTGGTTTATCTTTGGATAGAGAATTGGCAATTTTTGTGTGAAAAGTATAATAAAGAAAATTTTGACTTCTTTTGAGACTTTGCTTTTTCCTTACTATAGGAGACAATACTCACTGGTGAAGATAGAGTGGTATTGCCATCTGTCAGGTACCAGAGTCCTTTGAATCTCTTGATTCAAGAGCTACAATTGCTCTTGCTGCTGAAAATAGCTCATACTTTTAAGAGAAGGTCCTTTCCAGTCTGCTGAAAGACTTTGAGTTAATAGAGTAGTTATGGATTTGGAGGTGTGTAACTGATTATAAAAATACAACAGTGTTTTTATAATCAGTTGCTTTCCCATCTAAATGGAAAGGGTGAAAAAATATGACAAAAGTAAGAGCATCTCTGATAACTGTGGTTACAACTCATGTATTCACCACTGGGATTTAAAGGATATATTTTTCAAAAGTTGCATAAGAACGCTTCCTTGCTCTTATAATTGTCTTTCTTCACTCCTCAAGCAGTTTAAGATAAATAAGAGGAGATAGAGACATACAGTACTAAGGCTCTGTCTGCTTTTCTCTTGGCCCCAATTCTGGGACATAGAAAACACCGGACTACAGATCTATTTTTAAGAATGAAAAGGAATCAGACAAAGCTTCCCCTAAGTGCGGTAGGTTTGAATTCCTTTTGGAAGTTTGTTGCAGCTGTAAGGTTAACTCTATGGCAGGAGCCTTTTTGATACAATCATTGATTTCTTAATTGCCTTAGAAGTGCTAAGAAAATGTTATATTTTGTGTACATCCCTTACAGGAATTGGAAAAGTTATATATGAGTTCTTTGACTTAAACACTAGGTTGACCCTTGATGGTTTTAATCCTTTTGTTATTTATTTAATCACAAGGAACATTGGCATAAAAGAGAGTCTTCAGTCTCCTCATTCCATGCTCTGACATTCCTGGATGGGAACTTAGAGAAGCCATAGAATCATAGAATGGTTCAGGTTGGAAGAAACCTTAAAGATCATCTCATTCCAAGCCCCTTGTCATGTTCAGGAACACCTCTCCCTAGACTAGGTTCCTCAAAGCACCATCCAACCTGGTGTTGAACACTTCAAGGCTTGGGGCCTCCACACCTTCTCTGGACAACCTATACAGTAGCAGAGTATAAGGGCAGAAATCACTGCCCTCGCCCTGCTGGCCACACTCCATTTGGCGCAGCCTAGGATATGGTTGGTTTTCTAGGCTGTAAATGCACATTGCTGGTTCACGATGACCACCAACACTCCCAAGTCCTTCTTCTCAGGGCTGCTCTCAAGCTGTACAATTGCCTTGACCCACATGCAGGACACTGCACTTAGCCTTGTTGAACTTCGTGAGATTTGCAGAGACCCACCTCTCAAGCCTGTCCAGGTCCCTCTGGATGTCATCCCTTCCCTCCAGTGTGTTGACTGTGCCACACAGCTTGGTGTCACCAGCAAACTTGCAAATCATTAATCACTGCCTAGTTACGGTTTTATTTTTTTATTAAGGGACCCAATATATTCTCCTTGGGGTAGCCTTGGAAGCCATTTCTTGCTTATGGTTACCGACAATTACTTTCTTCCCTAACGTGTCATAAATTCAAATATACTGACATCCAGACAACATTATAATAAGTTCCATGAAACTATTTTAGGTAGATACTATTTCTATTATAGTTATTAAATATGGATTGAGAATTTGCTGGTATCTACATCATGATTTTCAGTCATCATTGCAGTTTCCAGTGTTGGTGGTATTAGCACAAAAAGTCGCTACTATAAAGGGTTTAGCATGTATTCACAAATACCTTCTTTAATCTAAATCTTCAGCTTTCAGTGAGAAAATTTGAGTTGCAATTTTCCCATCATATTAGTATTAATATTATGTCATCTTTGGGTATATGTTTTAATTTCCCACTGCAAGAAAACAAAAAGTAATAATAACAAAAACTGCACAACAGGAATCTCTAATTAAGTGTACCTGAATCTGATGTTCAAGACAGGGGCTTATCTTTGAGTATATTTGAATTTATGAGGGTTTTGGCTGTTTTCTTTCTACCATATGTAGAAAGTATGTGAGGAATTCTTCAGGAAAAGATGATATAGCTCTAATATAATCCTTATTGGGATTTTTTTGGTATTTCTGAAGTGTTATTGATGGCAGCAAATGGAACCTCAGTACCATTTCTAATACTGTAAAGCGTATTAGCTTCTGCTTTTCTTTCTTTTTTTTTTTTTTTTTGAGTGGGACAAGACTGTGGAAAGGAGGAGGAGAGTATAATGCATAGGAGTCAAGAAGTCTATAGTTTATGTGGAAAAAAACCCATACAAACCACAATTGCTTCCAAACTTCATTTATAGAAAAATACTTGAGAATGCTACATCTTGGAAACAGTTAAGGAATCAGTTTATAAAAAAAAGATTTCATGTGTGTCCTTTAGGAACATCTCTAGGAAGGGTTTCAGTTGTTCAGAATATTATTTTTACAGGTTTTTCAACCCCAGTCTTCTCGAATCCATAGTGTTAATTGCTTTTTTATAAGACAGGCATCAGCTAATTTCTGCATGGCTTATAGAGGAAAGGGTATGTCAGTTTTAGTACTTCTGTAGTCCTTTTTCTCAGACAAATTTAAATTCAAAACCTTTTTATGGATGAGTACCTAGACAGAGGATTCATCTTGTTGGTGAGAATAAAGTATTCCATGCTTTTAAAATAATTTTACCAAAGTATTGAATATTTTCATTAAAATATATCGAATATTGAATATTAATATTGAACTGCTCCTACCTACTTCCACAGATTCAAAAAAGATAGCAAAAATCCCATAATAAATTTAACTAATAAAGAAACTTCAATGACAGAGAAACCTTTTCTGAGGCATTCTCTGAGTAGAAAAACAAGCCAAATTAATTCTATACGGTATGTCTTGATTTATTCAATTCACTCGGAAGGCCAAGCTTTCTAAAAATTATGTGCTCTTTAAGTGAGTCAGTCTGAAAAACTTTTATTCCTTGAAAGTCGTGTTCATTTTAATTTTATATCATCTGTGCACAAACTTAATTAATGGAATATTAGTTGCATTTGCAATCTTATTTGTCTCTCTAGGTTATCAATCTATCTTTAATTCCTGTACAATAATGAGAAAAAGGCAGGTAATTAATAAATTCTGGACATTATCCAAGAAGAAATTAAATATTTCCAAGAAAATATAATTGTGTTCATATAAGCTTATATGTTTCTTCTTCAAAACAAAATGACACAAACACCCACCCTCTGCTAGACGCTATCAAATAAAACCCTTTGTCATCCTAGGAGAAAGGAAAAGTTTATCTTTTGTAATGTGTGGCAAAAGATGTGATAAATGTATGTTCTGGTACAATTCACAGATGATGATTTTCTTTTTCTCCTTTGAGTCATTCAGGTTCTTTCAGCTATTCCAGTTTCTGAACTGGGTATTCTAGTGCAGGACAGGACACTCGCTGCACTTGAGCAACTACAGCACATTTTAAAGGTTTGTTTATTTGGTGAGAATCTCAGCTGCAGCAATTGTTGCCAGGTTTGTGATCTTGAAAAAACTGAACAAGAAGATAACATTTGTTGGAGCTGTGGGTGCCAGAGGGAAATCAAATAGAAGTTAATAAGTGATGCACACCACTGAAAAATATGATTACATTTTGAAGATCTACTGTTGTTCCTGCTGCTACAACCAAATCTCAACCTAAAGGCAGTAAAAGTTTTGAAGGGCAACTATTTGGAAATGCAACTTCAGTATGTGGTAGAAGGATACATGTAAGTCAATTAGTGTTGGCTGTTTGCAAGACACTACCAAAATGTTTCTGTACATAAAAATTGTATTGCACTGGAAGTTTATCTATAAGAAACAATATGTTTCCTCAGCAAGAGTGAATCAACAAGGTGTTTTAGTGTAACGGTATAAAATGCATGTATGGGTCATGTATACATTTATAGAGGAAAAACATCTTACATACTGTAAATTTGTAATCTACATTTTGTTTTTTAGAGGTTTTTTTTTTGTTTCTTTAAACATATATCCAGGTGTTTAAACAGGTGACATAAACTGAGACTGGTAAATAATGTTCATGTACCTCCTTTCCTTCTGAAACTTAATTTGCTTGTAAATAGACTTTAGGTTATCTTTGGAGTTTATCAGAGAGTAAGCTTTATCATTGCTTTGATAATTCTCTACATGTGTCATTCTTGCCACACCACTACCTGAAAAAAAGTTTTGACATCTTCAATATTAGCAAAACTAGGAAATTGTTAGATATTGTAAGCAATTTGGTGGCTCTGGCACAATGTGTACATTCTATTCTCCATTTTTCAAAAATCCATTGGTAGTAAACTCAGCATACATTAGGAGCTAATGACAACAGCAGCCTTGAGAGAAAAAACAGTATCTTTAAATAGGAGGTTGTTTTAAGAATATAGTATTGTTTTATCATTTAAAGAAAAAGTTTTCTCTACTTTTGTACTGTCCTAACTTGTCCTGGAATTGCATAGCAATGGTTGAAGTGCACTGAAATATTTTGTGCTGAGTATGAAGAAATTATTGATAAATTACATGACTAGAAGTGGCTTCTATTTGTTTTCAAATTTCCCATCAATAGTTAGTTAAAAGATATGTCTAAACCACAATTGCCTTCATACTTTCATGGAGTAAATGGTCAATTTATGCGTATAATGATGTTTACCAACCATAATGGAAGTATTATAAGAAAAAAAGCATTGCCTTTTAATAACACTTCAGGAAGAATTCTCACTTGCAATTGATAGAAAATTAACATTATGCTGTTATTGACAGATTATTTTATATCTATTCTGAGGTACTTCAGTTTACAGTCCTTAATAGAAAGTTAAATGACTTAACAGAGCCATAAATGGTTAATTTCTCTTTTCCAGAGAATTTGAAACACCAGCAGCTGATTCACAGTACTGCAGCAGTAGTAGGAATCATGGCTGTGTTAGCATTTGAAAACACAGGTCTCACGTTGATTTGAAGGAGCCATTTTTGAGTGACATTGAAAAATGTCTTGATTCCAATATTTGCATTTTATTTGTATGTTTACCTTTATATTAGATTCATCATAGAGATTTGCTCAATCTCTAAAGCATGAACAATAATTCTTAAATAAAATACCACGAAAAGGAATAAACCTGTTGAAAGAAAATGTGGTCGTTTCATGTGACAGTGATACAGCAGTTTGATCTTTTAAGTCAGATGTTTGAAATTAACTGAAATTATTTTGTCACTCTCATTATTTTCATAACCAAAGTGTATTTTGGAGTGCAGTCTTGATGTTTACCCTTTGCTTATGACTGCCATGATTTCTATTTTGCAAAAAAAATGTTGACTCTTTTTGAATTTTTGTTGTGGAATAATTATTATATTTTTGTAGTTCACTTGCTCAAGTACTCATTTGAAAATTTGATTTTTTAATTAGCATTTTAGCGTATTTTTTTACTTGCAGTTGTTAATTATATGAGCATGTAAGAAATGTGGCCATTCCACTAGAAATCGCAGAGAAACTTATACTTGTCTGTAAGTGGTAGGAAACGGACAGCCTCTTTACTATCTTAGACACGATTTAAATTCCTGGTTTTGCTGAAGTCATTTTGTATAGCTTTAACAATATAAGAAAGGAAAACAAGCTTAATATTTTCAAAGATCAACAAGGCAATGATTTTATTTAGCTATCAAAAATATTTGCATTCTTTCTTTAAAATACTCTGCAAGTCAAACAAGCTAGGATCACTGATATTAACAGTTGTAGCTGATTAGTAACTAATAAGAAAACTTTCTAAGATTTCAAAGATTTCAAAATGCACTGCAAACACTGGCATATGTTGTTATACCATCCATGTTACAGCTATTGATTTTCCCAGAATGTCACTGACCGTATTAACTTTGGTTCGTTTCTTACTTCTAGTTTACCAAGTATACTGCATTTGTTCTCATTTTCAAAGCACTTTACAGACTGTCATCTAACAATCTGTCTAGTAATGAATTATTTAAGTTCAACAAACCAACACAAATTCAGTAGCTGTTTATTTTTTTAGCTCTTAGCCTATAATAAATGCAAACTTTATAGTATTTCAAGCTGTTTGTTAAAGCACGCTTCTAAGAACTGTAACAACAGAATACACCTAATAATACCCATAAGAGTGGATATTATTCACTTGCTAGATTTTCAGCTTTATCCGGTATATGACAGATAATAGAAATCTCTGTAGGGATTTGTGAATATTCTTCCTAAAATTTCTTCTTTGTCTTATAATAAAATAAATTGCTGCTGCCTTGACAGATTTTGAAAAGCAAGCTTCAATAATATTGTCAGTGATTTTGCTGTGTTAGTGAATTTCATGATTTGAGGGTTGTTTGTAGATGGATATTTTATTTTTATGATGAGTTGACTTTCTGCTCATCACCATTAAATTGGAGGTATCTAACTCCATACTGATAGCACCCTGCCAAATAACTGTATTTTCTCCACTAATTTCCTGTCAATTCAAGTTGTACAATTCCCATTTGAAGTCGCTTTGTGGCTGCTTTTTTGAAATCTGTGATGCTACAGCCACCAGTTTAGAATGGGCTGGTTCTGAAAAGTGGGAACACAAGAGCTAATACAAGGCTTCATCTTTTAAGATATACTTATACTTATTTTACAGAAAAGTGAATTCACTGTAAATGGGGTTTGTGGGCAGAGTGATGATCAGCTAACAAATGTGGTTTAGTCTTAATTCTTAGGTCTCCTCTCATAATCAGATATCACCTAAATGCTGAATGAGAAATAGGAAATTCAATAGTTCATAACCCAGATGCTGTGTGATATGAATATTGCCAGCTTCATTTGTCATCTCTCGGAAGCTGGAAAGGTGAAATTTTTTGTGCAACACCAGCTCTGATGAGCAAAATCAGCATCAGCTGTGGGAAGAAATTTTCTGGCTGGACCCAAGAGTCACATCTGGCATGCAGGGTGGGAGCAGCAGAGATGCTCTGCTTGAACTGTCCTGGGCAATGTCACAGTCACTCAGCCAGCCAAACAACCTCCCTGGACCACAGGGAAAAGCTGCAAAAGGGAAAAGGAATGCTACTAAACATCCTTCTGTCTTTCTGTTCCAAAGGTGTTCTGGAGGTAATTTTTATATTTTTTGCTATGAGCTTCATGATAAGTTATATGGAGTATGTCACTGCTCTCAGTGATTTAATGTGTTTGAATGTGCCTCACCATTTGCTAAATAATAAGTAATTCAGATAACTTGGAAGTTAAAATAAGTGTGATAATGTTCTAGCCTGAAGTATATACTATTTTTTATTTTCTTTTTTTTTTCTCATAGTAGTTTTTCTTCCCTCACACAGCAATAAGCAATGATAAAATCCAGCTGTTAAGTTGGGAGCGCTATTGTAAAGAAAGATAAGACTAGGTTGTTTCTAAATGTGTTGCTCTTTTTGCCAGTAAATTGAATTTTGACAGTGAAAAATTGACATTTTATGAAATAGAATTTTAGCCAGATCTAATATGATTACTGAATGGGATGGAAGAAATGCATTCAGTACATTAACTGTTACATAGTTTATTATCATTTAGTATTTATCAATAAATACATATTTAATTGTGAGTAAAAGGTGGGAGGCTAGGTTTTGGGGAAGGTTGCTAAGGTTGCATTCTAAAGTTATATTGAAAACTTTATTTAGCAGTTTGAATATCAAGGAAATCCAAATATTCTAAGTATGGATTAAAACATATATTATGTATTATATAATATGGTTAAAATTATGCATGTTGCACTCATGCTAAAAGGCTGCATATAGAGCTGTTAATTGTATAGCTCACTAGTCTTTGTGAAAGCAAATACTAGAACCTGGTTATATAGATTTTATCGCTATTCACTTTTATGAGATCTTTAAAATTTATCATTCCAACTGGGTCTTAATGTGTTATATAGTCACAATACAACAAGACAAAATAAAATATGGATTAAACTAGTGGTGGGTAAATCTCAAAATCTTTGGCAATTCAGTTTAAAATAAAAAAAAATAATAAAAAAAAAAAGTAAAAAATTAGGAAAGTCTGAATACCTTCCAGGACTCAGTTTGACTGTTCAAATCTTCTGGATCTGAAAATCTAGGCAGCAAATACTGCATGAACTGCCTGTGATGTTCTAGCATTTTGTGTCCAGTCTTAGCTGGATGATGGTAGTACCAAGACACAAAGCATTTACAACATAAATAAAAATAAAGTGGAAACAAAATCTGGCATTTTCCTATTTACTGAGACAGGATAGTTTCCAAGTCAGTTCAAGCAGAAGAAGGAAAGAAAGATGTACCTTTGTTTTACCAGAATTATCCAATTAGCTCACATGAAGATAAATTTGGGTTGTAATGACTTTTGATAAGTTGCCATTTTTAGCATTTTTCACAAATGCTTATTTATACCTATGGAAAAAACAACAGCGCAGCAGTGGTACTATTTTATATGTCTCTCAGAATCTGAAGCAGCAGAATGTCCAATATCAGAGAAGCAATAATGGATTTTGCAATAGTAAAAATTTTAGCAAGTCAGTTCATAAATTTGTCATGTCCTGATAATTTTATTTGATGCAGTTTATAGACTATATAATACATATGCTTCAAAGCTAGGACATCTGTTGCAAATTTACAAATGCGAGGAAGTAGTTTGCCAAACTACTCAACAGAGACAGGAGCACACCTGCTCAAACAAGTTGGAAGCTTTACAAATATACAAATTTGACCTAGGCTTTATGAAACAGTAACACTTATTCCATAATTTTTTAAATATAACTGAAATGTCAGTTATGCGTTCTGCAATTTTTTGATTGATGAACACATGCTGATTTAACATTTGTAACCAATGTGAAATAAATTATGCTTCTTTACAGAAGCCCATTTCCAAAAATTGAAAGTTTATAAAAAATCCCTCATGTTTTGGTTTTTGAACAAAAATTCTGGTACTACATGGCACATCCGATTGAATTTGTTGAATAGGTTTGTATTGTAGGAGAGAAAAATAGTGAGACAAGCTTAATGAACTAGCAAATATCAGCTGAAGCCAGCAGGATTCAGTGCTGGCTGAATTCCCACTGGATCAGGCTCTGTGTGAAGGAACAGCCACAGCAGGGAATAGGATCTCATGTCTAATCTAGTCTCTTGTAATGGGACCTCTATTATCTGCTCTAATGAAAGATATGTTTATACAGTGTTTTACAGGCAGATGTGAATTTGCCCTGCCAGTTTGCTAACCTGCCTGGAAGCTGTGTGTGTCAGACAATGAGCCTTAGCTAATGCACATTGTTTCTCATTGCAGTTTATTAGCTCAGATTTGACATTATCTAATGTATCCACTTTGTTTCTGATTTGGAAGTGGCTGGCTTCCAACTGGCTTCAAGTGTGGGCAGTTGCCACCACTGTGTTCAACTGCATCTGAGCTTGCAATGCAATATAGACATACTTTCTTTCCAAAAAAAAAAAAGAGGTAGATTGTGTTACTATGAAAAATAAAGTTTGATGCTTTGCTAGCAAATCACTCAAATAGGAAAATACACAAGAAATTTTATTTGGGTGATGAACACAACACATGTCATATGTTTCAAAATAAGAAAAGCTTTATGAGGATAGATTCTCGAGGAAGAATCAGAACTTCAATATACTTTTGGGTTTGGTAGAGGATATGTGTAACAATTCACAACTACACTTTGAAGATTTTCCTATCGATGAGCTAATCCATGAGGATATGGCAATCTGGTATATCAACTGCAAAGGCAGCTCAAATATCTGGGGAGGAATCCACAAGATGAAGCATTGGTGCAGCTTAGTTGGCACAACAGCACAAAGAGACAGTACAATCTTTTTGTTTAGCATGAAGCAAAAAAAAATAATATGTAGTAAAATTAATAAATTAATGGCACTGATAAGAGTTTGCATAGCAGCAGAGTCATAGCTCTGCTATAAAACAGCTCACCATTCCTACTACTTACCATTTCTTCAATGTTTGTTTGTATGTGGGAATTTCAAGTTAAGAGTAAGTTCTTCTGTTCACAGTGGATTGCATCCTTCTTTCTTGTGCATAGAGCAAGTGGCCAGTCATGCCACTCTGAGTTCACAGACACATGCACACATGCACAAAAATCCCAACACTCCAGTCTGCAATCTGCAACTGGCCCACATCACAAACAAAATATCTTTTTAATTTCAATTTTTACTTCAAAAACATTCCAGTATCATTCTGTTCCAGAATGAGCAGATGGAATGATATAGTACAGAAAAGCAGTAGTAAACTCAGACAAAATAAACCAAGAAAGTGATAAAAGGTTGAAAACTATCATAACTCAGAACTAGTCCTCAGGACAACACTGGGGTTTATGGAAGCTAGGAAACTATAAAATATGGCCAAGTTAAAAGAGTTGGGGGGAAGGTGGTGGTGGTAGTAAGATATTGACAATTAAGGAATTTCAGAAATCTTTTAAGAACTGCCTTATTTTCCATTCTTGGGGCCCTTTTCATGAAAGATGATATGTTTCACAGATTCATAGATTATTCATGGTTGGACGGGACCTCTGAGATCATCGAGTCCAACCACCAAAAAAAAAAAAACCCAAACAAAAAAACCCACCACCACCAAACCAACACATACGCCCACCACACCCACCCACAGACAGACAAAAAGCCAACAATCTCAAGTATTAGAGCATGTCCTGAAGTGCCATGTCTACAAATTTCTTAAATACCTCCAGGGATGGCGACTCTACCACCTCCCTGCACAGGCTGTTCCAGTGCTAGTGCCTGACCACTCTCTTGATAAAGTAATTCTTCCTAAGATCTAATCTAAACCTTCCCTGCTGCAATTTCAGACCATTTCTTCTGGTCTTGTCATTATTCACTTGGGAGAAGAGGCCAACACCCACCTCTCTACAACCTCCTTTCAGGTAGTTGGACAGGTCAATGAAGTCCCCCCTCTACCTCCTCTTCTCCAAACTAAACTTGCCTAGTTCCCTCAGCCTCTCATACGACTTATTTCTGTAGACCTCAACAGCTTGGTGGCTCTTCTCTGGACATGCTCCAGCAGCTCAATGTCCTTCCTGTAGTGAGGGGCCCAGAACTGAACATAGTACTAAAGGTTAGGCCTCACCAGTGCCGAATACAGAGACACTACTCCTGCTGGTCATGTTTTTCCTGATACAGGCCAGGATGCCATTGGTCTTCTTGGCCACCTGGGCACACTGCTGGCTCATGCTAAGTCATCTGTACACCAACACCCCCAGGGCCTTTTCTACTGGGCAGCTTTCCAGCCACTCTTCCCCAAGCCTGTAGCGTTGTCTGGAGATGTTGTGACCGAAATGCAGGACCTGGCACTTGGCCTTATTAAACCTCATCCCATTGGCCTTGGCCCATTGATCCAACCTGTCCAGATCCCTCTGTAGAGCCTTCAACCAGTTTCAACCAGTTATTATAAGGTAATCTTGATTATGCCTCATTTTACATTATCCAGTGACCTCCAATCAGCCACTGGGTATAGGATGCACATATGAGAAAGAAGGAGGAATGGGAGGAATGCAGGAAGGCAAATGGAGAGAAAGAGAAAAAAACAAAAGTATATTGTTGTATGCATTCCTATAGTGATGTCAAGAAAGAAGGAAATGGAGCTTTTTATTTCCTTTTTTATCATGTTAACAACCAGAAAATATTGGAAGAAGAAATCTTTCTTACATCTCTGTCATGTGAATGCAGATTGGAATCCTCAAGGTATGCAAATGTTTGCAGAAGAAGATGGAAACAGCGATTATTTTTCTTGTAATTCACCAAATAAGGAAACAAAATAGATGCAGGTTTGTCTATTTCCAAGGACACCTAGCAGGAATATAAGGAATATTCCCTGACATTCATTTTGTTGCTCATAAATGCAGTTTCAGTTTATTGTAAAATGCTTTCTAATATACCAGAGTCTGCCTATGTATAATCTTTTGTGCTTTTACATTCCCTCTAGGAAGAGAATGAGTGAATAATTTGTGTTTTTGTAATTTTTGAAAGTAAGTCACTTAAGGACTACATCTGTTATATGTCTGTGACAGTTTTACTTTTTTTTCTGCAGTCTAATCAGTATTATGATTGAAATATGAAAAACTGAAGAAAATTATCTTTACTGAACTAATGTTGCTTCGTTGTCATTGGGATTTCCTGATTTTAAGCAGCTACTTTTTTGTGATTCTATCAGTGTATTATTGTCATTCTTCTGTTTCCTGTTTGTCTCTTGCAGTTCTACCAATTTGATTTTTAAGGTTCTCAATTTTTCAGGAATCATTCGCAAAGCCCATTAAAGACAAAATTTCAATAAGCTCCATTACTATAGAAGTCAGTTTTGCTACTGCATTGTTACTAGTTCTCTCTGCTCTAAAATCTTTTTGCTTTCCTTTCTGGCTTTTTTAATTGTCTTGCTTTTCTCAGACCCTTGAAGGAAACAAGTGATGCTGATGCTTATCTGGGTTTTGATTTTCTGTGGTGACAGCTCTGTGGAACCTTAGATCTCTTCAGTGCATGAATCTTGTTTTTTTCTCTTATTTTCAGTTAATGACTAAATGAGAGACTTTTAGTTCACTTTTGTGCTCTTAGGACATCTGATATGTGGCACAAGCTCAAAACAGATGACCCATTTATTGTTGCTAGGTGTTTAAACAGGTAAACTTCTTTTATATTTTAAGTAATCCTGTCTCATGACATGTAAAATGTGCTCCAACAGTGAAATATCAAATCAGTAATCAATGAATTTAAACAAGTTTCTTACATGTGAGACAACAGTAAAGTATTCTTTTTTGTGTATTGGCTAGACAACCATAATGATTTTATGTACCATATTTCACATAAAACATGTTCCTTTAGTTCCTTCAGTTCCATGTAGTACTCTTAAGTACTCTTAAGCCCTCTTCAAGGGCTCCAGCTTCCCTCAATGCATAACCACCTGCCCTAGTGTGGGGTCATCCATGGGCTGCAGGAGAATATCTTTTCCAGTGTGGTGTCTCCAGATGCTGCAGGGGAATCTCTACTCAGGTGCCTGGAACACCTCTTTCTCTTCTCATCTTCATGCTCGCAGAGCTATTTCTCACATTTTTTCCCTCTTTTCTAGACGGCATTTTGCCCTTTCTTATACATGCTTTCCCAGAGGTGTGACCATCTAATAAACTAATAAACATTAATAAACTAATGTAGACTTAATTTAAATATTAGTTTATTAATGGCTAATATGTAGGGTCTTTATAAACTTTACTGTTTACAATTTAAAGGGTCAAAAAAATTCTTTCAAAGCTTCATTTGCTGGATGGTGCCAAAAACAATTCAAGTGATTGGAACTTGGGAAGATTACTACTCATACGATTATCGATCACTAGCCTTTTTTCCTTTTATGTCTGTATAATTTTTCTGTAACTATTTCAGTAAAGCTAGATGATCAGATGGCTTCACACCATGATCCTTTCCATAAACTGAACAATGAGTGTTACCACTGCTGCATATAAGAACAGATGTATTGTTACTGATGTCTGACCAATATTTTTGACAGTCACAGAAATTATGTAAATATAAACTTCCCTCCAGGATTAATATTTTTAAAGAATCACCTTAAGAAGATTCCAGCATACCATAAAGAAATGTCATTAAGGACTTTTAACCAAGATGCCAAGGTACCAGTTGAAGCTAATGAATGACATTTGTTTTTCAAACGACATCACAACATATCTGCTAGCGCACATTCACAAACTGACATGTTTTCTAACTTTGTTACTCAGATTAATTTCTAACTTCTAGAATATGAACACCTCAATCATCTCCCTCTGGAGGAATTACTTTCTTCTAAAGAAAAGGGAAGTGATCTAAGATTTCTGTTTTTCTTTATAAGTATGTTGTATCAGAGTATTTCACTACTTTGATTTAAGATAACTGACGTTTTTATAAGCAATTTTAAGAGCTATATATTTTCAGTAATTTTTTTGTGACTTATGTAAAAATGAAAAATAATATTAATTTAAATATAGGTATATATACTTTTATTTCCCCAGCTAGCTATTCCTATCACTGAACAATTGATTTTGTGGATCTTCTCAAAGCATTGTCCAACTGGCTTGGGATAATGGACAGGTATAGTGAGTGGATTACAATATACACTGCCTACAGAATTACCAATCTCAAACATGCATGAGTCAGAATATCAGATTATGAGTTTCCTGTAACACAATGATTCTTTTAAAATTACCACTTTGTAGACATAATGATTGAGTAAGTAAAAGCCAGACTTTTCATCAAAGTCTAAGCATGGGATTGGTAAAAAAATCATCGGCAGCTTTGTACACTGACTGATTTATGACTTAATTATGGAAGAATTTAATACCATTTAGTAAATATTAGTCAAGCACCATTCAGATTTTGTATGGTATGTCTGTAAATATACAATAATATTTTATTGTATAATCAGTGTATTAAGTAGCCCAAGCATGCTTTTACAAACTGTTTTATTTGTAATATATGCCTTCTATGTCTTGCAGCTGTCTGTAGCTTGCTTTGGGTGCTTTGTTTATTTGCTTATTTGTTTTTTGTTTTTTGTTTTCCAAGATAACTTGTTCCTGAAAATCTCAGCGGCTGTTCTAAGAACCAATTCAAGACTATTCCACTTCAGTGTTCTCTTTCATCTTTATGAATCCTTCTCTGTTTTTCTGTGTTCTGACTTATTTTCTTTCTGAGACTTTGAGCAGCCATGTGTACATTATGAATCTGAATGCTTGGAAGTTACCCAGCAGGACTCAGACAAAATTGTTTTGCCTTCAGAATCCCATCTTCCTCATGATCCTGATGATAAAGGGTTTTTTCATTATTTTTCTTATAGCTGCTACAGTTCACAACACTGTAGGTAAGGAATACGCTGAAGTACTCCCTATGCTGTTCCATGAAGTATGGCGGAATGAGGCACCAGTTGAGACCGATTGTCTTCTCAAGGAGTAGTGTGTTCGTTTTGACTTCAATGTATTTTCACTGAGAATTGTCAAGACCTCTGTTCATCGGCTGTTAAAAAATGAATATTATATTTGCCCACAATGGAAAGGAATTAATTTGCAAGATGAAACACCAACTCCCAAGCATTCATTAGAAAGAGTTTTATGTATTTCTTTTGAACATTTCTATAATCTTGAAATATGTCATTCTCCAGATATTGTTTATGCCTTTTTGCAGATCTCTCCCATTAAGCTTAATAGATACCTTTAAAGAAGGTATTTTCTTACTGAATTAGGTTGTTCCATCCACATGCTCAATTTAAATGATGGGCACAGTACATAGCAAAATGGATTCTAACTTTAAGTCATAATAATTTGTTAGATGATATCATATGCCTCACATGTGGAACCGTTATGGATGTGTCTCAACAGGGACATGACCCTATGTTTGTAAATTCACATGCAAAGTTATTTCAACATTATGTTGATTTGGGGCATTCTGGAGGGACTTCACTCTGCTAAAAAAAAAAAAAAAAGAAAAAAAAGAAAAAAGAAAAAAAAAGAATAATTCGGATAATTTGGGCAGATAATTCGGATACTGTGTTCTTCAAGTTGTTTAAAGAGAAATCACATCCATTTCCTACAGACAATGACAGTGAGATTTCACAAGCTATAAAGCTCTTCCAAGGACATATAAATAGAAATATGCATGGTGAATTTCACTTATAGTAAATGGTGTATATCAAAATTTAGCTTAGAGTCTGGCATAAAGAAACTTCTTCACTGCTTCACTGCAGTGCAGCACCAGACATTAGAACTGAATTGCAAGAATACAGTACTGTAATTTTTCAGTTCTTTGACTACAGGTGGACACTCATTTAGTACAATTTCATAAAAGCCTCTGAACTAATTTATATTTTGTTTGAGGAGAAGAAGAAATACTTAAGGTTCCAGAGAGACAAGTGCTGTAGTAGGTAAACTCAAGTTTCAGCCTAAGCTTATGGAAATATTACAGAAAGTCCATAACTCTATCCATTTAAGTGTTTTAATTTACAATTGTTCTGCATAAACAAATGCATTTAAAATTTGTTAATCTAGTTTGTATCTGAAGCTTATTCTATGAGACTCTGGAGACTGTTCTGGTCTTGCTGTGCATTAAGGAAAAGTCTTGTTACGGTTCTACAGTGGCAATTTTACCTGATGCAAGGAAGTCTTCCTCAATACGCTGTAATTAGCTCTTATGTCTGTGTCCTCTAGCATCTTGAAATACAGAAGCTACAGTGAAATGTGTTTCATTAGAAGGTTTAACCAAAGTAGGTTTCAGTATGGCCGTCTCCCTATGGCAAGTGATCTTGGAAAGTCATAATCATAGAAACGTTGGTTGCTCTAACATGCTCTAGGCAATCCTGCTTCAGCAGGGGAGTTGGACTAGATGATCTCTACGGTCCCTTCCAACTCT
>JAOTQQ010000001.1:106215650-106239141 GCA_026546715.1 Gallinago undulata | reverse complement strand
GCTTCAGCAGGGGAGTTGGACTAGATGATCTCTACGGTCCCTTCCAACTCTAATAATTCAGTGAAATTCAGTGAAAGGGTTTTCAAGAGACCATTTAGTCCAAAAATCCAAAGAAAGACTATTGCCAATAGATTACTAGATTGAGTAAACCACAGATTTGTCTAGTTGAGTGTGGAAAACACCAAGGATAGAGATTTCTCAGTCTGTTGATGTAACCTGTTCCATTGCAGCACACCCTCCTTGTAGAGAAGCTTTGCCTAATCCCATCTGCACCTCTCCCATTTCAATTTGTGGCTATTTCCCCTTGTTAGATGGGATGTCACTTTGAAGAAGCATTTGGTTCCATCATCATGGTTCTTAACCATGTAGTAAAAACAACTATAAATATTTAAAATGTTATGCAAGAGGTACAATGATGAAAGGTAAAAAAAAAATATATTATTTTAAAGAATGATTTGTAATCCATGTCTTCTCTGTTTCTGAAGATTAATAGTTTGGACTGATGATACAATTAGTATCAAATGCTTGAACAGATTTTATGCATACTGTGCTAAAGAAAGCAAAGAAAATAATTGTATAGACACTTCAATAAGAGTAGAGATAACAATTGTTTTCATTTCATTTCATCATTTTATATGAGAGTATCATGATTTTAAGTTATTAGGTGTTTTTAGAATTTTCATAGCTAATCAAATTAGTAAAAAAAAAGTAGTAAGGCACTTGAGAGGTAGTTGCAGTTCTCAGGAGTCAAGCAGTCAAGTGTAAGTGATATGAAATCCTTTTCAGCTAATGGGATCAAATTTTTAACAAATTTTAGCTCAGTCTTTTCCATAAACTAAAACTAGCTAAGCTATTTTGAAGAAATAGTTTTTGAGCTATTTCATCCACTTTCCTCTTTCTGATCAAACTGTTTCCTAGGAATATAATTATTGTTCATACTGGCTTGAACAAACCTACTTTTGAATGCAGATTGTCTGTTTATTCATCATTACTTCATTTATTTTGTGTTTTATGTGTCAAAATCATGTATTCTTGCTTATGATTGGTGATTTGCTGAAACATTTGAAATTAGAGTAAGTGTTTATGAATAACAAATATCTCCGTTTGAATATCAGTGTGGTTATTTGTACTGAATAGAGCTATTCTCCACATGCTTGGGACAAAAAACGCTGTACCCATGAGTACATGAGATTATACCTGCCAACATATAAATGACTCAGCAAGTACAGAAAACTGCATTACACTTTAATCAACAACTAGACGAGAAGCAGGATAAGGCTGCATGAAACGTCTCTTCCCCTTAGTTTCTTTTTTGTCATCATTTCCATATTCAAGACCAAGCAGTGGAAAGAGGAACAGAAACAGCCTGCTAAGATCAGATCAAAAATGGTCATTTCTGAGTGTTTTTGTAGTTCCCCCATCTTCCCTGCTCAGTCATCTAAGATGTCCATTCTTGAGGGTTGTGCATAGGAGTGACAATTTGGACTGTCTGTGGCAGTGGAAACCCTGGGATGGGGGCTGTGCTGCAGAGAAGCAAGAATAAAATCTGTGAACTGGCTGTTATTTTAAGTTTGGTAGAAGTGAACCAGAATTAACAGCTCCCAGCACAGCTTGCATGTACAGATATAGAATGAATATTCACAGGTGGGAAATAGTTTTGTCGGTCATACCTTGCAAGTACTGCAGTTAAGGACTATGTAAAAGAATGAGCTACAGCTGGTCCACACTTGGGAACTGCTTTGCCTGCCATGGTATTGGACAGCAACAGATATGCCTCACTGGAGACAGAAAAGATGACTCATTTGTGAGCTGCAGCCTTCCTGAGGAAGAAGAAATTCTCTTGCGATTATCCTTGTCTCATTCTTGTCTCTATCTATGAGGCAAGGACAACCTTGGCAGAAAATCTTAACTTGTACTTTTGTAGTAAATCCCTTTTTAATGTCAGCCTCCTTTGGGTGATTCCAGCTGCTCCAGCATGGGGTCCTCCACAGGCTGGTGGGGGATATCTGCTCCACAATTAACATCCTTAGGCTGCAGGGAGACAGCCTGCTTCACCATGGTCTTCAACATGGCCTGCAGAGAAATCTGCTCCAGTGCGTGAAGCACTTCTTCCCCCTCCTCCTTCACTGACTTTAGTATCTGCAGAGTTGTTGCTCTTATATATTCTCACTCCTCTCTCTGCTGCTGTTATTGCATAGTACTTTTTTCCCCTTTCTTAAATATGTTACCACTGTTGATGACCGGCTCAGCCTTGGCCAGCAGCGGGTCCATCTTGGAGCCATCTGGTATTGACTCTGTCAGACACAGAGGAATCTTCTAGCAGCTTCTCACAGAAGCCGCCTCTGTAGCCCACTGCTACAAAAAACTTGCTGCACAAACTCAATAAAACAGTTGTAGCAGCTATGAGGAAAGAAAAAAATCCATTATATCTGTCATATTACTGTCTTGGTAGATAACAAGCAATTTGTTTTGGCAATGAACCTGCCACACTGTATTTCAAAGAACTCAGGTCTACACACGCTCATCTCTTCATATTTATTTACAAGGGTTGTACATTCAAGAAACCTTTTCTATTCATAGATATACGTTGGCATCTACCAGATAATGTAATTAAGATATATAAAGGAGGTACTAATAAGTTTTGAATGTTCATATTTCTTTGCAAAGACTGTAAAATTTCAAATTACGTGACCTTCAAAAGCTACAAATTAATACCAATGGGAAAATAAGCTTAGCTGAAATAACACTTGAACTCTCACCTAAAAATCAATTTCATATTTAATAAGATAAAATAGGAGACATTACTTTAAAAATATGGTATGAATGAAAGTACACTAAGAGTAACTTTAAGTGCTTTTCAATTTACTGTACAAATTGGAATAGTAAAGTTTGTAAGAGATATTCTATTTCTGGCAACCTTTACTCTTAGTAAACCAGCTTAGGAAAAAAAAAAAAAAAGCATTTGTATTGTTAATATGAATGCTTAGGGTTATGAAAGCTTACTCCATAATTACTAAGCTTAGGAATCATGCAGTATTTTAGTCTTCAATAGCAATACTTTTTATCATTGCTTTGAATAATGTAATATATTTTGTATATTTATTTCTATATATTTTATTGTATATTATTCTATAATTTATATATTGTATATTATTTAATGTATTATTTATTGTATGTATTACTTATTGTATGTATTTATTGTATAGTATTATATAATTTATATATTGTATGTATTTATATATAATTTATATTGCTTTTAAAGGAACAAACAGTACACCTGTGCTTACGTACATGTACACACATATGCACGCTATGTATGCACAGTATGTAGCTCATAGACTAGTTGTCAACCCTGCTTTCATTTCAAAATGTGACGTTCAAGGAGTTATAAGGCCAAACCAGGATGAATTCTAACAGTCTCTTTCACTGGCTGGAGACTGAACTGATACTTCAGAAAACAGAAGCTATGTAATAGTAGATTTGTTTTCTGGAAGACACTTCTGTAAGAACTTGGACTATGCATCCATTACCTTTATCCTCTCTTCAAGGACATTAGTAGTTTGAAGTCATGAGCTGGTTCTCCAGTCGGGTGCAGTTTATTTTTCTTCTTACTCTTCAAAAGTACAAGTCAGTCCCAGTTCTACAACTAACCTTTTTCCATTTAACACTTTTTTCCTTTATAGAAAATACTCTTTTTATCTGATTATTACTAGGCTGTTGGGGCTCTACTTCTCACCTAGGTTTTGAAGTTCTAGCTTGGGAATATTTGAGATCTTCAGATCTCAGTGTCTTACTTCTTGAACTATGTAATGTCTCCCTTCTGGAAGATGCTCTTTCTTGCCTATTCTTTGTTCATCTTCAGTAGCTGCCTGGATATTTCCTATGTTATAAAGATAAAATCCTACCAGTGAAGCTTTAATTTCTGTTACATTTAAGGAGTTTGCTCCTTTGGTCCAATGAGATCTATCTGGCAGTGCAGAAAACTGAGCCTTCTGTTACACTTCTTCTCTCATTTCTTAAGCCCAAGCGTTATGGGGAGAACTAAAGGAAGACCAGACTTAGTTCTTCAGTTTTCAAGGAGGCAGAATACTTATTAAAGTAATGAAACTCCTGTGATTCAAATGGACTGTGCAGGAATTAGTTTAAACCTGTGGGTGAGGAGTACAGAAGCACCCTAGATGGTTTAAACTAGATTATTTAATTACTGGAATTAGCTAAGAACACATGCAGAGCCATTCACCGTGACTTAGCTGACAAATGGATTTTGATTAACCTGTAAACATATGGATATTTTGGTTTGGTGTACATCAGCTTGAGCCAATTTAATTTAGGAAAATCTACACATGGTTCAGCTACTCTGGAAACACTCTTATTTTGAAGAAACTGTGGGAGGCTTCTGTTTACTTTCTGTAAATTGCTGTTAGTTTTGAGTAAAGATATTTCTGAAAAAGTTATATTCTGGATCCAGGAGAGAAAAAAAATAAACTCATTTTTATACCAGAATCTATCTATAGAGAGATTCATCTGTACATTTACAATATTGCAAAATATTACAATGTTGCAGAGCCTCACCACCCTCACTGTAAAGAATTTCTTCCTAATATCTATTCTAAATCTCCCCTCTTTCACTTTAAAACCTTTACGCCTCGTCCTGTCACTACACTCCCTCATAAAGAGTCCCTCCTCATCTCTCCTGTAGGTCATCTTCAGGTATTGGAAGGTCTCTATAACGTCCCTCTGGAGCCTTCTCCAGGCTGAACAACCCCAACTCTCTCAGCCTTTCCTCATAGGAGAGGTGGTCCACCCCTCTGATGATTTTTGTGACCCTCCTCTAGACCAGTTCCAACAGATCTATGTCCTTCCTGTGTTGAGGAATCCAGAGCTGGATGTGGTACTCCAGGTGGGGTCTCACGAGAGCAGAGTAGAGGGGCAGAATCATCTCCCTTGACCTGCTGGCCAAATGTTTTTTTTTGATGCAGCTCAGGATACAGTTGGTTTTCTGGGACACCAGTGCACATTGCCAACTCATGTTGAGTTTCTCATCTAACACCCCCAAGTTCTTCTCCTGAGGGCTGCTCTCAACCCATTCTCCACCCAACCTGTACTGTGCCTGGGATTGCCATGACCCAAGTGCAGGACCATGCACTTGGCTTGGTTGAATTTCATGAACTTCTTGAGGGCCCACCTCTCAAGCCTGTGTAGGTCCCTCTGGATGGCATGCCTTCCCTCCAGCATGTTGACCATACCACACAGCTTGGTATTGTTGGTAAACTTGCTTAGGGTGTACTCAATTCCACTGTCCGTGTGTCTGGCAAAGATGCTGAACAGCACAGGTCCCAGTACCAACACCTGAGGTACCATCACTGGTTTCCACTTGCACATTGAGCCATTCACCACAACCCTTGGAGTGTGGCCACCTGGCCAGCTCCTTATCCACCAAGTGGTCTATCAATCAAATCCATGTCTCTCCATTTTAGAGACCAGGATGTCATGCACGACATTGTCAAATGCTTTTCCTAAGTCCAGGTAGATGAGATCTGTTGCTCTCCCTTTATCTACCAATGCTATAGTGCATATATATAAGGCCACCAAATTTGTCAGGCATAACTTGCCCTTTGTAGCAAAAATGGCACTGTCATTAATTGAATGCTTTTAGAAACAGGAAGGGGGGAGGAACAAATTTTTTAAACTGTAAGCAACACAATTCTTCCTGTAACCTATATTCTATTAATTTAAAAAAAATGGTATTTTTCAGTTTTCAAGAATGCACAGAATACTAGAAAATATATTCTGTGCAACTGAGCATAACAGATCATTCAAGAATGACCAGCTTTGGTCCCATCATGCTACCTGAAATGTTTATAGTAGTAGAGCTAGTCAGAACATTGCTTTATTTTGTACAATTAATAAATTAGAAAAATCTGCAGTTCTTTGGGACACTTATTTTTTTTCCTATACTTTATATAACATGCATTGTATGCTCCTATTTATCACCTATTATAAAAATGATCATGGCATACAAATATCAGAGAAGGAAAAGACTTTTTATCTTCTCTATATATTGTAAATCTGGTTCTGTGCAATAAGTTTTGTGTTTGTGATTTCAGAAATTTATGAATTTCTGGATTTCATTTCACTGGGTTTTATGCAAAACCTTCTTGTCATTCAGCAGTTCCCCCTCCTGCTTTTGAAATGTGTTGCTTCCTGTATAGGTGTCTGTTAAACAAGAAATTTGTCTTGCATCAATATATAGTCAGATCTTGAAAAGCCTAATGTTTAGGCATGTAGGATGAGATTCTGAGCTAATGTCTTCAGTGCTTGAAAAGGAATTTAAAAATATTCAAGCTCTGAGACAGGGACACAAACACTTTCTGCAGCAAACGTGATCTGGGAGGCACATAAAAATTTCATGGACGTGTAGATGAGCAGTCTGAATCTTTCGCAAAAATAAGAGCCAGCTTCAGAAAACAGTGGGGATTATGTCACAAGTGCTGCTTGTCAAAAACTCGCATACTTCCATCAATTGGACCTCAAGTTGGCAGCCTCAAACTAGCAGCACACCAAATGGGGAAGTTCGTGTATCAGAAAGCAAATAAGCCCAGTGCTTCTGGAAAGAATTTATCTGTAAGTATGGCAAAGTTTAAGTAAGATACAAATTGAATTTTACTGGCAAATTTATTGTCTTACACATTCAGAAGAGGCATATAATATCCAAAATTTTGGGCCTGTATTAAAAGTCTGTTTATTACTGTCCATCTGCTTTAAAACTTGTACCACACAGTAGAAATAGTAAACTTTTAAATAAATTTTATATTTTTTTTTAAGTATCAGAAAAGGCTTACTAGGAATAGCAGAAGAGATGGTGACATCACTTTATAAGTGGCTGTTGTAAGAGCAGAGCTGTCCAGTAGACACAGCCAAAGAACACCTTGGCTTCCCTCCTTTCTAATGCACCTGATACCTCAACAGGTACTGTCTTGGTGTGCTTCACCATTCAGTGGTACTGTGCACTTGTAGGCTGCCTTGTGGCTTACAGTTTTCAACTTGATTAGTCCAGCAAAGGCAGTTTTTCAAATCTGTTGAATGAAAAGAAAGAAATTAAGCTTCATTGACCTGGGAAAACTTTACTGACTTGGGAAAAACTGTGTAGTCATATTTTGATCAACTTATTTCTGATGTAATTTTGCTAGTTGATCTGGTAAGCACTCAGAAGACTGAGTTTCAAAGGTCAATGGTCTTGTTTTTATCAGCTGTTTCAAAACACATATGTTCTCCTATGGAGCAAGGAAGAAAAGTTTACGTTCAGAAGTCTGATTTCTGCACAAAAAAATTCCCTCCAGATCATCTTCAGGTAGTTCGGGACTTCAGGCCTCACCACTATCCACTTAGGACCTCCTTAGATCAGACATTGTCCTTATCTCCCAGTAGATGAAGCTATCCATTTCACTCATCCTGGTGTCATCTAACTTAGCAATTCTGCAATACTTTTCTTTCCATCCCATGTAATATCTTGTCCTGACAAACAGATTGATTAATTTACCAGCTCTGAAGAGAGCTTAGGCCCAACTCTTTGTGTTGTCGTTTCATGACTGATGGTGTCAGAAATGTAGGCTGTTGATACTCCTGCCATAGATCTTTGCTTTGAGGCACTGGAGCATTGTAACTTCACTAGGGTTTTTGAAGAAGTGGAGGTTAAAAGGGGCACAAGATTGGGACAAATACTTAGCTACCTTAAACTGGGGATTTCAGGTGAATAACTTAAGAAAGTTATTACATTAAGTGATGATCTGTGATATCAAAAATCAGGGCTACACAGTCTGGTCTTTGCAGAATTCTCGTTTTGTAGGGGATAAAAACAAGAAGAAAAACCAACCACAAAAACGTCCTCAAAATAAAAACAGACCTACAAACTTGCTTACAAAACTTTGTGATTTTTTTTTTTTCTTCTCCTACAGATTCTTTCATGTATATATGAAATTATGAGGAATATAGTTAGCTGTTAAAAATTTCCTAGCTATTCCTTCATTTTTGATGTTTTCTAATTTGGAATGCACATTGAAGCTAACAGCTCTGAATGGTTTTGCATCTAGCATAAACTTGAACCTGAAAGTACAGGAAGATCTGTCAAGTTCATTGTTTTTTCTTTGCTTGAGCTTGTCCCAGAATTAAGCATAAAATGAGAATTTCCCATCCTAAATATAAAACAAGAATTAAGATCATTTAATTCAATGAAAAAATGCCAAGGAATTTGTAACAGGCAATTTGCATGGTCTAAGAAAACAGAATAGGTGAAGTATTTTCTTCTCTTTTACTTCTCAGTACTTTCAAAGACTGATTTGTAAGCAGTAAAGATCAATATACCCTAGTAAACAAATTTACTAATCCTTCTCATGATAATGATGTGGTTATCTGTGTTATATATCGTGGTATCTTTTAAAAACTATCTGTTTATCTTTTATTGAAGTGAGAAGACTTTTAGCTCTCTTTATGCTAGCTGATAGGTATATTCTTAGTTACTACAAAGGGCTTCAGGTTGTTCTCAGTTATGATCTACAGTAATACCATAAATCTTCCCTGTATTGATTAGTCTCACAGAGCTGGATTTAGCTTCAGTGGAAAAATGACCTGTGAAAGGAGTTAGTAGCTGTCCTCAAGATAATGCTGTAACTATTGAGTATATAATCAGATTCTGTATATGTTTTAAATGTACTACAAAGAACCATATTAAAAAAGGAGACTGTGCAGACAAGAGACACTCTCTTAAGTATAAGATGAGCACAAAAGTAATTATACTCTATACTTTCAGCATAGCAGCCAAATACACAAGGTATTTCCTTCAATATATAGATCTTCTGCGACACAAAGTAAGTTATTTGCTTTTTTAGTCTGATGGTTTATTTTTCTTTTTTTTTTTTTTTTTTAAGTTTCAGATTCTTTCTGTTCAAATTGGGTTATGCCTTTACAGAATTCTAGTCAAAATTTCCAGAAATCTGTGTCTGGAGATTAATAACCTCTGCAATCTCAATTAAGAATATTATCTAAATGTATCTTGCTGTTAGATTGCTTTCTTTGCCTTACAGGTTTTACATGTAGTGCTATCTATAAGTAACTAAAACCTGTCTGATCTTTTAATTCTCAAGATAAAAGGGAACTGAAACATAGAATTCACCAGGTAGAAAAAAAGATACAATTCTTTGCAACCAGTTTGGTCCATATAGAAAGCCAGATTCAGCTCCTTACTTGCAAAAGTATATTATGATGCCCATATCTTCTGAGCAGATTCTTGTGAGTGAAGGGGCAATGCTGTGTTTTTTTACTTCCAAACAGTGACTAAGAAAAAAATAGGTGAAGAAAGTTAGGGAGAGAATAGACCTGTTCATTTCTACTATAGTTCAGTTAGTGGATTTCATTGGGAAGTAAACCACAGTCTTTTGCGGTTTAATGTAAAAAAACTTCAATCAGGGCAGTTAAGAAACAATGTTGTGATGCCTTCTCTTGCAAGTATGAGGCAGAACACTGTAAAAGCAATGTAGAACGTCCCAACTGGGTTTTATACCATTAATACCTTTCTATAAGGTGAACGCTTCCTGCTTGTTGAATATTGGGCATTATCACCAGTGTAATAAATATTCAAGTAGAATCCATCCTTTCAAATTGAAATATTAGATAAAGCAGAACACAAACACCTGCTGTGCATTGTTGGAACTCAAAGACCTGGTGACTGTATCAGTACTGGAACCCAAATGACTGTGACAGAGTTTTGCAGGAAACAAAAAGAAAATCAAAAGCAGAAAAAAACACTAGGACATTTCAACAGTTCCCAAATGATTTTTTTTGCAACTGTAGAACAATCATCCTGGTGGCTGCCAGGTTCTGTATACTTGTCCAAAACTCCTACATTTTCGTTGGTACTCTGGAGATCAGATCCCAAGCTGGTTTAAAACAACAGGTATCTAATGATGTAGCCCATTTTTGCTAACACACATCTGGTATGAACACATGAGTCTTCATGAACACACGAGTTTACAATTTTAAGAATGACATTATTAATTATGCTTGAAATAAGCTTGGGAAACGTTTTACTTAGCCAGCCTCCTGACTAGACATTTCTTTATATCTAGTAAAACATCATTTTGCATACCAGTAATAAGAAAATTCATGTGATGAATGCTAAATTGATATTCATCCAAATTTAAAAAAAAAACAAAAAACAAAAAACTGAAAAAGGGCATTTTCTAGTCTGTCAGTAAAAATATACACATACATTTCACAGAATGAAGACTTGGTTAGGAAAGCATTATTAAAAATACCTTTGTAATTACTGTAAATATGATCTTATTGCTCTCTACTAGCATATGTAGAATTAAATCTTTTATTCATTCTTGGAATTATTGAGATGTGTAGGTGAAACTGAACCATATTCTTTCTAATTCTATTGTTCAGATTTTGTCAGCAGTAGAATTCTAAGCACTGTCAGCAGCAGCATGATCTAGCTGGAAAGAGAAAATTTATGTAAGAAAAGGCAACACTGCTAATACGTTTCTAATAATAACTGCTAATATGTGCTAATAATAATGATTCCAATTCAGTTTTCAAGTATCATCAAAATGGACATTATGAAAAAACTGACAGTGGACGTATCCTGTGCAACATTTACTATTAGACAAGAGCAAAACAGAGAAAGAAAAAAAAATTAAAAGTCCAGATTATGTCTTCTTTCAGAGGGAGGAACTGGGCCATATAAACTGTCTGCTAAATTGACTCAAACTGTGAAAGACTAGAAAAAAAGAACTTCTGTCTCCTGAGGGATACTTAACTAAAATGCCAAACATTGTAATATTTTATAAACTAACTCATTAAAATACTGCCAGTCTTAAAGTTGATTTTTAATAATAACATGTGGTATCCCTCAACAAAGCAACAAAACCCCCTGTTGCTATTCTGAGGAACAGAAGAAATTTTTAATAAAAGAGGCTTTTCTTGTGAACTATAAGAGACATTGTAGTCTTAATGCATGCATTTGTTAGAAGATGATTACCAGACTCTGTCACTGTGTAGCTAAGAGGAGTAAATTTTTAAGTAACTAGCTTTTAGCTCTTATAAAAGTATTCAAAACTGAATTGTAATGATCTTAAATATTTGTTGGCTAACTTTATTTCTCTCTTTTGAGATAACAGTGCCATAGTTTTACCCTCTTTATTAATTTACATTCCATGATCTTTGTGAAGGACTTGAGTTTTCTCACTCAAGTGAGAGTATTTATACTCTCTTGTGGAAAGAACTAGATTATAATCTATCAGTTATCCAACGCGTCCCTGCATTCTTAGAAATGAGTCTGAAGTTAATAACTTTACAATTGGCTTTGCTGAGATTTAGTCACAGAAAACTTATTCCTATCAAGACTGCTGTTTACCTAGAGACATATCATTGCCATAGCTTCATTATTTCATCAATAATCATCTGTGCCCTGTACCACACTCCTACCCACAGTATAGCCTTTTTTGAGGCCTTTGAATAAATTAGTTTACCACTCTATCACTACCTTTCAAAACAAATCAGTTTAAAGGTTTTCTGGTTGTGACATGGGCTTCTTAATACATCCTTCTTAATACATACAGTTAATACATCCTAAGTCCTCATTAGATTAGTTCTATGTATATACCAAAATGGGATTTCAGATATTCATCTAGTCATAAGTTTTATCCCGCCTTTTCCTTTGCCTGAAATCAGGCCTTCCTCTATTCAAACCAAGAAGTTCTGCACTATTTAAGTCTATTTAAGTCTTTACCTTCTTAGGAAATAAATTAATTCTGATCTCTCCTCCTGCCTTTGAATTAGTGAATTGATAGCTCTTCTGAATTTTCACCATCTCTGACACAGAGATAGATAATTAAAGACAGTAAACTGAGTTCCTCAATGGCACATAGCAAAGAATTATCAAAATGGAAATTTACTCATGTGTCTACTTGCATATGTTAGTTTTTCTTTACAAGTGCATATCACAGAGTCTCATACACGGGATTGAATTTCCTTCCTGAGAGTTTTTATTCCAACATGTCACTCATCCTGCTTCATGGGAAATGGTTAAAAGGGAGATTCTGTCCTTTCATAAAACCAGTCTAAGAATTTGAAAGCTGCTTTTTTCTATGCCCATTGGTTTTAACGTTGGACTTCATTGAATGTGTTGTTAAAAAAACTGGGAGGGTGGAAGGAGGTCAAATGTAAATTTGGGCAATATTTGATACAAGAATGTATTTCAGGTTACAAAGGAATGTAAAATTCATTTTTGTTTTTCTTGGTGGCTAACTATGACCCTCCCTCATAAGCATGTTCAAGGATTGTTTAAGAGCTGCTGCAGAGTTTAGTATTTGCTTAGTTTCCTTATGGGTGACAGCCAGCATGTACAAGAAATTCAGAATATGGTACTTAGGAACTGTGGAGGTTTCACTTAAATGCAAACTTTAAACTAGGAACCTTTTTCTTGTTATTTTAGGAAGAGATACTTTTTCTAAAGTGAAATTTTTCAAGAGGTCACCATGGTTACAATGGCACTGTCACCTACATGGCTGGTATATTGGGAATTTTCTTAGGAATATATTTAAAAGACAGAGAGAGAGAGAGACTGTGTTACGCTGGAATATGAAAGAAGAGGAGCTAGGTTTTCTGACACATGCATGAATCCTCACTTTCACTTTGTGTGTTACATTGCAATTGTTCTGTGTACCGGTGTGAAAGACAAAAAAAAAAAAAAAAAAAAAGTAAAAGATGATGTTGAAATACAATTCTAAAACATTGAATGAACACTAATGGCATGTCTATGTTACACAACCCAGGACCATGTCAAAACTTTAGACTGCTTCTGAATATGCTGGCATAGCAATATACAGCATAATGCACTGCCAATGCTGTCATCAGAGCGTCATAACAGCATGGTACACCACATACTTCTTAATAAGTACTAATAGGCTTTATCTGACAGGAGGTTCTGTGCTGGCATGAATTCCTTGCTTCCTTTTAGCTTCCCTGGAGCTAGCTTGATGGTGGTCTGTGGAAGACACATCATAACAAACCTTCCCAGCACTCTTAAAAGGCACTGGCACTGATGGCACACCATACTTCTAAATATTTCATTTTTTCATATTTTACATTCTTTACAAGTCCCTGAATTGTAATCAAAAGAGCATATATCAAATTGCACTTCATAAGGCAGTATTTCTATATTCTTGCCACAAGTTCATTGAGATGATTGGGTTTTTTCCTTACAAAACCTTCCTCAATGAAGAAAACAGTTTACGCTGTATTTTATGATAATGTTGTTGTCATAGTCATGCCTTAACAATGCCTACTAAAAGGGCAGGCAAGAAAAGGCATACCAACTTAAATACTCTTGGATGCAAGATATACATTGGGCAGCTTAACCTTTTCAAGACTGAGATATACACGGTTATAAGCTTAACAAAGACTTCATCTTAGAAACTTTAATGTTGAAAACTGAATTCATATTTAATGATATGAAATGCTGTGCATCAGTACTAGCTTTGGAGCTTACCTCCATAGTGGTTTCACTGATCATTGCCATCCCTTCGTTTTGCACTTTCTTCACTGGTTCTGTCACACTGCCAACAGTATCTGAGAATTAATCTGAAGAAAATTAAACAGCTACCAAAAAGGACTTTTTTGTTCCATTTTTTTTTTCTTTTGAAGCTGTCCTTTTTCTCTAATAGATTCATAGATTCATAGCTCAGCTATATGAATAGCTGTGCTGGTGCAGTGGTGATGTGCAGTGCATAGATGACAATAAACACTGGAGATGAATGAGAGTGTTTTAAATCAATCTTGCTCCTGAACAGTTTGTGTGCTGAAATCACAGCCTAGAGGAAATTTGCAGACTTAAATCTCTGGATTTAGGTGGCCAAATCCAGTTTGGGCCCTCTGTTTTCTGTTTCCAAAATGAGCATAATACTTCCCATACAGTTGCGGAGATGTTATGCATTATAAAGAACTGTAACGTATCTAGCTTCAGTGATCCTGTCGACCACACCATAGCTACCTGTGATAGGCTGGCAAAAAAACCCAACAGTCCTGCCCCCCCAAAAGTAATAAACCAAATAGTATTGATCATGCAGTCACTACTGATTTTCACTCTAGCCTAAGACCATTGGAGTTGATAAGAATCTTAGACAATTTCTATTATGGGATATTCAGGGGTGGGGAAGTTTGCTTATTGGGAGGGGGTTTATGCTGAAAAACACGGAGATTAACTCACATGAATAAGTTTCTGAAAAAATGCAAAAATCAGGAGAAGGAATTTTAGTATAAAGTATGAAAGCTGATATTGGATAAACTGCTTGAAAGGAAGAAAGTCAAGTATCTCTTATATGCAACTCAAACTTTCTAAGGAGGTTGGGATAGGGCAAAACCAACCCCCAAACAAAAACACCTCACCTATTTTTTTTACTTCATTGAGTTTGAAGATCTCTCTTACCTCTTGGAAATCTCCATCCTACAGATATAGGGAACAATAAAAATAATTTAGACACCTTGGCACTTTCAATTTGCATAACATTCAGGTCAGTTTTTCCTCAGTGTCAATCAAAGACAAAGAGGCATGGAAGCTGATGGAAGTGGAAAAATACTTTCTGGCCTTAGGCATTTGTTTACTAATCATTTGGTGTTGCTCAGTGAAGTGATTCACTTTTAATGGGTTGCTTAGCTGTGGAAACCAAAGGAAAATGAAAAAAAATGAGAACAGTTTGGGTTGTAATTACCTTAGTGGCTCCATATGAAATACTCATAGACAGATCCTCAGCTGATATAAATTGTTATAATTCCACTGAAATCAAAGGAGTAATGTCCAATGTCATCATCAGATTATCATAAATTTGGAGGAATACATAAATAGACACTATTAAGAGTATCAATACATGGTATCTACTGCAAAGTTGCTAGATTTGATTTATGCACAGATGGTAACTTGGGTAATCTAAAGGAAACATGAATCAATTCATTTTGAAAAATTATGAAAAATCACACTTTTTCCATTTTTAGCAGTAGGATATATAGAGAGAATTCTGTACTTGCAACTTGTTATGCAGTTTCTGTTGAATGGGTGTCATGATTTTGGCGAAATTGGCCTATAATGGTGACAGATGTTCTCCCCCCACTTCTCACTCCCAGGAGAAAAGGAGAAGAGATAAAGGATTTATAAGTTTAGATGGAACTAAACTTTAATGAAATATTAATAATAATATTAAAAGGAAATAATGAAATAGATACAATATATACAAAACTTTATCAAGCACCCAGAATCAAGTCACTGGCAGGCACTGGGGATTTCCCAGACAGGACTCAGGGATGGATGGGAACTGGATTCCAAATCTGGAGTCAGGAACACACAAATCAGGAACAGAAGCAGACGAACAGACAGGATCCTCTTTGGACATCGGCCATTGAAGAAATAGGGCTGAACCTTTGATCCCTCAGCTTCTATACTGAGCATGGGGCAGATGGGATAGAATATCCTTGTTGGTCAGTTTTGGGTCACCTCTCCTGTCGGCTCCTCCCTGCAGGTGGGACCACTTTACTCTTTTCCATTTCCAACCCTCCAATTGGCCAAGTAACAAAATTAGCTGACCTTGGTTGTTGTAATAAGTATAAGCAAGAGCCTCTCTGCATACTATTTCTTGGCATGAACTACAAAAAATCTTCTTATCTGGAAAAAATATTTTTCTGCACAATATACTGCAATTTCAGAGAGTTACAAGAAGCCAAGTGAAGAAGCAAAATTACTGAACAGAAAGTTGGTGCTGTTTTACCTCAAACCAAGACAATGGGAGTTTCTGGCTTTGAAAACACTTCTGTCCTTGTACTGTATTTGCTCTCATGCCTCAACTCACATATATTTTCAGTTATCAGAAAATATTTTTGTCTTGTTTGTCTCCTCCATGGAAAACTTCAGTTTATTTTAAAACAAAAATTCAAAAAAGAATTTTCAATCCTTTTTTGAAGAAGAGTTGGACTTTTGAGTGAAGGTCAATATTTCCCATTAAAGTTTTTTGTTAGTGGTACTAAATAATTTCAGTCAAAAGTTTTTGTTTGACCAATGTTTGACCATGATATATAAGATATATAAAGTGATAAATGAAGGACAATTTGTCATTCAACAGACAACATAGAAATATTCATTTTACTTTTAGTGAGGTACATTTATCTTCTTCCTTTTCAGTCACAGAATATCTCCTCAGAACAGGTTTCATTCTCTTTTATTTCAGTTGGTTTGTTTTTAAATCAGTATCATCTGGAGAATACAGAGCTTTACATCTCCTATGTTTCTTAAGGTGTAAGATCTTCCTTATTTCATTCAATTTTTTTAACTGAATTGTTGAAGTTCATATTTTGTAGGTGGTGTTCCACAATTTTTTTTTTTTCTGATGCTCTTAAGCTCACTCGTATCTGTGAGTTTCATTTAAAATTTTTAATAGGCATTTATTTTCCATCTTGGCCATTAGACAGTTGTACTGTCAACATGGGCTTCATCATGAGTGCAACTGATTATATTTCATGGACAAGAAATGAAAGGTCATTATTCAGTAAATGTTCACTATTAATAGGATGTGCTGAACAGATGTTATAATGACTATAAGGAAGGTTAGTAACATCTCAGTATCTGGTGCTAATTTTACAGTTAAAGGAAAAACAATATTTGAAAAAATATGAGAACATAAGCTTCTGTGTGGAACAAAAGGTCATTCTGTTCACATAGATAAACAGATCATCTAATAGTTTTGGTTCAAATAGAAGTTTTTACTTATATTAATACAGCATTACCAGAAGCTAGCAATTATGACAAAAATCTCTCCCTTGTCTTCTTATGAAAAAACCTAAATAACTCCACAATGTGGAGTTTCTTCTTTTATTTTTTTTTTTAGTTTTATTAAATCATTATATTTCACATACATGATTTGTTGATAGCTGCATGCAATTATCCAACAGCGTCTAAAAGCTACTGTGCAGCTATTCATTTAGGATAATAGTCTGAATAAGGTTGGTACTGGTTCCTTTCAATTTTTGATATCTCTGAATGTAAGGCATGGTCTGAAACCCATTAAAATAATTTTTGGAAGTTAATTATATACATATAGATATGTTTTGTATTACCGAGAAATTTAATGAAACATTTACTGAAATACTGAGAATGCTAAGTTTTAATGTAATAACACCAATTAAATTAAATGTAGAAACTGAAAGAGCAAAGAGGGGGTATCAAAACAGAAACTTCTATAAGAGACTCCAAATATTGAAGATAATCCTGTTACAGACAAGTTTCTCTCTATATATAGTTGTGTAAGAGCAAAAAGCTGATATCTGCATTTTGAGAGCAAGACAAAAGAAAACTGAAGGGGAAAATGTCTGATTCGATTTGAAATTCACAGGTGCAACATGCTATTTATGGCAGAATTCCATAAGCTAAGTCTAGAATACACTATCCCCTCAAATCCAAACATTTGTATTATTTCTGTACTGTGTAAATCTCAGATATATGCTTGTGTTTGTTTAAATTTTCAGAATAAAGACTGCATTTTCTATTAATATCAATAAAAACATACACTGACTATAAATCATGTAATGTAATTACAATATTCAGATATTATGAATGGAGGGTTTTTTTTAAATGACTGCTAACAGTGGCTTATTTAGTACACTGAATTTGAGTCATGGTCATTAAGAAAATCCAATTTTTATCACAATTTTATTTTAGTCATACTTTAGCACTATTTTCTACAAAAACAGAATCTTTTTTAAACTAGATTGCACAAAAATATTACGTACCTTTCTCGTAACAGTAAAAACATTTTTGCATTGATAGCTGATGTTCTGCTGTTTGGAGACTTGGTTCAGGTATACGACAATTTGGTAGTTTTAAAGCTAATCCACCAATGAAGAAAAAAATGTGACAAGCAAGCAGAAAATACTGATTATTGTAGAAATTCAGTCTGAAAGTTAGGTACTATAGCATTGGTATTTAATGGCTTTAGAAGCATAGGTCTTGGTTTACAGAGAAAGCTTTGCATTATTTATTGAGCATAATTAATATTATTGTCCTGTGAAAACAAAATTGTCAGTTAAGTACAATACTTTCCCTCAAAGAGTACTTACAAAATCTTTTGTTACCTCAGATAAACTATCTTTACACTACGTTCTATGACAAAACAACCAAAAAAAATGTATTCTGCCCTATATTGCCAAATACAGACATCTATTTTAGAACTATAGAAGATATACACTTCAACAGAAGATTAATGACTGAATTCATATGAACAATTTAAACATTATAGAAAAAAAACCACTGTGTTTTTTATATATATATATAGGACACTGAAATGTTGACTGTAAGGTATTCAAAGGAGTTAAAAAGTGACATTCAGAGATATTGTCCTAAAATGATCTAAAACTATTATTATTAAAAATACACTAATTGCACATGCTTGTACAATGTGGGGAAGCACATTGTATGAGACTATACTTCTGTACAAAATATTTGGAAAGAAAGATGCTTTTTCTCTAATGAAGAGTGAAATTTGTACCTGCATAACATTTTCTTTAGACTATGTTTAACTTTCTGCACTGTTGCTTTATTAACTGCAAGAAGTGTTTAATTCAACAGTGTGTTTGAATTACAGTGTGTTTTGTACTGGATCCAAAAACTGAGTTAGGATTGGAACATATAAACTAATTTCTCCTGCATTTTTTAACTGTAAAGTTGAGAACATGTAAATCAGTTATTCATTTTATTTAAAGAGGGTATTGCACTGAAGCTGACATTTCCTGATTTTAAGAAGTGTTCACACTGGAGTAGGAAATTAAGTTTACAGGTCCTATTTTCTGTGTCCCTGTAATTTGGGTACTGTAACACAGGCATCCAGAGCACAGGAAACTACATACAATGGATTAGAATATTTTCAAGGTTTGAAAACATATATACGTAATACTATATGACAACAAAGCCCAAAAATGGGGTGGCCTGAGACTTCCTTATGAAATCATATGTTCAAATTAGAATTAATGAACAAATCTTAATTAGAAGTTCAAGTTATTTTATTTCAACAAACTTTCAAAACTGCATTTTCTGTAGCAACGGATTTCTAGATCTTTACACACAAGGACCATTCTCTCCTGGATGGAAAATATCTGGTTTTGGAGGCACTCCTTACAGAAACATGATCAGATCATTGTCTTTCTTACTGCAGCTTCAGGAGACAATTAACCACAATTTTTAAAAAAAAATAAAATCTCAAGGAATATAAGTATTGCAAAGTGAAGCAATTGCATATTCGTAAAAAAGCCAATACATCCCCCCATGCGCATCCATAATGACACATCCTTGAGCTACACTCCACCATCCTTCTTTTTCCACGAGACTCCCAAGCTAAAGTAGACCATATTCATTACAGCTGATGTACTAAGTTCTTGCTAGCCATCTCTGATATTTGTGTAGTTAGAGCCTGAGATTATTTACACTGCAAGTGTAGAAATAAGGACTGATTCTTTCATGTGAATGGCAGACAGAACAAACTTCTAAAAGTCCTGCTGAGCACCAGCAATCATTCATGTTCAGTGGCATTGTGAAGATAGTAAATGTGCAGTTGCATAGCAAAATCTGATAAGTAGCAAATGATATAATGAAACCTGAAACTCTTTGCGCGAACATCTATCAATGTAAATCTAGACATGTATGAATGTACATTTAGACATCTTTTAGCAGAAATGAAAAAGGCAAGCCTCTAGGATCACTCAACACTATTATTTGCAAAGTTTAAATGGAGTCTTACAGATTCCAGTCATGTGTGTAAGATATATTTATTGATTGATATGAACAAAGCAATGTATTTATTTCTAATCTTGTTTTGAAAAGAATGCATATATTGTCTGAAAAATAATAAAAAAAAAATCAGTTTTAGACACCTGAAATGAAAAAACTTCAGCTGAAGTGCTTCATGTTTTCTATAGTTTTCTATGTAATCATCTGAAAACAAGACCTTATAATGGAAAGTGTCAAATAATTTAACTGTCTTTAAAGCATTATTATTTAACTGCTTACAAAACTCTATTATTTGGAGACGACACATGGTTCCTTTTAGAAGAAACATTTGTTTGGCATGCTGGAAAAGTAAGAATGAACACTTAAATAAAATGAATAAACTTGTATTTTTAATGTCCTATATTATATATGGATGTGTATATGTGGACACTTGTAGCATTATTTCAAGTTTTTCTACAATCCTGAAATTATAAATATGCAGTAGATACAAAGCTGATATCTGACGGCCGTGACGGTATCAATTTATCAGCCACTTACCATTTAGTCTCAGGCAAGACCCCTCTCTCCACCAAATGTTTGTACAGTTGGAAAAGAAGGTGACTGAACAGACAGAAGTAAGAATGAAAAACCTACTGTCTACAGAGAAAAGGTGGAAAACAAAATTTTTGAAGGATGGTACTACAGGCCTTGTGGCGTACCACCAAGAAGAGTGGTTTACATGGAAATCTACTACCAAGGAAGAAAAGGGAAGTTGAAAATTAGAGCTATGGGGCAAGAATGGACACACTTGTCAAGTGGCCTTGGCATTTGAAAATGTAGGTAGCAACAAATTTTGGATGGGAGCTTACCAGATTCTCCTGAGACACAAATCCAGTTACTGAATACTCTATTAAGGTAGAGGGAAATGACTCGAGAGAGAGACTTGTTGAAATGTTCTTTAATACAAAAAGTCTCATCAGCATGGGATGGTCTGCATTGCTCACCCTGTTTATTAGATAGGACTTGATAATATCACAATCTACCTTTTGTAGGATAGTTATCTAATTTCTTAGAATATGGCAAAACTTTAATTTTGTTAAGTCACTGTAAACTGTATGATGTTTCCTAATAATCCTTTTTTTTTTTAACCAGGTCAATTACACATTTCATTGATGAGGCATTATATTAGTTAATAGTAATTCCTTCAAATGAGTACTAATAATTCCATTTTTCCATACCTAAACGTATTTTTCATAGCCATGAATATGCCCAGCTGTTACTTTCTGCTGACAATTTCAATAGTAATGGGTCCCCACATAATAACAACTGATTTACTCGTAAGTGCTGAAATACAGCACTTAATACACTATGCACAAATACTTAGAAAATAATTTGTTGAAAGCCAAGTGATGTCTATTCATGTTTCATATGCTTCAAATTTTATGTGGCATTGTAGCAGAAATTTTCAACATTTGGAAATAACTAAATTTTTACAGGTCTAAGCAGCTTAGATATGAAAATTGTCCACCGTTATTGCTATTAACTGATGAGTTAAAATCACTCATCTATTAGCTTAATATCCATCCTTAAATTAAATCCAGTTTAGTTATACATGACTTCTCAAGTTTCCTGCCTTTGGTGACAAACGCAGGTAGTTCATTTCAAGTTATGGAGCTAGGACCTAAGTTCAGGGCCTCTGGCATCTCTACCTCACTCTCCATGTAAGGAATAGCCTCTAACTATTGCTTTCCATTACTTCCAATGTCCTTCCAGAAGTCTCAGACCATTTTGTGTATGAAGAAGGAATTATTTGATGTTCTCATGGGCCATCCTCACCTCAACCGAAACCAGGAAAAGCTTGATCCTGATAGCAGGACTACACTGACTACCAAGGTCTTGCCAGCACAGAAACCTTCATGTCTTCCATAGATAACTTTTTCAGCCATACCTTGCCTCTTCTCAGTGTGTCACTTGAATGAAATGACAGTCCTGAATGTTTCTCCTGATTTCAGCCTCTACAGTCCAATTTCCTCTCTCTTGCAGGAGATAGTGCTTGTCCATGTCTGCATGACCGTGATCCTGATTGTTTAACCTTTTGCCTTAGTTATCACTGTACTGGGTAGACCCCCTGAGTTTCCTGGACAAATTCATGGTCTCTGAAATTGTTTTGTCCTCCTTAATCTTGACTGAACACAACCTAGAGTTCCTCTGGTTGTCCGACTTCAGTATCTCCTTAGATTCCAACAAATCTTTATGTTCAGCTGTGATCCAGTGAAACAGTATTTCAGAATGAGAGCCGGCCAGTGGATGTATGCAGGAAAGACTCCATTGTGTGCAACTTTACTTATGCCAGCCATCATCAAGAAGCTACATGTGCAGCTTAAAAAAAAAAAAAAAAAAAAATAGAGAAAAAAAAAAAAAAAGAGAGAAAGAAAACCGACCCTGCTGCACACAGGGAGCTCTTACTCGCAGCCCCAGGAGCCACCCTTGGGGCGACAGTGCCGGGGCTGAAGGACTGCCACCCCCTCGCCACCACTGCCCCCCCCCCTCACCAGCACCAACGACCCCGCTCTGGGCTCCATTAGGGGAGGAATCCCACCTCGCCACTTCTCCATCCCCTCAGACAATGGTGCTTTTTCCCCCCATTAGCTCCAAATTGTCAACATTTTTTAAGCTAGGCCCCGGCCTCACCGGGCAGAGCTGAGGCGGGAGGGGAGAAGGGGGTGGGGGACACACATGGAGCCCCCCGTTCCGTTCCGGGCCGGCTCGGGGCCGCCGAGTGCCGCGGTGGGGAAGGGAGAAGGGGAAAGGAGGGGGGAGAAGGGGGGCTGTGTGGCTGAGGTAAATAAATGGCCGATCGGCTGCGGCCCGCGCCCCCCCGCCGGGCGCTGTAACCGAAGCCCAGCCGCCCCAACTGCGCAGCAAACATTGCGCGGCGCGGCGGGCCGCGGGGGCTCGCCCAGACCTGGGCCACCGCCCCCGAACACCATTTCCACCCCCCTCACCCCCCCGACCTCCCCGCAACGGCGGCGGGGAAGGTGTCGGCCCAAGTTGCCCGACATCCCCCCCCCCTCCCCTTCTTCCCCGCAGCCCCCCCCCCAGGCCGCCGCTCCCTTCCACCGGCCCGGGGGCCCAGCCCGCCGCTCCCCAAGAGGAGGCACCGGCTCTCCCGAGCGAAGGGCGGCTCGCCTCCCCGCAGCCCCCGGGGACGGGCCGTGAGGGAGGTGGGATGGTTCGCTGCGTTCCGTCCTGAAGGGCCGGCGGCGATCGGGTGTCCCCCCCCCCACCACCACCTCTCCCCGGCGGGCGTGGGAGCGCGGCCGGGGAAGGGGCCGAGCCCCCGCCTCCCTCCCTCCTTCTCGGCGGCAGGGCCCAGCGGCCCCGAGTCGGGGCAGAGCCCAAGCCAAACAAAGCGCGGCCTGAGCGGGAGCCAAGGGTGAAGCAGCCTGGGCTTTTCCTGCCGGTGCCCGGCCGGGCGCGGCGGGGCCCAGCGCCGCCCGACGAACCCCCCGCGCAGGCCCCGGCTCGGCGGCCGCCTGGCTTACCCCGATCCCCGGCGGCGGCGGCGGCGGCGTTGTTCCTCTCCTGCTGCTGCTGCACCGGGCGCGGCCTGGACACTCGCCTGGGTCTCCTGTTGGCGGCTCGGACCGAGTTCATTTGCCGACTCGTGGGGGTGGCGGGAGGGGAGGAGGG
>JAOTQQ010000001.1:106181705-106215550 GCA_026546715.1 Gallinago undulata | reverse complement strand
AAAAAAAAAAAAGAGAGAAAAAAAAAAAAAAGGTTTGGTGGTTGTTGTTTCTTTCTTTGGGTTTTGGTGGATTTTTATTTTTTTTTTAAAGAGACACTGGTTTTCTTATAGATCCACACACTCCAAGTAGTTTAGCAGGCTTTGGACTACCACATCTGTGCAGTGCTCCCAGAACCACACAGTGGCAGGGTCAAGCCTATAAACTCTTATAAAAAGTTCAATACAAGATTTCTTATTTCCACAGGCTGATTGATGCCTTTAGTCCTAGTTTGCATGTGCTTGACTCCTGCCTTAACTATTCAGATTACTGTTGTTAGCTATGTGACTTCATGTATTTGTGCTGTGAACAAAAAGTACACAGTATTCTCTGAGGCCGGTATACATTGCTGTCAAAAAAATAATTGATAGACAGCCCAGGAAAAACAAAATTATCCATTCTTTGTTGACACAGAAAAATGTTAACAGATATCTTCTATATCATGAGACACAGAGAGCCAGAAATACAAGGAAAAGTATTTATATTTGCTTTAAGGTTATTTAAATAGGCAAATAATTAAAGGTGCAAATAATATATTTTAATATACATGAACACCTGACAGATACTCCCTGTTCGAGAAGCTGGTCTTTGTATTTCTGTATGTGTTGGTCTTCGGGTTAATACTCTTGTTTATCATGGCCTCTTTGTTATGCCAATAGCAAATCACCATGAATATCAGAAAAAATTTCTACATTCTGCCACAGCATGTTTAGAAATAAAAAAATATGACACTTCATGTGTCTTTTTTTGGTGTGTGATATGTTACATCTTCTACCTCGATAAAAAAAGAATGAAATATACAGTGTTTCAGTGTTTGCAATAATTTTTTTGTAGTTATGAAATCTTAGGTGTGCCCCAGCATAAAATGAACCTTAAAAAACATTTATAGTAATTCTGTACATAACAACCCTTAAACAGAACTGTTAGAGAATTGCTTGCACATTAAACTCATCTCTACTCTCTGCATTAGAGATTGGAAAATTTGCATTCAAATAACATTCTTGCATTGCTCCTAGTATAATGACCTTTTGATTCCAGATTCCCTATTGATGACCTTTAATGTAAGGAGCCCCTGACTGGAATATTTATTATGCGGAACCATTAAAGACAATTAGCCCTTCCTTTGAGGTTCAAAAGATGTTTGTCTTTCACTCTTTTTCCAAAGATTTCTATACATGAATCCATATAATTATACATATATGTATGTGTTTATGTACACAGTATATATAATACGTTATATATGCATGTATATACAATAAAAATTGTAAGACTAGATATTAATTGCTCATAATTTAAGGTCTAATGTTTTTCTCTTCTTTTTCAACTTCATCTACTCTAACACAAAAAGACCCAGAACATTGTATGGAACACAGTGTCAGTATTTTTAGAATTAAGTTACTTACGCACTTGTAATATAGAATCGTAGAACCATTTAGGTTGAAAAAAAACCCTTAAAGTCATTGAGTCCAACCACAAAGGTAATACTGCCAAGTCTACCACTAAACCATGTCCATAGGCAAAATGTCTACCCATCTTTTAAATACCTGCAGGGATGATGACTCAACCACTTCTATGAGCAGCCTGTTCCAATATTTGATAACACTTTCAGTGAAGAAAATTTTCCTCATATCCAATCTAAACCTCCCCTCGCACAATTTGAGGACACTTCCTCCTGTTCTATCTCTTGCTACTTGGAAGAAGAGACTGACACCCACTTTGCTGCAACCTCATTTCAGGTAGTTGTAGAGAGCAATAAGGTCTCCCCTCAGCCTCCTTTTCTCAGGGATAAACACCCCTAGCTCCCTCAGCTACTCCTCATGAGACTTGTGCTCTAGACCCCTCACCAGCTTTGTTATTCTTCTTTGGATATGCCAGCATACATTATATGTAAATAGGTATACACTACTGATATACTGGCCAGTATCTCTTTTAAGAGCTAAAAAAGAACACCATGATTATATTATATGTCTTTAATCAACTCTATTTGATATTATGTATATCAAAATGATAAGCTCTGTGTGAGCTTTAGCATTTTGAAAGGGTGTGTCCAAAAACAATACAAATGATGAAAACATGTCCTCTATCCTTACCTAAGTCATTCCCTTTCTCGATTTCTATCCTCCTTAAATAACTATGTCTTATTTCTAAATAGAATTTTTTAGCAATAAATTCCCAATATTTATTGTCAATATAGTTACATATTTTTTTCCTGAGTAAAGTACCATACATCTCCATTGGGCACTGAATTGACAAGAGGACCAGATTGCCAGGAGAATGGGAAAGAAGCACTTATCTTAAAAATTGTGGATGCTTATATTAGCTGTATTTAACTACGTAAATTAACAGAGTTTCTTTAAGAAGTATGGAAGAAAGAATTTGATATTTTTTGAGGTGGGATTAGACAGTAGATCTGAAGAAGAAATCACATGACTTAAGGGCATGAGAAAGAGTTCATGGGATCCTGAAATCCTTATGAGTCTTATTTCTCATGAAAGAGTAGTCCCCATAAGACTCATTAAAGAAGCAGTTAAAAAGCTTATCTAGGGTGAAGAGTATTGTAGGTTTCTTAACAAGTGCAAATCCTTTCCCATTTACAGGTGGGAATCTAGGCTAATTATTAGAAACTTCATCAAACTTTTGCTCACATCAGTGGCAAATCTACTTAGTTTAGGACAAATGTGGGCCTGGCTTGTTTCAAGGAAGAACTGCTGTGGCAAGCATGAAAAGCCATGGAGACCTATCAAAAGATAGACAAATATCCCCTACAAATATTTATAAAGCAAACCACCAAGATGAACTTTCTAGGCAATTACTGACTTACTCACTCAGAATTTAGAATAAAATGCTTTATAAATTGGAAGAAAAATAATTTTTCTTTTGCTAGTCTCCTTCAGTGGAAGTCACAGAGCTTTGTCATTGGCTTTTCATAGCAGCAAAACCCATCTCTCTAATCCCTAGAGAGTTGTAAAGATGTAAATTAATAAATGAGCATTTATAAAAGCCTTCAGTTACTAAGTGCATGCATTGAAATGCTGAGTTCCCTTTAACTGACAAGTATGTACCAGGAAAAATTGACCACCTTTATTAAACTTTAGAATATTTAATTAATTAGTCTTACTTGCAAATGTTTCAAAATGAAGTGCAAAGTACATTACACTATTCAAACAAGCATAAAAGAAACTACGTTGGGTTTAATGAGTTTAAAAGGCATTTTGTGAGGATGCAGGCAAGAATTCATAATACCAAATCTGGTGAAAATCAACTTAATGGATTTTATGACTTGTGAATAAAAATGCAAAGAAAAAAAGCTTGTAAGACTTGTCATAGCTAATTTTGTTTTTAAAAATGTTTTATTTTCAGATTCTGTATTGAAAATTACCTCATATAAAGGCCTTTTCCAAGGAAGATTTCAGCATTTTTTGTTTCTAATACTCAGTTAAAAAGGACTTTTAAACTTTTATATCCGAATATGTACCATCATCTTGCTTAGGCTTTAAGGTTAATACAGCTCCCAGTTCTTAATGGAACAGGAACAAAATGAGCATGGACTCCCCACTGAGCAAGTCAGTGAAAGTTAAAGATATTTGAAATTTTAAGTAACTATGAAAAGTGATTGCAAGTTAAAAGCCTGCTGTTTTCTTTTAAAACACTGCAATGATGTGTAAATTAAGCTGTATAAGAAAGGGATAACTATTAAGAAACAGCTTGGGTTCTCTGTACATGGAAATGAATTGCTGAGCCATATAGGATAATTTTATAGAAGGGAGAGAGAGAGGGAGAGAGAAATCAAAGGAGAAGTCAATTATTTTATAGTGTCAACTCATTAAATCATGGCTTTGCCTATATTTCCTTATCTGATGGAAATGTACATGTCACCATTAAATAGTACACATAAGAATAAAATCAGTGACATATAGAGATGCTATTTATGCTTTCCTACAAGAAGCACACACAGAATTGCACTAGGAGGCATCCGAGTCTCAAACTGGTCAGTTCCATTCATTGCTTTGAAAGACCTGAGGGAGTATATAAGCTGAATTTGCCAGTTCATTAAGGCGTTACCAGTTGCTTATAATTTTAGTCCGGAGGATTGGGATATTCAGTCCTCTTTGACCAACTGACAAATAAAGCAACTACCTAAAACTCTCTACAAAAAAAAATAAATCAGTAATCTAGTAATATTTTTTTTTTATTTTTATATAAATAAATGTATTTATTTGTATAGAAATAACTTTTTTCAGTCGCAGGTTATATTGATATTGGTTCTCTATGTTACTATGCTGCTGTGGTCTATGAAGATTTGATCTAAGGTGTTTCAGGATTCTGTGTAGACATGTAAATTGGAGCAGAAACAATTTTTTCAGCAAAGACACTGATTTAAATGTTTTCCTTTCACTTTGATGCAGTTCATTTCTATTATCCTGCTCCCATATGATGTTGAAACTTGAGACTCGTTTTGTACAAAAGGTAAGCAAGGTCATAAGTGCAAGTAGTTTCACTGAGGTATGTTGAATTAAAAAAAAAAAAAAAAAGACAGGAATTTTGTGTTCTGTTCTGATTTAATCACCATATGCATATTTACTATAGCAACTGCATCTGTTTTTAGTCTATGTGCTACAATTACATTTATACTTGAAATTTGCATTTCACCTCATGTAGTAAGATATTACATTATGTTGCTGACTAAAGTTTCCATAAAGTCAAAATGCTGTTTTATGGGTTACTTTAGTTTGGCTGTCTTTGAGTGCACACATTGTTCTGACAATAGTTCTATACCACCTAATCAGACATGTGGAATCTATACGAAGGAAATAAAACTGACTTACATGGAAATATACAGAAACATGCTTGGTAAGATTTTAGTTGATTGTGTTTAAAATGGAGTATAGATTTTGTTAGGGTATATGGTAGAATTTATTTCCATTGCTGTCTCTTAAGTTTTTTAAGAGAAACAACTATTTTCCTCAGGCACGTAACTGTGGGAAGTTAAGCTGCAGAAAACTTATGGGTAAAATCATAATACATTTAACTCAATGTCAGATAAATTCCATATTACCTGCATTTTAACCTGCAAGTTTGACAACAAAATAAAGAAATGTATTAGGATTGTGTCTTCAAGCTTCCTTTGAATTCAAAATTTAAAATGTGACAAATGTTACTTTTTAAAAATGTTAATACCTCTTGTAAGTATATAAAAACTGAGTCTCATGTGAGTAAATGTTTTAAAGGAACTGCTCTCATTTGGCTATCCAAACCTTTCAATAACTTTATTTTATACATAAATTTTGGGGGTTTTGCTTACTTATCCTGTTCAATCAAATTTGGAATTACTGCAAAATTCTACACAATCAGGTCACACCTGTGATTTATGCAGAAGAGAACTATGGTGGTCAGAAGTATTCTTCTGTTATTTTCCTATCAGAAAATTAAGCCACCTAATAATGTTTGGACAAAAACTGTGAAACAGAAAAAGAGATAAATATGAAATAGAGACCTGATACTCAAATGGAGAAAGTAATTTGTGTGATATTACAGGTTTTTAAACCTGACATTTCACTCATAATTCCTAACTAATGTATGTAGCTCGTATGTAGTAAATGAATATTACTACATCTAGGTAAGTATTTTGAAGAGGCAACAGAAGGAAAGAACATGGTAAAATACTGAAGACATAAATAAAAATACCTCTCATCTCTCCCTAACAAAAAAGCACCAAAACCTAGGACTGAATAAAATGAGGAAAACCAGAATGCAAGTGTAATTAAAATGACAGAGAAGAAATACGAAATGAGTGACTTGACTTAACATTGGAAAGAGTGATTAAAACAAGTCAAGTGTTGCTTTAATAGTTTCAGTGCAGAGTGTATATATATTTATTCATTTTTGTTTCATTCTCATTAGGGGCTGGCTTTCAAGAATGTCATTTATCATCATTTTATTTTGTCCTTGTCATCAGTTTTTTCTTCCTTTTTTCCTGTCTTGAATTTTTTACAGAATTGCTACAATATACCCTACTTGGGGAATCTGTATGCATAAAGCAACCTCTACAGCTAAGGCAGCTGCACGGGAACCTTTTCAAGAGGCTGACAGAAAGCTTTTAGATTACTCAGGTGGGGTTTTAATCAGATGTTTAAATTTAAAATCAATGATAGGAATTAGAATTTGGAAGGCATCTCTTTAAGTCCTATCATACAGCCTCACTTCCTTTTTGTATCCTTAATTGCAGCAGAAAACAAATTTCATAAGAGGACATGTATCAGATGCTCTAAACATGATGCATATTCAGTGTTGTTAAAGTAAAGCAATAATTAGTATAACTAAAGACTTAAACTAGGGCAAAATATAAGGATTATTAAGGATATTACATAATTGAATCTGATAAGGTTAATTTACCGAATATGTTGACCTTAGTCTTTTCTTGTGCATTCACTTACTATTATGTTTATTATCTATTTTTATTAAGTGTTAATTGAAATCTAAAAAAGAGGTTATCAAAGAAATGACTAATGGTGTTTTAGTGGTTGTTTTTTCCTGTTATTTTTCTTCCTATACAACAACAAAATTGGTATGATGGCAGTGCAATACCTCATAGTTTTTCTTTAATCAAGCTGATCATGTTCAAATGCAATTTTGTTCATGAATAAATTTTCACATTTCTTTTAACAACTAGTGATATTGATGAAAACAAACACAATTTGATCTGTCTCTCAAAGAAACCTGAAGAAAAGTACCACTGTTTTCACAATTGTCTGTTGTCTTTAAAGTTTTTCCTTCATTTCCAATTTGTCCCATACACTTTCTTTAACAGCATAGTATGGCTCAGAAAGCCTGTGAAGTAAACAGTCTAACATTAGTATGATAAAGATGGTGAAAATATTGAAAAATATACCTGTAAAAATGAGATTAGCAAAAGAAAGTTTTGGAAAAAAATATCCAAAATTCTTACTAATCTTTTATTTCTTTTTAAATATGTTACTGACTCTTTCCCATATTTAATAGCAGAGATGCCAGGGCTGTGATTAAAACGAGAAGTGTTCAGGAAAGAAAACTGAAATTCAGATGCCTAGATAACCATTTCTAGAGAATCTCACTCAAACATAAGTATGTGCCTGTGCTTGGTAAGACTTATCCTGAGCCACTCTACTAAGGAAAACATAGAATTTTAATGTTGCCATAATCATGTTTTCTTGTTAATCTGCCCTCCTTCACCTTCTTCCTGTTCTCCACTGAGAATGCCAACATTTGTTTCTGGATCTTCCAATTCTTCCATTTTTCCAAGAATACTTGAGTAAGTCTATGGTTAATGTATCATGGTCTCAGAATCACATGTCAACACAGTGATTTAATTGATTTTCAAGCAAGGACCAATTCCTGTGCAGTCATTTGGTCCAGCTCTCTGCTTCTCTAAATTTTACTGATTCCCATCTGGTAGAACCACAAAAGGGACTGCAAAAGATTTAGAGACAGTCCTTCAGGAGCTAATTAACAATTCATCTTCATCAGAGAAAAGAAGAGAAGAAATTAATTAATGTAAATTGAAAAGGGCCTTTGCCAGACATTAAAGTGAGTAAATATAAATGAAAAAAAAAAAAAAAAGAAAAGGTTTTGTCCTCTTATTCTATTTTGCAATAATTTTTAGCTAGGTATTTAAATATGCAACATGTAAGAGATTTGAAGTAGTTTAAGAAGCTATAAACGGAAAAAATGTCATTGAAATGATAGTTTGTTAAAAAGTTAGGAGATACTTAAGTGCATAAGTGTTTAGATAAGTTAAGTCAGAGGAAAGGAAATCAGTGTTAGCCCACATCTAAACACAATCACTCAGTCTGTAAATTTGTTTTCAGGTTGTTGATTATAATAATGTAAGTAAATAAGGCTGATAGAATCAGTAACTAAAATGCATTTGTTGGTGTTTTGAATGATAATTCTGAAAAATATCAGTCTCCAAAAGAACAGAAAACATTCTATCATTTTTTTTTCTTCCAGGCATATGTTGTAATAGGGGGAACAGGCCCTTCAACACCTGAGAAGAGTCTGTGGGTATAATTTCCATGTGGCAAAATTATGTAAGATTTCCAAGGTAAAAATGCACATTTAGATCCTTGCCTCTCAAGCAGAGTATGTCTGAAAACAGAGGTGAATGACTATTAATCCAGAGATACCAGTGGTTGTAGATGTTTCCCCTGAGAGAGCTTGGAGGGTGTTTCTTCTAAATGCAAGGCAGGGGCAGAGACGTATAGAAATCTTTTGGAGTGGGACTAGTTTATTTGGAGGAAAGTGTGTTCTCTCTATTATCTGGATGCAAAAAGCCATGGATGGAGAGCTGTGCTGTCCAGTGTTAATTGGTACTCCATCTGCAGCATATGAAGGCACGGACTCCAGTCAGTGATGCAACCAGAATTGTCCACTACAACAAACAGGCAGCCTATATAGCACCAATGCATCTCCCCTCCCAACCAACACATCCTCGCAGCCCTCAACTGCCAGGCGGGCAGAATTCCCCTCCATCAGTCAGGCTGCCAGGCATCATTCACGGGCCTGACAGTGTTCCTGCTTCTTCTATTTCTTCTTCTGGTCTCTGCCTCCTCCACAATCCTGTTCACCCACACTCCATCCACTATTTATTCACAAAGAGAACTTTCATGCAATACCAGATGGATTCAAGCTATCTCAGGATAATAAGAATTACTGTCCTCTATATGTAAGATAAAAGTTCTGGGAAAAATGAGACCTTTGCCTTCTCTCAAGTAGCCATCTATGTGACTAAATCTTGGTTAGTTTACACCAGTAAAGTTTAGCCTGTATAGCAGATTACTGGACCTTCTGACATTTATGTGCCTCTCACAAATAGGATGAATTTAGGTGGAGTTTTTCATACATCTGTTTTCACTAAATACCTTCTAAAGCCTAAGCTGCCACCGTTAACATGAAAAATTAAGGAGATTGTCCCTAGCTTCTGCTTACAGCTTGGCTGCTCTTATGCTGCCGATGGCAATGGTTATGATGAGGAAATAATTGCTTAATTTATTTGACTATGTATGTAGCTTCTGGGTGGTGGTGTGCATCTGGCCATGGTACTTTTCTTATTTAATTTCTGCAAAGAATGAAACAGAGCTTATTAGGTACGACAGAGGATAACTATTATCACTAAGAAACATTTGTTATCTTCAGCCACATCAAGTATAAAGTCTGGTACAGCTACAGGACAAGCAATTAACATCAATTAACATGTAATGATATATACATTTTTGAAGCAGTTATTCTACAGCTATGAACTACAGCCCAATATTTTGTGACATGCTAAAGATGACTTTAGTATCATGTCATGTTGCCTGTGTAGGTTGCTTGGACCATGTGCTCAAAGAGGGTAAGGAACAGACAGGAAATTTCTAATGCTGAATAATGAAAAACCAAATGAAAACTTTCTCCTGCAGTTTCTGGCTCCAGGAAAAGTACTTTTAAAGACACAGTAGCTGTGCTTTGTTATTCCTAATGTATAGCAGTCCCCCAAAGTTAGGAACTCATTATTTTAATATATAACCCCTTATCTATCCCTGTCAAGAGACATGCATATCAAAGATGGATGCTTATTCTGATTGGAAATGGGTATGCTGACTGAAGGTGCAACATGTAAAACTAGTATTTCTAGTTTCACTGTAGAGAAGAGCAAAAATTATTTTGAGTTTGGTACAACTTTTTGTTAAGAGTTGTTTGACAGAGGCTATGGATGGAGACGGCAAGTTGTAACAGAGTGTAAGGCCTTTCTTCAGAAGATTCTCCTATCTGTGCCTTGGAGTGATAAATGGTAGCCTCTTGTTGGTGTCCTCATATCCAAATATGAAACTGAGGTCGTTGAAATGGGTTTGTGGTACTGCCACCATCAATGACTGTAACTCAAAAGGATGGCCTTCAGCATCCTGAATTTGAAGCAACACTTGTCCCAAGATGCCTTGCAGCCTAACCCTTGTCCAGAGAAGAGCATCAAAGATGGTGAAGGATCTGGAGCACAAGTCTTATGAGGAGAGGCTGAGGGAACTAGGGTTATTCAGCCTAGAGAAAAGGAGGCTGAGGGGAGACCTTATTGCTCTCTACAAATACCTGAAAGGACGGTGTAGACAGGCAGGGGTTGGTCTCTTCTCCCAAGTCACAAGCGACAGGACTAGAGGAAACGGCCTCAAGTTACGCCAGGGGAGGTTCACACTGGATATTAGGAAATTTTTTTTCACTGAAAGGGTTATCAGACATTGGAATGGGCTGCCCACGGTGGTGGTTGAGGCACCATCCCTGAAGGTGTTCAAAAAACAGGTTGACGTGGTGTTGGGAGACATGGTTTAGTGATGGTGCTGCATTTTCTTTGTTGTGTGGGTGTTTATTCTTGTCAGAGTTAGGTTGATGGTTAGACAAGATGATCTTGAAGGTCCCTTCCAACCTAGAAGATTCTATGATTCTATGGTTCTATAAAGAATATTCTCAGCCTCTAAAGCTGCTATAAGGGGATTCTACCCCTGAGAAATTCTCAGTCCTTTAATGGGAAAGCTGCTTCCACCTGCTCAGAGGTATAAACTGCTCCTCTCTGGCATTGCTTCCGCACTGGAACACATCTACTAGGGAAAAAAAGACTTTAAAAATAAAAGGTAAGAACAAGTTGGGAGATGAAGAATGGCTTGTTAAAGGTGACAATGAGATTACAGTTGTTTAGGAAATTTTTGAAAAGGTAACAGGCAAAGATGAACAACTGGATGGTCAGAATGACACAGAAATAGACATTTGTAAGGATCTGGCAGTTGAAAACTAAGTGAGGATGTAGCACTTGGACATTTGAAGCATCTGGGATCTCCTAAGGCTCTCAGGGACAGCTGCTGGTAAATAGGTGATGTGGGGTACTGGGCACATGCTGGGAAGCTTTCTGGAACTGACATAGAAAGTTCCCTCTGAAAGGAATTTAGATCAAATTCTTCAAAACAATTGAGAAAGTAACAAGTCATAAGAGGTTTCTCATCAAAAACAATTATTTCTCTGAGTTAAGTTGCCAAGATACATGTACTCTGAAAGACATATGGACATGGAAATAATACCCAGAAAATGAATTGAAAATTTTGAAATTATTAAAGATTTTGTTTGAATTCAGAGTTCTATGATACTTAACTAAATTTTGAACTTATCTAAGCGACTAGCTATTCATTTAACAGGAACTAATCCATATGTAAAAAGAAAATGAAATGAGGAAAACATCAATGTGGTAACTACTGTGTGAAATAAGAGACAGCAGCATAATCCAACACAGAGCTAAAAAGGCCATGATAAAATTCCACTTCAAATAACTGATGTTTTCAATGTGGGAAAGGTTTTATGATTTGCATAAGGAAAGCTTATCTTCAAGATGAAAATAAAAAGAAATGAAAAATATAATAGACTTTATTATATTCCAAAAACTATATCCCTTCCCCTCCTCAAGACACCCAGCAAAAATTTTGCAATTCTGAAACAAGTATCTTCCATGAAAGCTAAATCTTGATTCCAGATAATCATTGTCTTTTTCTTCCTTGATATATACAGTTGAAAATGCATTTCTTTGCTAACAAGCAACTAAGACATGAAACTAATTAGCTTCCAGCCAAAGTGGATAATTAAGAAACTTTGGTGACAATTAGTAACAATTGGTCATAATGAATAATTCTCCATCTGTATTTCTTACTAATTAAACTTCATGAACAGAATATTAATACATAGCTGAAATAGTGTTCATGTGTAAAACTGTAGAAGAGGACCTATATTTTCACTCATATCAGGGTAAGTCATCTGACATGCAATTACTTATTCTCAGTTTATATTGACATACATGTGAAGTTTTCAATATGGCTATCAAAAAGGTGAGGTATAAAAATATCATCATATGCATAGTATGCATCTGTTCTGGCATGCAAAGACAACATACTTTCCACTTAGTAGTGCTACCACAATCCAAATAGGCTGATTTTCTTTCCTTTTTTTCAGAATTTGAGGTTAGTCAGATTGTGAAGATTAATTAAGGGAAAGGGGGGTGGGGGGGGAGGGGGAAGGATTTCTATTACTTTGTTCCTGGAGTACTATCGTATTTCTTTATTCAGTAATATCCAGATTCAGCAACAGATCTGACCATCTGTAAGAGACACACAAAGACCCTGGAGACAGAATTCCTTATTTTTTGCTTTCTACTTTGTGATTTGGATTCATAAGAGTCAACAGTTTTCATTTGGGATATGGGAAAGCCAAGCAGTATGTACATCTTAAATCTTTCCACTCTCTAGAGGGAAAACACATGAAGTGCCAGTTCACCAAATTAGCTGATAGTTGATCTTCAAAAATATTAGCTTGGTCTTATAAGTTGGAGGAAGGAGAAACAAACAGGCTGAAGAATGAAGGTAACCTTGTTGGCCTGCCTCCTAGTCAACTATTACTATTACTTGAAGTGCATGGCACTTTAAGTTACAGTTCTGAAGTGAATCTTAAATCTAGTCTTGAATTATTTTATATTTAGTCACCTAACCCCTACTTTAGTTGCCAGAGTTTTTTATTGGAACTGTTCCTGGACCTCTGTAGCATATTGGGTTACATTTATTGCCGCTAATCTGATCCTAATAGAGTTTACAGCGTGCTTGTCACCCAGGAGAATTTATGACTGGTTGCTCGTAAAAAATGGACATATTACATTTTTCACACATTGACAAGATTTTAATTCCATTTTAAGTAGTGTTAATGTCCATCAAATAAATACAGATTTCCTGAATGACTTTAAAGAACAGCTTCTTGGCAATGTTAAACCCTTTGTAAGTATGTTGAATACTCTACTGAATCATAAGATAACATCTGTTTTCAAAAAAGATGACAGAAGAGAGTTGCAGTTAATGGGTATACTCAAAGTCATATATTTATGTGGGAAAGCAAGTTGGTGAAGACACAACTAGAATTCAAAGCCTACTGATTTTATTCTATAAATTCAAAGGAAATAGTTTTATTCTGTTCCCTGTCTTCACAGGAGGCACTGTGAAGTAGTTATTCAAAAATCTTTTATTTAAAAATAATGCTGTATAAGGTAAATGTGCTTAAAAAGAATAAACACAAAACTAAGCAGATTACTGTGTTTCTCACTGTCTCTGGAACTCAGAAGAAAAAAAAAGTTAAAAGGCAGAGTTTTATTAGAGTCTAATTTCGCTAATTTACTCTATTCAAACATTATTTCCATAGTACACAATAGTGTTGTTATCACTTACTTCCTGCTATAATTTATACTGAAGACAATGGTAGGTCTTCTTTCTTCTAGATTTAATTGTCTACTGAGGTGTTGGACTTTTCTTGGGAGAAAAGCTTGCAAAAAGTGCATCTAACGTTGAAACTCTACTCTTCTTCCTCATTCTCATCACAACTTTGGAATTGTTATTAATTTGTTCCCTCTTCCTCATTCCAGAATTTATTATGCAGTCAACTAAACACAATCTAGCCTGTATGAATAAGAGTTAGGCCAGTAATTATCTAATCTTTTGTAATTATGAATGTGAAGAAAACATGGATTTTTATCTAAGACACGGGAATAGCAATCTGGTTTCATTTCTGACTCCACAATTATAGGCACAGTAATTGGGATCACATACATATATACATTTAGGCATCTAATTCTGCAGATACGTACCAATGCTCCAATCCTCAAAGATACCTAAATCCCACCTAAAGTTAGATGTATTTTAAAAAAAGTTAAGAGCTAGGCCTTATATATATATATATAAATTAATGGAGCTATCTTCCAATTTACTCCTGAAATATCTTGTATCCTGACTAGCAGCACCTTTGGCTTCCAAAGATTTTTAAATTCTTAAGTGTTTCCGCTCAGTTCCATTCTCAGAAATGAAGGCAATTGTCCTTTGATCCACCTCACTTCTGTCGGGCTATTAGGATGTAGCTTCATATTGTTCAAGTCCATAGGCAATACAAAGTGCTAATAATAATTCGAGACAAATTTCTGGAATATGTCTGTTGGTATGGAGTTTTGGGAGTGGTATGGTTCAGCTCCAGCATGTCAGATAACTAGCAAAGAAAACTGCTTTTCTATTGAAATTATTTAACTTTGAAATATTTATGCTTCTTCCTAATCTAGTGGGGTTTATATTGGATTCATGATAGTCTTTCTGAATTTTGGCACATCCAAAGTTAGACACTTGTACTGTAAAAAGAAGCATTATTAATAATATGAAAATATGAAAAATACAAATTGATACTGAAGCTGAAAAATGGTACTTGTTCAGTACTGAAACATGCATGTGGATTTATGTCCCGTATTTGTTTGTCAATATTACTGTGGCAAATACAAATTATTTGCTATAAACAATCAGATAGAGAAGTCACAATTATTTTGTTTTATCTATCTCAGCATAGTAAAGACACTTTAAGCCCTTATTGTTCCCAGTCCCCTCAGGGATTGCCCCACCTGCTCACTGCCCAGGACCCCATATCAGCCCCCCAGGGCCATCAGCCCCTGTCCCAGCAATGCCACAGCAGGGCCAATCTCCAGATCCTCTCAGCCCTGTCCTGTTCTGCCACGGGTCCCAGTGAGCCAGGCCCACCTTCAGACCCATGTCCCAGACTGATCTTGGCCTGGCCCCAGGGCCTGTGACTGATGCCTGGGGCTCAGGCTGGTCCAGTGCCACCCACAGCTCCTGGCTCCACAGCTCCACTACTCCTGGCTGGAGGATGGGATGGACCCTGGTTCACCTGGCACAGAGGGAGCTGCTGGCCCTTGTGGTACCTTGACTTTTTTTTTTTCTGCTTTTCTTGCTACAGCTCAGAAAGGGATGGCAGGCCGGTAGTAGATTTTCTTCTCTCTTAAAAAACTGGGATAAAACTGTGTAGGTGAACAGCTGCAGTATGGGTTTCTTCATTGCTTACTTTTTTGGTACTCACAAGCACTTCCATCCATGTTCACCCCTATGGATAAAGTCGATTTACTAGGCAAGGACACTACTCCTTATTTCCTGATGTCTGCAGCAATCACATCTGTAATAAACTCTTAACTGAAATTAGCTAGGCATTTTCATGACTTCTCTACTTATTCGTAATAGCTAATAGCTATAGACTTTTTACCTATAGTAATATGCAGTAAGATTTCCAGCTGTGTTCTCTAGTCTCACTTCCTGCAGAAAACTTCTATCAATATGCTCCACTGCTTGTAGTGCTTGCTTTATTCACATTGCAGTGTTTCTTAGTTCATTTCTTCCTACGTTCTTACAGTATGCAGAACACTTACTGATTTTGACGGGAACTCCTACTTTACTGGAACTGTTTTAATAGATACTAATTTCATACTTGCTTCATAATATATTGCAGTCTCTGGGAGGTAAAAAAATTAAAAGTTGCTTCAGTTAGTGGAAAAAAAATATTAAGAGACAGAGTTTAAGCCCCAGTCCCTTAGTGGCCTGGAATAGCAATAATAAAATTTCAAATTGATGTTGGGTTTGCACTCAGGTTTACAGGCTTCATTCCCCAAAAGGTAGACTGGTTACAAGTCTGATGAAATATGTATGGTACATATTTGCTAGCTAACTTAACAGGCACTAAACAGAAACCTATATAAAAGGACTACAGGCAACTGAAAAAGAAAGTGAACAAATATCCTAAGCCATATTCTTTTCAAATTTGTTTAGGACTGCGCCACATATCTGAATGCACTCAGTGCACTTGAGTTCACAAAATTGTGACTGAAAAACAAGAACTCTCTATGTTGCCACAATTGCACACTGCTTTGTTCTTTGAATCGTATTAATGTAAAGTATATGCTCTCAGTTTCTGCCTAGTCAATTCATTATTTGCTTCACACCCAGAGTGTTGGTCATCTTTGCATGGAGTTGAGAATGTGCCAAAGTAATACTTTTAAGTGTAAGAAAATCAATGCTGATTTAGTCAATTCTGCTAGAATTTCTACAAAGCTTCACCTTCAAAGAAGCAACTGAGTTTTAATTAATTTGTATGTGATTGCTTTGAACACAGAGAAATGAGCAGGCACAAAAAGACAGTTATTAAATGATAGCACAATATCTGGATCAATGAAAAGCTGAAGGTTCTAAAAGGATTGATCCCATAGTAACATGCTATGCTCCTGAGTAACATGCACTAACATGCTCTAGGCAATACTGCTTCAGCAGGGGAGTTGGACTAGATGATCTCTATGGTCCCTTCCAACTCTAAAAATTCATTGAAATTCAGTGAAATAGCCTCATTTCTGTCATAATTATCATCCTTAAGAAAGTTATGATAATGCCCATGAAAGTGGCTGTTCACAGTTCACTGTGATACAGAAGAGCAAAAAGGGTCTCGCTTAGTGTTGCTATTTATAGGGTCTGAGATAATTGAGTTTTATCAGGTACTTTTCTATTTTGTCCCAACTTGGATAATGAAATGTTCTGGTACTTTCCATCAGTTGCACAGGACCAGAACTTGCTAGATCTTAAAGTTCTGGTATCACCTACTTTGGGCCATGATTCAGGTACAAGCTGTCAGAGGGTAATCAATTGTCATTACCATTACCAAGCAACAGGAGACATGGGAACCAGGTGCCTTAAGGAGGTGCCTTAAGGAGGTGTTTTTTCACAGACTATAGCTTTAAATGTGAGGTAAGAGAATTTTACACCAGTCATAATATAAGTATTTATGACTAGAGACACTGAAGATTCATCTTGAAGTTAATAAATAATTGTCCCGGCTTGAGGTAAAACCAAACCAATTTTGTGTTCTGTAATTTTATATTTTAGTTAGGCATCCTCTAACTCTCTGAAATTAATGGCATATTGTGGAGAAAACTGCTCGTTCTCAGAGTAATAAGGCCAAGGTTTGTGCTAAATGCCAAGGAATGGTATGCAGAGAGGCCCTTGCTTATACTTATTGCTATAACAACCAAGGTCAGCCAATTTTCATTATTTGCCCCTTAGAAGGTCAGAAATGGAAAAGCGTACAGGGGTCACACCTGTGGGGAGGAATGGACAGGAGAGGTTACCCAAACCTGACCAACTGGAGTATTCCATCCATCTGCCCCATGCTCAGTATAAAAGCTGAGGGATCAAAGGGTCATCTCTTCTCTTTCTGCAACGACTGACATCCGAAGAAGTTCATCTGCTTTTGATCCCGATTGGTGTGTTCCTGACTCCAGAGATGGAATCCAGTTCCCATCCATCGCTGAGTCCAGTCTGGGACTTCCTCAGTGCCTGCTGGTGACGGGACTGTCATCCTGGGAGCTTGATACAGTTTTGTATATATTGTATCTATTACATTATTTTCTTCTTTTTTATTTTAGTATTAATTCTTCATTAAAGTAGTTTTTTTCATTCTAAACTTCTGTATCTCTTTATCTCTTCCTTTCCTCTCTTTTGGGGGCACCCGACAGAAGGGCCATCTGTTGGTTTGATTGCAGTGATTTCAGCTGAAACCCCAACAATAATATAAAAATGGCTTGAGAAAGGGGGAATGTTAGGGAAGATGCCATCAGTAAAGAAACTGTCATAAATTTTCTCTGGCTTCTGGGATTAGATGATGTGCTGAACCTCTCTTCCCTCTCTTCAAGATGCCTTTGGGTAAGATTTCAGACTGCTTCTCTGGGAAACTTAGAAACCTTTATAGAATTGTTTTTGATTTAATGTATGTTATAGCCATGCTGTATTAGTTGTAATGTTATTTGCACATGCTTTTGTGGGCAGTATATTTACCACCAGCAAACCAAAAGAACTTGTACTTCTGTTGCTTTAATAAACTGCACTATTCATCAAGCTAGTCATAAAAGTTTCTTATTGTATGCCACCAAACTCTCTAAATTATGGCCTTGTGAGTCCATAGAGCGTGACTAAGCTGAAAGTGTGCTACACTATTAGTGCATTTGAATCATGATAGTTTAATAAATTGAATGCAACTGGACTAATACTACCAAACTATTTCCACCACCACCACCCTCCATGCAACACACACCCTATGTTCTAAGGGATAGGGTATGATTCCATTATGATTCAGTCCTAATGCAATGATTTGGTATATATTGTACACCAAAGAATGGCTTATGGTAAGGACAAAGGCAACAATCTTATCACTTTCTACATGATAAGTTCAGTTGCCACTACGATTGAAACTCCTTTTCAAATTCTGAGGCATTGTCCCAAAACAATTTATGAATCTCAGTGGGTAGGGTTCCTCCTTCTCCTTCTCTAATAATGGCTGCTGCTACAGACTGTGTTCACAATTATGTATGGATACAACTCAAGGCAAAAGAAGTATTACATTGTGTTGCTCTGTGATCTTTTACAATTAATTGATGATAATTTTCTTCAGTTCATTCCAAATAAGGTAAAATGTCTCATAGGAGCTACTGACTTGCTCCCAAGGCCAATAAAGATGAATTTAGTGGGTATTCCCACTTTGTTAGGCAATCAGTAGTAACAGTCTGTTAATTAGAAATTCAATGTCTATGCTATTTAGTACTCCTAATCCTGATCCCAATAACCCAGTGGTGTCCCATCATATACATTGGGATTGTTTGTTTATAGTTTAAAGATAATCCATGTAACCATACTAGCCAGCTAGTGCGAGCAACTCCCAAAAAGATAGAACAGTCTGATTTAATTGCTGACACATTAATGTGCAGTGTTATCTTGTTTTATAGACAAGCTAGGGTTAGACAGAATTCACTGTTGTCTTGTACTTTTAATTATGTAAGGGCCTGAGTTACAAATATGAGTAGAGAGTTTTAAAGGCAGCTGAGCTGTTAAAAATGGTAGCCAAATTTTGATTTTAAACAGGAGAGCCAAGCTAATGGAATCTGAGGTCAGCCCAAAAACATGAGTGCTGAGTGATATACCAACATTAATGTCCATCAGGACAAACATGTATGTGGTCAAAATCATGTTAAAGTTCATATTTTATAGTCCATTTTTGCTTATGAAAAGTGAAGTTTGTGCATAACAGTACTACAGTCAAATTTAGAGAACTGGAAAGATAAGTACTGGGTGCATATCCATTATAGCCTACATGAGCATGAACCCATGGCCATCTCATTGTGCACAAGCCCATGTATTGTATGTGCCACTTGTAAAATCAAATAGTAGGACTGTATTTTTATAGCCCTAAATACAAAATGCAATTATAATTTTGGTAAAGGTGTTAATTACATCATCAATATAAATTTGATTCTGTTATGTTATTGCAATCGTTATTGTGGTTTTTTGGTCTGAAAAAATAGGTATGCAATACAATAATTTTACTTGGTCCACAGTAAGTAGATCCATTGATTACCTGGCACCCAATTTGTCTTTTCTTTCCTGGCAAGGCTTGGATTTGAGCCATCCGATGAGGGTCATTCCAATGCCATTCATCTTTTGGGTATACTTCATTCCTATGTAAAACTAAAGTAGAAAGATTTAGGCCTGCCTTGCTTTGTGGTGTTCCAATACTTCCAGTGTATCTTGGTGGTGCATGGTCCCAAGAATCTTGTGCTTGGGCCATTGTGAATATACTTACTCCAATAAGCTGGGAAAGAGAGAGTGGAGAAAGGGCATATGGACAAAAACACATTAATTTTTTGATGGGGTGGCTGAATGTTGATTAATTATTACCAGATTAAAAAGTTGAAGACATCTTGTTCTTCAGTAATACGGTTAAGAATAGTGCCAAACTATTGGCACTATTGGTTAAGAATGTCCTTCATACAATATGTCAAATCCAACATAAGAAGATACATTTTCTGACAAAAATATATCAGTGATCCAAAACTATTGTTATAAACAGAAAAGCAGAGGAAATGCTATTGTTGTTTAGTTGTGTCAATAATTTGAACTCCAATTTACTAACGTTGTTATGAAATTATATCTTGTATTTCCGACAGTACTTTAATGTAATTCAATTGAGCAATGCAGAGAACTGTATTTTCTTTATCTGTTTATCACTAATCATGCCAATAATGATTTATGAATACCAAAATAAATGAAAAACCAAAAACCAGGGTGTATATTTCAGGGGACTGAAAAATTTCTTCTAAAGAGTACTCTCTCTTCTTGAGAGGCAGTCTCTCATTTATAAGCTAAGTTTTAATTGTATCAACATGCTTTCATTGCTGAGATACAATAGATATATTTGCTGCTTATGGTGCTTATCAGGGTGTTAATATCAGTACTTCTAAAGCGATACCACCACTACTTTATCAGCCACCTGATGTAAAGATCTCATGCAGCTTATGTCCAGTACTGCAGGAGCACAGGCTTCACAAGAAACTTGGGAAATATAAAATGCTTATTTAGGAAAGGAATGCAATGTCTAGGATGAGTGTATAGTGCCTGGAGTTTTCACTATACTATCTTCTTACACCTGTAGGTAGAAGCTTCCTCCTCACTTCCTAGGTATGACTCTAATTAACTAACTGTGATAGTAGGTTCATACACATACCTAGAGATGAATTTGGAGTCATACATCATTTTTACTTTCCTTTTTATACTCTCCTTTAAGCTGTCATCACTGTTGCTCTAAAACATTTCAAGTGATATGGTAAATATATTTTCACAGCATTGAGAGGCTCTGTTTTAGAAATAAATGCATTAGGGAAAATTAACCTCAAACCTTTCACACTCTATCAGCAGTCAGTCAAGAGAAATATCATGCCAGGTGTTTTATTGCTGCTTTCTTTTTTATCTTGCTAGTGTCAAACAAAAGACTTGGACCAATATTTTCAGGAAAAATGTGTCATCCTGTGTTCCCCAAACTATATCGTAAACCTTGTGTCAGAAGGGAACATGGGGTCAGAGTCTCCTGTTTTCTGAGCGACTGTAAATTTGCTAATGACATGGAAAAGAAAATGAGAAGGAAACTACTTGGAGTAGATGCCACCAGAACTAGGCTGTACTGTGGGGAAGGCTCCAAGGAGCTTAAAACCAGCACCTCTACAGGGGTTTGCGATGAGGCCTGAGGATGAGTGAGAGGTGAGGAGAGATGGAGACTGAGAATGCAACTGGCAGACTTCCTACTCCCGCCCAAAAAGTGGAGTTGGAAAGAAAAAGGCAATGGGAAACTGGAATATATGTAGGATTAAAATTAGACAAGGGAAGTCAGGAGGAAAGGAGAGACAGTTTTGAAAAGGAATGGGAGTGGAAGGAGGACTGGGTTTGCTCTAGAACACTAAGGAAGCACTGAACATTGTGTAAAGACTTTAGGTATGAGGGTTGAAGCCCATGGGCAGGGAGGACAGAAGCCAGGGAGGGGACGCTTAAGGGTGAAGTGGATGTGACAAGTGAGTTTTTTCTGAGAGGCAAACGGTGGTGGAACAGAAAGCCAGGGGTGAGAGATGAGCTTTCTTGCTACAGGGAAAGCAGGAGAGGAAGCTGCAAGGGTCCAGCCTTCTCTCCTCTACCTGTTCTGTGGGCCAGTCAGTGGTCCCTGGGGAAGGCAGTCTGGCAGCTCATGGGCACAGCTGGTTCCAGGCAGCTGTGGGGGTGAGCAAGGAAAAGTGTCCCCTGGGCCTGCTGCCATGATAGCTGCTGCCAGCTCCAGCCTTGCTCTTGGGCTCAGCTATGCCACAGTCCTTGAGAGCAGCAAGTATTGTTCTTTGAGTCAAATAAAACCAGAAGAATTTGTTCAAATTATGATATTTACACACAATGTCATTGCTTGCCAGCCTTCCAGTACCATTTTCCAGTTCATCTCCATTTTCGTCTTTTCTTTTCTCCTGGCCCCAGGAAATTTTCCTTATTGCGAGCTTAGACAGACAATACAGCTGCAATAGCTTCATTTTAATTAAAAGTATCTGAAAATTAGAAAAGTCACTGTATTTATTTTTCATTTTTTGTATGTTTATAAATGTATAGACCTGATCTACCATACCCAAATTTCAGCTAGAAATTCTTGTCTCTTGATTATGGAAAACATAGAATGAAATGTGAAATGATCTTAAGTTAGGTGTCATAACTCTATACAGCTGAACTCCTGATTGTAATTGCTAGGAATTGTTAGTGTTACACAGCAAATTTCCTAATACAGAAAAGGTTGAAAAGCTTATTTTCAAATCGATGTCAAAAGTTTTTGTAGAAAACTTCACATTTTCTACACTCCTACACTTGCTTCGGAAGTGTGTCAAGTGTAACTATATTTTTTTATCTAAATTTATTTCCTATTTGTATTAACATGCCAATTATGGGACAAGCTACTTCTTGTAGAAAAAGTGTCTTGAAAACTAACTAAATGAAAAACAATAAATCTGTAATACAATTTTATCTCCATTGCTTCAACTTTAAAACCAGAATAGTTATCCAATGTTCCAAGCAACAGTCTAATTAGTGTTGGCGTTTCCATGTCAGGAGGTAAATTCCTATATGGTCTCACTTGATTTTTATTAAGCTCAAACTTGAAGAAAACTCCTATCACAGATAAAAGAAAATGCATTTTTAATTTAATATTGTCCAGTGTCTGAATGACATAAATGTTACACTGTGATGTTCCTATTGTGATATATTTATTAAAATCTCAGGTATGCACGCATCTTTGGAAAGGCTTCAATAAACTATTCAGATTACTATGCATCCCCATAAATTTGCAAAAAAACCACATGGTATTATATATGATTTAATTTACAATATCTGACATTTGAATAAACATCTAAAGTTTCTTAACGTGTGTGTACATAATCATATGCACACATACATCTGTGTATCTTTCTATCCATATGTATGGTAAAGATACTATCTCTTCTTCCCACTTCCTTCCCATGTGATATCTTCACGGGAAGAAACAAAACAAAAACCCTACAACCTAGGGCAGCTCCTCAGTTGTACAGCTGAGTTGGAATTAATGGACATGTGCTGATATAAATCTTCCGAAAATCTGGCCTACTACCTGTATAATAGCTTTAACAGATCATAAGATAGCAGACATAAAAATACCACTAGTGTATCATCGAAGATTGTGACATATAGCAGCTTTATCCGGTCAAGGATATAGATATCAAGAGCAAAAAGTAAGAGTTTAAATGCTAGACTGCACTTTTATTTAACCTATGCAAATATCCTGAAAATATAGGTATCTTAGTAACTGAGAAAGACCTCAAGGGCCCACTGCCTTGTGTGTTGACCTGGGAAAGAACAGGTTTAATTCCCAAGCTGACTTTCTGCATAACCTTGAGCAACTTGTTTTTGTCTCTGATCTCTAAGAGCAGGAATAGCAGGAGTGCTTTGCATTTACTAAGCCCGGTCAGCCCTGCTGACTCTGTAATGGCAGGAAGCCTTCTTATTGTCTTGTTCTTGGTGGAGTGTCCTGCATGACTACTGTAATCCAAGATTCCTGATCTAAGATATGAGAAAAAAAAATTAAAAACAACCAACAAACAATAAAACAAGCAAAACAAAAGCATGACATGTTGTAGAAGGTAAAATCGTAGAACAATTTAGGTTAGATCTTTAGAGGTCACCCGTTTTGTCCATTCGCCTCAAAAGTGCAATTTTGAATTTAGTTCGCATTTCCACATTAGATGAGGTTACTTATGGCTCTGTGCAATTGAATTTTGAGTAACTCCAATGATGGAGTTCCAACAGTCTCATCTTTTCCAGTGGTTGATGATCCTCACTGTGAAGAATTTTTCCTTCTATTTAACCAGAATTTCCCTTATTACAACATGGGTTCAGTGTCACTTGTCTTATCACTGTGGACTTCCAAAAAGTTCCATGTCCACCTTACTCAGCCTCTCACCAGGTAATTGAAGACAGCTATCTGATTGCCCTTTAGCCTTCTGCAGGCCACATAAGCTCAGGCTTTTATTCTATGTTATGTGATCCAGCCCTATAATTATTTTAGTGGCTTTCCACTAGACAGTACTCTAGATGTAGTCCTGTAAGTGCATGCACAGGAAAGTAATCACTTCTCTCATCCTGTCAGCTCTGTTTCTGCTGATGCATTTCAGTATCTTCTTTTGTTCATCACTGCAGGAGTGTACTCCTAACTCACATTTAATTAGTTGTCTGAGTTGCAGTTGTCACTGCTGCTGAGCTCCTTTTCCATTTCCTCTGGTTTGTGTAAAGCTTTTCTATTATCTGTAGCCCCAGAGGCTTGGTTGTGAATATCCTTCCCTGTTCATTTTAAAAAGTCTGTTTTCCTGTAGGCTCCTGGTTCCTTCCTGCAAATCTGTTTTACCTACCACATTTTTCATTCTCTCCACATGTGCTTTCTTTGAGCAGGATCAAATGAGTCCAAAAGGCAAGAGAAGTCTCCCTCTCTCTCCTGCAAATTTCACCTAATCCCATCAGTCTGTTGGTAGAAAACCTACCATGCAGACTGAGAAAACACAAATAGAATGAACTTTGACTGCCACAAAGGCCTACACAATGGTCCTCTCCAAGTCAAGAAGGGTGCAGACTGGAACAAATTGCTAAAGAAGCAAAGTTTGCATCTTTGTAAGTAACCATAAGTATTCACCAGTGTACTCTGTTCATGACTGCACACCTGGAACGTAATGCCACTGTTGAATAGCAAAAGGTTTGGCAGAGTAGAGGTTTGCGTAGCAGTAAATTTTAGGGTGGTTGTAGATAATAATTTGTTGAACTGTTTTTTTTTTTTATTTCTGCTGCTTTAGTGGGAGATCAATGGAGAGCCACTGATGATGAAAGTAGGCAGTAAAATAGGTTTATTTTTCTGTATCTGAGCTGTTTCATCTTTAAATACTTGCAGGTGGGTAGAAGAACATGGAAATCATTAAATACATATACTATTATTCATGTAATTCATCACTGTTCCTCTTCTTCCCTTCCTACAGTGGTTTGCTTCTGAAAAGTCTGTGCTAGGTGTTCAGTAACATCTAAGGGACATTTGGCATCTCCTTTTTCCTTTTTTTCTTTTTCTCTTTCGTTATTCAAAAGTTGCATATGGGAACTAAAGAGAAAATAAGACACTTTTTTTGACATTTCTTATGAAAGGAAAGAATGTATCGTTGTAGGAAAAGATTTGTGAATATAAACAAAGTGAATTTGTACTGTTTTGTGTCATCAGCAAACTTGCTGAGGGTACATTCTATCCTTTTGTCCAGGTCATTGATGAATATATTGAAGAGGACTGGACCCAGTACTGACCCCTGGGGAACACCACTTGTTACAGACTTCCAGCTGGAAGCCCTAATCACCTTTGGGTCCTATCTTTTAGCCAGTTTTCAATCCACTTAACTGTCCATTCATCTAACCCATACTTCCTAAGCTTGCCTATGAGGATGCTATTGGAGACAGTGTCAAAAACCTTGCTGAAGTTAAGATAGACAACATCCACTGTTGTCTTCTCATCTATCCAACCAGTCATGACAAGAGGAGGATATATTCTTATTGCTTTTAATTTTGTTTCAAATAAACATTCTGGAATAATAGTAAGGTCTAGAAAATGTGAAATTGCAATGACATAAGATTTCAAATCTAGCAAGACAATTTACAGTACATAATGGATTTCTGTAGTGCTGAGTAAAATTCTGGAGGTTGTTTATCATCCTTCAAGGTGTTCTAACCATTTTTCAGGAAATTATCATTGCAGCACTAAATTACTACTGCTGTTAATAATGCACTAATTAATGTTTGCAAATTCCTTTGGAAATCCAGGCTAAGGTCATTATGAGAAAGTGTTATAAGGAAGAGTGTGTAAATTTTCTTTAAAAATTAAAATTCTAGATGGATTTGTCCCAGTTATTGTCCTCAGATTATTTTCCAAATGTAATCTAAAGAACAATGACAATATGTCATACTATTTTATCTTATTAATTTTTTTCCTTCTTGACTTTCATGAGACATTTATATCAACATATTCCACTTTGTGTGGATTGCTATGAAAACAGAAAAGAAATTTCAATTGAAAAGAAAAACTTCTAGCTAAATATTGAGGAACATGTCTAAGTTTTAGAGAGAAAATTTTCCTTCAGGTGTTGTAATGCAAAATAATAACCAGCACATCCTAATCAGAGGCAAATTCTTAAATATTATTGCCCCAGAAAAAAACTAATTTGAGAATGGCATTCTCTAAATAATTTCTTGAGTAGATCTGTTGAGTAGATCTGGAGAATGAGGTTTTACTGTTCTTATGATGTAGAAATGTTAGAACTGTGTACATGTCTCTATGCAGTTTCTTTTTCCCTCTGGGCTAGAAACATTGGTATTTTCTACTTTCTGTTACAATTCCAAATCACAGTAAAAGGGATCAACTGAAATGGGATTTTTTTTTTTTTTAAATTCCTTATGTTACTAGTACCTCTGTTGCTAAAATTAGTAAATTAAACAGAAATGTAACATCATATTGCAAATTAATAAAACTTCTTCTTTTATGACAGACACAAATTGTTTTTTTTTTTCTCCAAGTTCACTAATAAAGCAGCCTGAAAAAATTAACTTTCATATGCGTTACATAATCACATAGTTTAAAATATTGTCTTAAAAATAATCTTTTCAAAGATCTATTCATTTTTATACTTTCATCCCAGTTCACAATATGGTATTTTTTTTAAAGCACTGAAGATACGTAATATTGTTTTAATGCTAAATACTTTTTACTTTCTTGCAATAAAAGATCAGGTATATTATCTTACTCATTAACACTATTGTGGCTCTTATCTTGCTTTTAAGTAGCAAGTTATTCTGGAGTTGCATTGCATTCTTGTTTGTAACTATTATGTTAAAATATAATAAATTATGATTTATTATTTAATTTGTATGTGCATTTATTGTATCACTATCATATCTCAAATGAAAACAATGGCAATTTAGCCACGTAATAAAATAAATTGCTCTCTCTAAGTCCTAAAAATATAAATAATTTCTCAGAAGTTTACTTCAAATAATTTAACTGATGTACTTAACCCCAAAGTAAACACACTAATTAGTGAAAGAAAAATTGGGACATGCTGGGTTAATGAACAGACTGGAAAAGAGCAATTGAGTTATCTTTAATCTCATGTTTCAAGGGACTCATTATGAATAAATGAAATTATAATGTTTAAGAAATACTTTAAAGTAGCTGTAACTCCCAATAGATATATCCATCTAGGCAATTTTTTTGTGTCCCTTCTTCTCCTAAAGCCTTACAAAACCCAGAAAAAACACAGAAAAATGTAACTGACCAACTGAGTAATAATATAGAAATCATGCCATGAAACACCAGATCATGGAGGCTTTGTTCTCAAAAAAACATTTGAAACATTGCAAGCTTTTGCATGACATTAATCAATACATAGTAAGAACTCCTGAGAATACAGGAAAAATCACTGAAATTCTCACGTGCACTGGTAGGCATGCACTCTTTAACAACGAATTAAAAATTTTATATCTTAACTTGGTAGGTAGTCAAGAAATTACAAATAAGGTGGTCAGCACCACCTATATCAGCATCATTATCATCCCTGTCCGCCCCAGCACCATAACTTACTCATTATTTTACCCTAACTAGAGGATAATACTTTAAAATTATTTTCCTGCCTTTCTTGAAGCTTAAATACCTTGCAGAAAGGACAGACGCTACAGTTTTTGTGGTGGTTAAGTTCAAAGTGAACAGAATTCACAATGAACCTATTTATTCGCAGGGAGTTCAACAAACTCTGTGTATGAACTCAAGATGTAGAATAATTTCTTGTTGGAGAATAAACACTATTGAACATTACCTGTGGGTATATTTGTATATTCAAGAGTATATGACATCTATTGAACTAAATCCTTAGAAGAATAATGCATTTCCACTAAACATTCATTGAAACAATGTTGATTTACTATGATTAATTATCTTGAGCATTCTAGTTTCTTTGATCTTTTGTTCAAGGTAATTAAACAGAAAAATTACCTCATGACAATGTATTTTTTCTAAAACTTTTGGTACAAAACTGAAATTATGATGACAGGCAATTTGAGGAAAATGTTCGTTGCACTCCCTGTGGTAATTGTCATTTGCATGTATTTTTTTCAAAGTTTTTTTGTTTTTCTTTTGTTGTTTTTTTTTTAGACAAAAACTCTAGCTGATCTCTCTGAGAAAAGATGCATTGCCTGCATGAAGGTGTTACTTAGTGCATACATAAGCAATAATGTATTTTCCAAAGATCAGCCTTAAATAGCTGAAGGAAAACCCAACAAGATTAATTTGTAATCCACATGTTTCTTCTGTATCTTTTTTCTTCTGTAAGATTTAGGTTTCAAAGCGTAGATATAGTAGAGTGGCGTCATTAATTTAATTTCATTCCTTGCATTTTTCCGCTAAGGAAAAACAGAACCAAACAAACTAAACCTACACCAAATGAAAAATAACTAAGTAGCTCTGGAGATGTAGATGTAAATAGTTTTAAGTTAGTTTAAATAAAAAACATTCTATTTAAGTAAAAATACAAACAAAAGGAGAACAAATATTGAGGAATAAAAATAAGGTGAAAGAGCTTGTAATTTAAAGAAAATGTAGAAAGACGGTGCTTCAGTTTGTGCACTTTCCTCAAGCCATAATGAAGGTAGAAGTTAAGTACTGTAACAAAAATACTGCAAAAACTAATCAGAAAAAAATTTTAACGTTTAAAGACTTACTTTTTTGTCAATTTTAACTTCTGTGGTGTAAAATAAATTTAATCTCACGTTTTCAGACAATGTTGAACTAAGTAGGAACTGAGCAAAAAAGCAATTTAGGAAAATGGCTTAGGAACCAATTTTTTCCATATACGCTAAGGTGATTTCTTGAATGATGAACAGACTTTGTTAGAAACTTTAAAAAGATGAAAATTAAATTTAAAACCTGACAGGTTTATTACCTTGTTTCATGGAAAGGCAGCTTTTTTTTTTTTTCTAATTATCAAGTAGTCATGGCTATTGTTACTTTTAAAGTATGAGAGAACAGAGCACCTCTGCTTAAAGGGTGAATTTCATCCTGTGCAGAGATGCAACATAGAGAATGTGAAAAACCTTAAGTTTCATATAAACACAGGTTCTTAAAAATGTTGATAGAGCTTACTTCAGCAGATGAAATTAATCTCTGAAAAAGTTTATGTGATACTGCTTATATGACCAAATCTGTACCTGAAATAGTCATCCTGATACAGGTATATTATTTGTGAAAACACAGAAATGTATAAGTGACTAGAAGATGAAGGAAAATAAATTGAACTTTTTCATCAGATTCTGCTGCATATAGACTACAAACAGATCCAAATGTTGCAAAGGTTTTTTTTTTTCTCCATCTAAGCTTATGTGTTACTCAGCCTGACTTCCTCCCCTGTAATAAAAAGAAAATGCAATGCACAACTACCTTGTAGTTTTCATGTTCTGAAAAAAAAAAAAGAAAAAAATCGGTAGTTTATTTAAGAAGTACCCATGCTTTATATAGGGCTGCTACATGTCATTGTAAAAAACAGCCATGGGATAAAGCATCAAATAGACTGTAAATCTTCTGTCTTTACACTGATATGCTACTTAGGATGAGGTTGTATAAATGTCATTTTTTTAAAAAATGAAATAATCCTGGAAGAAGTTGTGACCCAATGCAGGTCTGCAAAGCAAACTGAATGAAAATCAATTTGTTTGTTTGAAAATCTCTTTAATTCAGAGTGAAAACATGCATTGTGGTAATACTAGAAGGATGTTTTCCAGGGAAGTAAAAAAATAAAAAGCTAATTTTTTTCTTCCTTATTTGCTTTTATCAATGAACTAAACTGAACTTATTGTCAGAGCATCTTGAGTTTCTCATTCTTCTTAATTTCTATGCAATTTCTTACTGTAAATATAAGCTCTTGTTTCAGTAATAAAATAATAGGATTCCACCTGCCCAAGACCTCTTAAGTCCCCGTTTCCAGAGAACCTCTTGCAAAACAGTGTCAGGTTTGCAAGGACTAACATTTGAAGAGAGAAAACACAAGATCAGTTACATCATGTTTACATAGTCTTTTACCCAACCCCTTTTTCAGAACAGAAAATAGATAGCTCTTTATGTAATAGGTGAATTTATTATAATTTTTGGCTTCTTATTTAATATAGTTGCCTGCATATTGTTCCTGGGTTTAACAAGCCCTTCACTGAATAATGAAAAGTTATTTCCAAACAAGATTTTTTTTCTGGTGATTTTCATGTTTCTTCTCAGGGCTTTATTAATTGGTATTAATAAATATATACATAATAGGAAAAGTAGTATTGATTTTCTTGAACAAATGTGAAGCACAGATGAAGGTCAGAAAGTATCAGTTTAATGGAATGACCATTTGAAAAGAACATGGTTGGGTATTTCAAGTTCCTCAGTATTTTATAACACTCATTCAGAATGCAATAATACTGTTAGTGATGTGCTCAAAATACCTGAAAATCAGGCTCCATCCTATGTCAGCCTGGGAACCAGAAAAGAACACATAGAGTGAATGTTTATGGCTCTTTGTTTTATCTTGTGAAAGGTGATCATCTTTAAAGGCTCTCACATGAACTAATTACTCTGTACAGTCAGCTAGAATTCAAACACTGACTGGACCTGTTTTCCCTTTTCATTATTCTGTGATCAATACTTTCACAGGCCTTGTCACCTCCCATTCCTTTCCTCCTGCTCCAGTTTCTCATCTTTCTTTTCCTATTTAAATTCATGTCCTTCTGCGTATCAGTACTATCCCTCCTCTACATTTCCTTATTGCTCTGCATTCAAGTGAAGAATCTTTTGTTTCCATATTGACCAATGCATGAAATACTGAAAATTCAGAACAGATATCTTTCTTGCTACATTTTCCAGTATTTAGTACCATAGATGCTCATGATTTGTAAGACTAGCTTGGAAATGGCCTTAAATTTATTTTGGCTTTTTTAGGATATATGGGAGAAGCTTTTGACAGAAAGGTAGAAATTATTATTTGGCACTACTCCGAATTATTTTTATTTCTGTCAATCTGTGTCCAATGTCTGCTTTCCCAAATACTTTCCTGCTTCAAAGGGGGCTGGAATTTTTAGCAGATGCGTATCTTACTCTTTAGGATTAAGATGTTTTTCAAGAAAAATGTGGAAAGTGCAGACCAGCAGAAATGCTACAAAACTTTACACATTGCTAAATGGGAGAAAGGGAGAGAGAACATCCCTAAGTTTGTTCTGTGTAAATAAGCTAGCAAGCAAAATAATTTAAAGGATTGCTTTATTCTATCAGGATTTTATATTGGCTGGAAATGCCATGTTAGCAATTCTTTACGTTTGTCAAAGGAATTGCCAACATAAATTTGTATGGATTTCACAAGACTGATTTGTAATAACACTAAAAAATGGATAGCTCTTATCTTAATTTAATTTTCAGTACCAATGAATTTGCAGAACTCCTACTTTAAGAACTAACACCTGGTTAAATAAAATTCATACTACTTATAACATATGTGCTTTCAAACCTTACTTAAACAAAGCACATTATAAACATCAGATAAATAAACCAAGAAATGTTATGAAACTTTATGTTAAAAGGAAGACCACATTCAGTCTGTCTTTTTCACAGTATATAATTTATAATTGCTCAAGTAAATCTTCTGAATTTGGTGCAACTAGATGCCACATAAGTACTATATTTAAAAAGCACTGAAAGAATCTTGATCTGCTAATTTATTTCATTCTTACCCAGGCCTTGGAAAATATTAAGAAAAATTGGCATTCAGCCTAGTTGATGATGAAAAAATAGTTCATTTAATTTGTTCTGAATTTGTGAAATGCTATGCTCTATAAATGATGCTGTATCATTAGTTTAGCGTCTGCTCCAGGATTCATGGTATTTTGAAGAGGAATGATTAAGGACGTTATTAGTAAATCTACAAAGAACAGGACACACAGCATTTAAACATTACCCTATCATCTGTGCAGCAAATGTTCAGCATCATTATGCTTCCACAATAGCAATTTGCTATTGCTCTGTGGGGTAAGCAATCAATACAGGCAAGCAATGCTTTTTATATCAATAGAAAGAGAGTACAGCTTAGTCTGTTCCAGCCTTTGCAAAATCAATACGCATGTCTCTTTATATGGCAGACAATTAGTTTCAGTTGCAGATGAGAGTGACAAGGTATGGGTTATAATTAACACAGGAAAGCCTTACAAAATGGTCATCCCTCTGTTTGTAAAATGTTGTTCAGCTTTTTACTGAGCATTGAACATAAATATTGTTTATATCAGACCCTAATGCACAAAGAGCTGCCTAGAATCTTAATTCTTTCACAGCAAATAATAACCTCTAAAAATGCTTCTTTCAGAGTTTTTAGTAGAGTACACAAAGTGTGCTTAATACCTATCTGTATCTGTGTATACAGAATAACCTTATTTATAAAACACAAAATAAATAGATTTCAAATCACACTCTGACCTCAATAAGACAAAGTGCACGTGAACAGTTCTGCAGAAAGTTGTTGCCATCAGAAACAGATAAATTTCTCCTTCACATTGGTAAGTTGTACTTACCAGTGCACTGAAGACCAGTGATTCCTTTCCCCAATCTAGCTGTCTTCAGGTCAGTTCTAAGGAATTAGAAAGGAAAGTCAATAGATCCATGAATCTTATTAAAGCTGTTGCTCATAAGTCATCACACCCTGTAATCTTATAGAACAAATGCCAAAATTTTACTCAGTTTTCATTTAGAACTATATAATGTCAATAATGGTTAATTTGTAAAACACTAAAGATAGAATTAATTTATCAAATGCAGTGTAGTGCTTTTCAGTCTGAAACATTCAGTTGTGGATTTGAAAAAAACAAGCAGTTAAATCATTTTTGTTGTTGTTGTTTGCTTTTCACAATACTCAAGATTCAACATTTTTCTCAAGTTCTTATATAAAGTGGTCCTCCAGACCTTATAGGCAGATGAGTAATGATGATTTTAACAAAATTTATAATCTCACCACTGTGTTCAGCTGACAATTAATGTTCAATGTCTTAAAAACCTCTAAAAGGTAGTTGGTGTAGAAATACAAAGTACTTTCTTGAAACAAAACTTCATTGTTAATAACTCTACCTGCTACGTGTGGGGAAAAAAAAAAAAAAAAGCAAGCACATCCAAGTACTTGCTTATGAAACATTACCATGAAATACATAGACTAGTTTTTAACCTATCTTTCTAACATTTTTATCAACAATAAAGAAGTTACCAGCAGAATTCTTCATCAGTTTCTCTAATTTTTTATCCTTTTTTTGCTTCTAATATTTGCATATTTCTAATACTCCACTCTTTTTTTTCTTATTTCTTAAATGCTATTCAGTAATAACCTAACTGCTTGGGATGACATTCACTGCACATTAGTTCTCTTTTGAGCTTTTAACACGTAATTAGCCTATGAGTCCTTAAGTATCATGAATTCATGAATTGGAGACTTGTGCCTTGATGGTGTCATAATTTTTTAAAACAGATTTAATTCATTCCAGTTTCCCTGTAAAAAAAATTAAACAACCAGTAGCTTCAGGCCTGTATGAAAAATGAAATACAGAGGAAGTGCACCTCTTTAATGGAACATAAGTAGTTGATACATAAATGACATCTCATATCTCTTCCAGAAGCAATTTAGGACAGTGCTCTTTGCTGACTTTTAGCCCATGGCCATGAAACATCAAGAAGATTTAAAACATACTCATAGATATAATATTTTGAACTTTGGTAAAACCAAGCTATTCACCTGTTCTAATAAGTATTTCAAGATCTGTCTAATCAATCAAGAATAGCTTTGCTTTGCAGTGTGTTTCTTTCCTTTTTCTCATTCCTGTGAATGCAGGTTGCACAATATGTGTTCTTCTTTCACACAATTGTATTGGTGGACTCGTTCCACCTCAGTCCACACCTATTCAGTTAAGACTAAACA
>JAOTQQ010000001.1:106116217-106181387 GCA_026546715.1 Gallinago undulata | reverse complement strand
AATCAATCAAGAATAGCTTTGCTTTGCAGTGTGTTTCTTTCCTTTTTCTCATTCCTGTGAATGCAGGTTGCACAATACTGTTTTCATGTGTTCTTCTTTCACACAATTGTATTGGTGGACTCGTTCCACCTCAGTCCACACCTATTCAGTTAAGACTAAACATTCTTTCCCCTTGCATTTGTCTTTTTTGTCTGAGAAACCACTTCAGTAGAAGGCATCCCATAGATGTGGTTTTCCTGTACGACAAGGAAATGGAGATTTACAGTATTTATTCCAAAGGAAAAGGGGGGATGATAATACACTTGGGAGTTAATTAACATTTTCCAAATCCTTTTGATGATATGTTCCTCTGTGTCTGTAAAACATGGTTGCACTACTTGCATAATCTGAAGGGAAGTTGAGAATAAAAACATTAGATCGTGAAAACTTCAGATGCTACTGCAGAGTTGGAGTCACGCTATTAATACAATAAGCTCTTCAGACAAAGTTAGGGTATTATATTTTTTTAATAGAAGTAACAACATATGATTTTAAAATGAAGACATTTCAAAGTTTTCTAATTAGGTGATTTTGTTCTCTTCTGATTTACTCTTTCCCTATCCCAAAGCATAACTGAATTAAAGTAACATCTCATTTTTTTAACCTATATTTAATAGCCTTGATGCCATTCTATAACTAAAGAATATGAAGTATAGCTTCAGGGGAGGAGATCCCTTGCAACACCCGATCCTGAAGTTATAGAGAATGCTAGTCTTTTTTCTAGATCTAAGCAGACCCAAGAAGTTGTTTTGTCAGTAAGGATTAGTCAAGCATAAGGGACTCAAGGCATGTGTCTTAAAATATTTTCAGACATGGAGTAGGCCAGCAATCCTGTGTGAGCTTCTTGTCACTCCAATAAAACTGACAGCTTTATGAATTCTATGCTTCTTAACTAAAATAATTACAGTCTATTTTGTGCTGCCAAAGTAGAATCAGCCCCAATACTTTTTCCTATTTCATTATCTGCTACTATAGCTGTCTCAACCTGCAACAGAATTAGTCCAAATTTTTTTTCCCTATTTCATTATTTGCTACCTTGACATTTAAAATAGTAGCAGGTGTGTATGCCACTTGAAAATGAAACAAACATGATCCAAATGAGTTTGCACGACAGAAAGCTAAACTGAAAGGTGGATGTTAACTGCCATCTCCAGATTTTAAGACTACTACTACTTGATGTTTATGACCTAATTCTTTTATTGATGACACTAATTTAATGTGAGTGACCAAGCATCCCACTGTGATCAGAACAGTTGCACAGAATAATCGAATATGCAGCTACTCAAGTGATTTTTACTGTCTAAAAGACAAGTTAAGGCAGCTACTATGCACTTTTTAACATCAGCCTTAATCTGCAGAGAAACAGTTTACAAAAGTTTTAAATGTTTCTCTATGCAGAATTTTTAAGCTGTGCTTTAACTACAATAAAACTATGCATTCATAAAAAAACTTGCTTAAATCTGGAAATATATCTCATATTAATTCAGATATCTGTATAATGTCATTTTTAGGAAAAATAATCTGAAATTATTCTTTGCATTTTTTATAAGAGACACGCTTTAATTTTTGCCTTTTAAAATAACCTTAGAAGATGGTGGCTTATTCCTCTTTTGATTTGATCAATGTGATGTCCAGAAACATATAGCGCACTCACTTGAACTTCTTGTTCTCTTCTCTTCTACTAAGCAGGGACTACAGTGGCCAAATCATGTAAAATGTCAAAGCCTAAGACGACATCAGTCAATTACAGAAGGCCTTAGTGACCAGTATCGTATTTTTGCACAAGTCTAAAAAATGTGTAGAGAGAAGATCTTTGTCCATCTATCTTCTGTAAAGTAAAAAGAAACCATTTGGTCATCTGCACCATTTCCCAATTTTAGCTGTGATCTTCAGAGAAGAGATTGTGCAGCTTCTTTAGACTTATATAGCCCCAACCATTTACTGGTGGAAGTGAATCATCAAGTAGATTGTGTACTTTCCCTAGCTCCCTTATTTTTTTCTTATGTGCTTTCAGAGTTTGAATTTCAAGAAGATGCTTGAAAAGGTATCTAGGAACAATCCACTGCCTTTCAGCCATGAGCTGCTCTTTCCTCTCTATCTCTTTCTAAGCTGCTTCCATCTAGTAAGTACAAAATTTTGAACCTATATCATGAATATTTTCCCAAGCTGCTGGTTGTTTTGTTTCTAAAAATTAGAAAAACAAAATTGCAAGTACCAACATATTTTACTTTATAACCATCTATCCAACCACCCTTCTCTCCTTTAACTCCTTAGTGATTTCAGGAAACAGCTAAAATATTTCCCCATCTGCTTCTGAAATGCCTACAGTTCATCTTTCACACTCTCTTTTCTACTTTCTTATTGTTCAACCAATGTTTTCTCCTCTCTCCTTTTAACAAAGGGTTGGAGATTAGACTGAAATGCACCTTATATTTCATTTTGCTAGTAGACCAACCCACACACTGTCAAGGAGCAGAGATGCATTCTGACAAATGTGTCCTTCCAAAATAGAACTGACCTGGATACAGCTGCTAATTCCCTTTTTATATACTTGATAAGTCACAATGAAAAATCAAAGAAATGCAATCATTGCATTATTAAAAAATGAGACACAATATCTCTGTCTGGGGGAAAAAAGAGACTGAGGTTAAAATCACAAACTGCAGCTATAATTTACAACTTAATTAAACTCTGCATTGATAGCCTTATCTGACAATACCTTTTTTGCTCTTAAATTGTCACAGTGGGAATGAATCACAAGAGGTATGATTAACTGAATCTCAGGAGGCAGTAACCAATCAGGTAAGAAATGGGAACAGATATATTGAAGATTTCTAGTATTTTCAATTCCTTTCTCTTTCAGCATCTTTGCAAAATGACATCTTTCCCAAAGCTGCAGAGAGTTTTGAGAAAAGGTCATGCAAGGAACCTAATTGCTGATTTTTTTTTTCTCAAAGTAAAAGAGTTATGGAATAGGTCATCATGCTTCCTTGTATGACTTTGAATATTTTCTTTTGATAGCAAAGTCTTTTTCCCTTACATGAAGAAATAGGAGTTCATATTATACAGTAGTGCTACATACAAATTTGACACTCTGCAGCATTGTGCCCTGGCAAAAGTGAAATCCTATACATGTGAATTATCCAACTATGGATACTTTGACTACAAAGGCCAACATAACATAACATTATGTACAGATAACATATTTTATATTATATTTTTATAAAAATATTTAGATTGAGGTAATAGGTGGTTTAAAGGCTTATTTTGTCTTTCTTGCTCCCAACAGCAATAACTAAAAATTGTGGGTTGAATAAAAAATACCTTTTTTGTCAATGATTGCTTCTTTTTAAGGGCAAACGGACTCAATCATCTAGTTAATCTTAACATGACAGACAAATGTAGAAATAAATAATTACTTAAATTAATTTTTACTGGCTTAAAGAATATGAAATGAAAAAAGTTCTTTATCTGAAATTAAAAAATAGCTTGTTTGGGGTGAGCTGACTTTGGCACTATATTACTGGAACTTCAGCTATAGTGTTGCATGTCCATAAGTCTTGTGTTCCATGTCCGTAAGTCTTAGTAATTTTTTCTTATATGTGTTTTTATTTAGGATTCATTTTATCTATGAAATGCATTATACAGATACAAAATATTCATTCTCTTAATATGATGGCAATGCTCCCATGTTGCTATACAAATTTAAAAATGTACGCCCATTGTTTTATTAATATTACTGTTGTTATGCTAGTTTGATATAGACAATATTCCAGAATCTATGTCCTGCAGAGAAAGATCCTCCACTGAGTTAAGAATATTGTGTGGGCTATGTCTGGAGTCTAAATGGTGTTTTTTTTTGCTGGCCCCCAAGGAGTAATTTTTAATCCAGTTGGGAATGGATCAAGTAGGATGTTGTCATGAATTGATCACCAACCTTATTTCCTAAAACTAATACACAGAAATAATCATAAACCAAGACATGTTCTAATAACTACATTTCATTGACCAATGTGTATTTCTTAGTATTAACTTGATGTTAACATTTTCTATTAATTATTATATAAGAAGAAAAAATGTAGAGATGTGTGTCTGTTGTGTGTAAAAGTTATACGGCTAAGTATGGATTTTTTAATATGCAGAAATGCAGTAAAAAATTGGTTAATTTTAAATACTGGAAATTGTTTATGTTTTGAAATTTGACTTTATTTACTACAGAAATAAATTAAAGCAAATAAAGAATACAGAATAGGTGTGATTATATGACTCTAATATGAAAAAGACCATAGGCTGTCTTTTACTCACATTTATAATCATCTTGTACAACTCTCATACAATCTCTTATAAAATTCTTTTTGTCCTGTTAGTTCCTGTTTTCTGTTTCTGCATTTTAGGAAGAGAAGCATTGTCAAGCCTAAATTGGCGGTTTTGTAGTTGTATCTTCTGGGCAGTATCTTCCTGATCTCCCCCAGATAACTGGTCTTTGCCTAGCCTCTCACATGATCACGTTCTTTGCAGAGGAAAAATAATCAGATGATAAAGGAGCAGACCACAACATAGATCTTATATTTCTGAATAAAGTTTCAGGGGGTTGAATGAGATAATTCACCAAAAGTCTGTCATGGCTGGAGTGGTTAAAGAATAGCAAGCAAGAATGTCTGAGCTGCAAATCGGATCATGTTAAGGTCATTACATTATAGCTGATGCTGGCTGAAATGGGGAGGAGGAGGGAGTGCCTCAAAATACTGAAAACAGACAACGCTCCAAAGCCATTCAGACCTTAAAATAGAGAGGCTAATTAAAATATTACTAAGAGGTTACCCTCTGAGCGTGGAACTTCATCCATCTGACATTTCCTTTTAAACTTACTATAAAATATAACCGAAGGATTGGTTTGTTAACCCTGCTTTTTGGGTATTGCAGAATGTGAGAGAATTTACTGTATTATTGAAAACATGTAAAGGGAGCACAAGGAAATAAGATATTTCAATTTAAATCCATAAACAAGAACATCTAAGAGAAATGACTTCTTTAGAAATAAGTGAAAACATTTTATCAACTTTTGATACACCTAACAAAAATTCTTGCAGAAGTTTGCAAAAAGCATCTCAAATCCAAATCAACATTTCTTCAACTGGGAATAAAAGAAAGAAGACAAAATAAATGTTCATGAGACATGAACACTTTCCTTTATTTCTTGGCTGGTACTATTTTTTAACATTTCAATGTATTACTTCGTTGGTAGGATGTTGCCAGTATTTGAAATCTAGCATTTTTGTTCACTTATTTGATTTGTTTCTTTTCTCTCTCTGGTCTTCCAAGTCATTTTGCTTTGTTTTCTTAATTTTTTTCCCCCAGAAATATTTATGCCTGAATTTCCTTGTTCTCTTAAACTTTTTCAGAACCTGCAAAATCTATCTGCCTCACACATTTTTCTGCTACATTAGAGAATAAAAATTAAAATAACTTAATGATTTACTACTTGTAAAATTATTTTCATTTGATCATAAATTGTAGTGCAGTCCTGTCGTGACTACAGCTTTAACGTAATCTTTGTGTTTTGTGCTCTGAATTTGAGATTTCGACTAAATTAAAGTCTCTGTTTTAGTCAGAAACAGTGTGTTAATCTGCAGGAAGATTCATTTGCAGAGCATAATGCACTGTTGATCACTTGGAAAATTCTACTTGGTCACTCTACTTCACGCCTGAAAAATGTAGATAAAAAAAATATTACTTGGTTTATGGAGCTTTTAAAACTAATTTATGTAAGTGGGGTTTTTTTTTGGTATTTTTTCTATATACCATTAATAGCTCTTTGGTAATTGTATTAGTAGGTTTTGGGAATCAACATACAAATATAAATTTAGGAGTTACTTGCAGTTAGGAACAGACTGGAAAAATGCTTTAATCACATCAATTTTGGCAATATTAAACTAAAGGAGACATCAGCTTGAACAATGCATGGTATTTAAGTAAATGCAGACTTTGCTTGCATACAAAGCATCACATTTTAAAATACCTCCTGGTTTTTCCCCATTTACATTACCAAATTACAAAATTACATTACCAAAGCTGTACCAAAAAAAAAAAAATACTCACTTGTTCAATATGGGAACACTGAACTGCTTCTTCCTATTTTTTGGGTCTACCTTTAGAGACTAGAGTGCTTCCTTACAATATGCATGAAGTTGAAAGACAAGGTGGCCAGAACCTCACAAGTTAGCCCTTTGGAAATTGAATAAGTGGGAATAATACCATTGAATCTGTTCTGGTAACTGTTTTTTCAAAGTTGTTCCTTATTTTTTCCACTTCTATTCGGCAAGATTATTTATACTGTCTTACTGAGCTTACTAAAAAGGGCAAGAAAATCCATTCCAGATGTCTTTGGTTTTGCAAAGAAGTATTTCAATAGTTGTTTTAATTTGGAGTAAGATTATTTTCTCCCATACTCAAATTTCATTTCCTGATTCATTCTGCATGAAGCCAATCTATTCATTGCATAAATTGAACATACTGCATAATAAGGCAATAATTGTGTTCAGCTATAGACGTTCAGATTAAAATAGTTTAATATTAAAGCACTGATTTGTATCTGACTTTGCAATAGGAAGTTTTTTTGTTTCAATGTACTGGATCTAAAATAGCTTTAATAACCATTTCCCCCTTACTTCTTCAGTAAGATGAGGCCAGCTGTACTTTTCAATCTAATGATGCTGATCTTTATCTGCATCATTAATAAAAGCTGCTGTTGGTTCAAGGATTATTCTTCATCTAGCTTAAGCAAATGGAGAAGATACATTTTCTCAGTTCCTACAGTTTCAGGCAACAGAATGATACAAATAAAACTCTGCCTGTAAACACCCAAGCAACTAAAGCTTAAAGTTTGATTGGGACCAACAAAAACTAGAAAATTGTGCCTCCCAAACTCATCATATTGATAAGCTCATCTAATTGACTTCTGTGCCTATTGAAATGGTTTGAACTGCTATTCACTGTACTTATCATTGTGTCTAAGTACAAATTACGATAAGGATATTTACAATTGGTACTCATTGATTGATTTTTTTATGGAAACCTGAAGGCTGAGTAAGGACAGATCTGTGTTATGCTTGTCACTGTAGGTTTTTTGACTGTATGAACATAGTACTAATGACATTTATCTAAATATTTTAGTCTGAACTTCAATTTGAAGAGAATCCTGATTTATTTAGACATGAGTATCCTTCTCATGAGTGGACCTACACAAATAAATAAGAAAAGAAAATGATGAATACAAGAATTTTCAAAGGGTGTATATTCTCATTAAGTAGTAGTAATATATAGGGCAAATATCAAATGGAAAGGTGGAGAGATTTCTGTGGTGGCACTGGAGATCTGGTTTGGGACTGTGGAGGTAGGTGGAAAACACTTCTTTGGAAAGTTTTGATGGGAAATCTTCTTTTCACCTTAATAAATAAATAAATAAATTAAATCCAAACAAAACAAAACGAAAACCCCAAAACCAAACCCAAATCTTTCTGAATCAATATCTGTAGGAAGAGAAATTTTAATTCTATTTTTAGTGCAACATTTCAAAAACCAGATCATAGAGCTGTCAACAAACACTCCTGTGGTTTCTAAGAGGGCATTTTGGTAAGGACATCAATAGGAGAAGAGAAAGTAGAGATAACAAGAGCAGTGACATCCGAAAGAGTACAATTGAGATAATAGATAAAAATATTTCAACAGCAGAAATGATTCAAAATAGAATCAGTAATCTTCAAGTGATGTTCAAGTTGAACATAATTGTTCTATTTAACCTGATTATATTAATTGATAAGACAATTTGAAACAAAAGGTGATTACTACTTGGGGAGAAGTGGTGGATGACAGGAAAAGGTGATAAGGTCATGAGACCTTATCATGAAAAAGAAAGTGATTATTATCCACAGACATTATTATCCATCAACATGAAGTTGCTGGGAAGGTATGGAAAACTTTAACATGGTTAGATTCTTACTAATTCATCAGGCTACTTCATCCTCAGGAGTCAAATCTTTAATTTTACCTTTCCAGACAAATCTGTTTTTAACATAGGCACCAAGAGAACAGTTTGACAACTGTTAGAAGAAACTTCACATGTTCTCATTTGTCTCTGACTGGTTCTACTCTTCACAAACAAACAAGAAAGTCAACGGTAATCTTAAGCAGTTGTGAAAATAAAATTTTCTATACTTCAGAGCCTTTTGAGGCTCAACAATTTATTTTCCTTATGTTTTTACCATTTTATTTTACTGACATGCTATTTGTTATAAAAGTCTTTCAATAGAGAGACCTATTTAGTGAATGCAGCAAGATGTGGGAGTTTTCATTCTTGCTTTTGTTGAGTTGGCATTTTTTTCCTGTTGTTGCCATGGTTTCCCTAACATTTTTACTCTTCTCAATCCTTGCTGATATTGTTTAGAGAAAATTCCTGAATTCTTCTCTAGTAAATGATATTCAAACAAGGTCACCACCACACATTATGTTGTTAATATTCTCTTCATTCATTCAAATGTCTCATTTACAATGTTCTTTATTCTCCTGCAGATTGTTATACTTTTTGCATCTGTGTTGAATAGTTACAGAGATAAAGTATTCAACCCTGGCATACATCTCTCTTGATGTTACACTGTTTGGCAGCTCCACAATCTATTTGTATTGCTACTTTCTCTCCACATATTTTTTTTCATTAACTGCATATTTTATAAGTCACCATTATGTATTCAAAAATATGTATTAATCTGACATATTGAGTTTTATCAACAGTCTTTTTAAAATCAACAAAACATAAATTAGCTTTTGTTTGAACTTTGAACATATATATACATGATAATTTTGTTTCTTAGACCTAATTCTATGTAGAAACCAAACATACATTATAATGCTTGTCTCACCGTCTTGATAAATACATGTGCAGAGGAGCTTTAACAACACTTTTTTTAGTAAATTTTGTAGTTTGATGTTGTTTATAGACTTTGTGAAGGAATAAGGACCAATTAATTGTATATGTTCATATATATGTTTTGTAAAACTTTAAGAATGTTTATAGTTTACTTTGAGGGTGTGAAATTTTTCAAGTTTTTAATACCATCCTACCAAAATACTATCTTTTTGCTTGCTACTGTTTAGCTTCTGCCTATATGTGAGTGCTTTGAATCTGTAGTTTTATCTTCAGATTTATCTTCTTTTTTAAGCATCACAAAAAGCATTCAGATATTGGCTATTTATAATATAACCCTTCATTTTAGAAGCTGCAGGAACAAAGTCCACATTTATGTCATTAAAGGATGTGTTATAATTAGACATTTTAATATTTTTTATTTTAATTTCCCCTTGTGCTTAGACTGCTGTTAGATGTTATAGGCTACTAACAATAGATGGCAGTCAGTGTGGACATTAAGACCACAAGCAGCTTTTGGGCCAAAGTCACCTTCTGACGTCGATCTCTCTAAATAATGTGCACTGCTTTTCTGAATGAAATGAGTTAGATGAGTGTGATGGCACTTCACTTTAAATCAATGCATGCTGGATTAGCTACTTTAAACTAAATAATTTGATGCCAGAGTGAGTGTGCATGTGGAAATGATCTTTGCAGTTATCACTTTATATAACTTTTGTGAAACAGAATGTCTTAGGTCATGCTTGCAGGTCCCTAAAAGTATTTATTATATGAGCTGCAGTTTAATTCAAGAACGGGCTATCAGGCTATTTGAAGAAACAAGTATCTTTGGAAAGAGCAGTCTTCTGGGACTCAAAACTCAGTGACTTTCCATGTTTTACTTTTCCACTAAGAATACTGTGTGCAATTCCTCTGGCCTTTTTAGTTTCTCTGTTAGGCTTGAGCCACAAAGAATGAACCTTGCTTTTTTCTTAGATGCAGCATTAAAGTGAAAACACCAAAATAAGAATATGAGTATTGTGCAGACTACACTGTTTGTGAAACTGTACCTGAACTGTTGCAGCCTAGCAAGCTTGAACCTCAGAAGAAAGACATCTGGAGGCAACACTAATCAGAGGGTTTCACCCTGTCTTACCAGGCTTTGTGATCTGCAATGTAGATGTATGCACAAACTCTACTCTTCCCCACTTTTAAAGTCTCAGGTGTTAAAGCTGGATCAAGAAATACTATTGGCAGATGCTTGTATAAAAATAGAACCTAAAACTTGCACTCTGTCTATTTCTTTTTGTTGCAGCCTGCTGGTTCCATGATGCAGAACCATGAAATTTCTGCAGAAAGTCAGCCTAGTATTATTACATTATTTAGTTAATTTAAAAACAGAAAAAGCAAAGCTACTCACCTCATTTCAGATGTTTTTCCTAATAAATTTTATGTTGTTCCCAATGTGATATGGCATGCAATTTAAGTATTATCTTCATATAAATGTACTGTGAAAAAATATGAGAAATATGTGGAGGCTCACGAGGTCATATTAGTTGATTTTACCGTCTATGTGTATAGAATGTAAAAAATAATAAATAAATGCTTGCTACATTAGTTTGAATTTTTAAATTATTTTTCTCTGTGTGTACTTTCTATGTATGCTTTTAGTATGTATACTAATAAGAAAGGTCACTACCAGATCACTGAAAGCACAGATTTTAGCCAGTTAGACTATTTGCACAGAAAAAGTACTATGTATGTTGTTTAAAGAGATGTGCCAGGACACTAATTCTGAATTGTTTATAAAATTGCTCAGAGAAATAGACTGCTAAAATACTGAAGTTATTTGCTAAAAATGATTACATATTTTTCATCCACGTGGCCTTAACTTGGGACCAAATAACTCTGGGTTATATTTTCACTTCAGGGTAATAGAAAAAAAACTAATATTTTTTTTTATTATCATGTAAAAAATTACCTTTGCATACCCTTGCATGCAGGAAGAGTTCACCCTCTTCCTTCATGGTAACAACTATGTGGCATGCTCAAGTATCATTTGATAATAGTGCAGGCAAATAGTTAGGGTGTGATTGCAACAAAGAAGGTAAGGACTTCTTCAAACAGGACCAGAAAGAGAGGAAAGGTGTACCTATCCCAAGAACTGATCTGAGCTGGGGCCAAACAGATGAAAACAGGCTTGAATCAGGTTTTTGGCACAGCTGCTATTGCTCCTACCAGAAAAAAAATAATATCACTGCACGTACTGGGAAATTAGTAGGGAACGACAAGAGAGCACCAATGATGAGCACCATTGGCAAGACAAAACAAATAATAGACCAAAGTGGATCATGGTACTGGGATTTATTTAAGAACAAAGGCAATGAGAGCTTTTACCCTGCTCTATTATGCATGTTCAGTCAGTCAGTCCTATGCAACACTATGTTCCCTAGGTCTCAGCTTCCCCACAGGGAAGAGAGCAGCAGGAAGGTTGCTGCTCACCCACGAAAGTCTCCAGAAAATTGAGTCGTTTCCTACTGTGCCACTGCTCATCATTACCAGCCTTCAGTGTTGCCATCCAAGGTCCCTGTGCATCCTTTGGTTTTTGACTCCATATGTCTCCCTGATTTCCAGCATCTTCCCTCCTTTCCAGGGCCTTTCCTGGAACCAAGATCTTCACCTTCTCTTCAGGATCATCTCCTTTCCAAGACCACTTCTTATAAGACTCTTTTCAGTGCAAGTCATTGTTTCCAAATCACCAATTCTCCTGTTTTCCCAGTTTACACATCCTGTATGCTGAAACACATGTTATCAGCCTCCTAATGAGTGGTTCTGTCTTGTATCTCTGTATTAATTGATCAATTTGGGACATGCCATTTTTGTTTAGGCCAGATCCTGCCAAAAATTTACAAACAGCCTGTGTCTGTCATTGCCAGCAAGTAGTGGGCTCCTCCTTGAGAGTTCAAAAAGTTCAATTTTGGACATGCACCCACCTATACACACACACACACACACATATCCAATTTTCTGCTTTTTGTCAGTGTTCACAGTGTGAGCTGTTTTTTCACCTATGACTGCAGGTAAAAGATAATTTTGGTATGGAGCTAATGAAAAATATCCAAGTGACCAAAAATGTGTTGCTTTATGCCTGCCTATAAAAGTAAAAGAAAGAAAAAAATCTGTGTTTAAATACTCTGTGATGCAGCTTGCTATTGTACAGCAACTTAATACATTATGTTCATGATGATGCAGCACTGCAGTTGTGAAATATTTTCAAAACCTTCCTCTCTTTGTTGGGAAGGTTTTTTTCTTTAGATTGCAAAAGGAAATTGAGTCACAAAGATATAATTGTCTTCTATGTAGTTAAAATTAAACTTGCTTACAGTCAAGCATGAAGTAGTTTTGGGAGTGAAGACAGCCAGGTGAAAATAGAGGAAAATAAAAGAAGTGTTGAAATATTTTGATAAACTCTAGCTCAGAAAGTCAACTGAGCTCCATTTAGTCTCCACTCCACATACCTTTCTCTTAGACATCTGTCTGGACTGCATCTCTCATAGTTGCTGATAAGCTTGTAAAGTCTTATTAACTCTTCAGGTCCACTGACATATGTTGCTTTATTATCAACATTGCCAATGTTTTACCAGAAGAGTAAAAGTTCTGTAGTTTAAAAATTCCAGGGGAGTTACATTAAATAATCTCTCTCTTTGTGTCTCTTTCTCTTTCTCAGCTTTAGTCCTTTATAAGACTAATACCAAAGTGCATTTTTTTCCAAGTGGAGTCATTATCACTACAGAAGGTTCTTATAAAATCTTTGGTTTTCCCAGTGTATTTATTGAAGTAAAAAAACATGTGAGTTAAAGGCATAAAGAATAAATCAAGCAAGAAGGTAGTTTTGGGAAACTATGTGATTCAAAAACATCCTTTTCTTATACAGTTGAAGGAATATCATAGTCTTCATTTTCATATCATAATAAATAGTGTCTTTCAAAGTTGCATGCTGACAACTTTATCACTTCTAGGCACAGAATAATCCTGCCCTTAATAATGAACGGATCATGCCTTTTTTTTGGATCACTCAAAATAAGTTTTATAGAGCTAGTATATTTTCTGTCATTGTGCATGGTGACATACCAGGCCAAGATCGTAATGAAATTTAAGAAATCTGCCTAGTTAACTTCTGTTCTTATCTCATCATATTCCCCAAGGATCCTGACATATTGCTGAAGCTACTTCAACGTTAAAAGGAAAGACACAAATTTACAAAAACGATATTTTATTTTACTGAAAGCATGGATTTCTCAAAGATTAGAGCCTATAAATGAGTGCTTTTACACTAATCTCAGAATATTCAACAATGCTGTTTAAATGAAGCCCAATGGTGCTGTGCTTTGCATTTGTGACCAGTACAGTGTTGATAGCACATTTTTTAAACTATTGCTAAGCAGGGCGTACGCAGCACAAAAGCTTTTTCTTTTTCCCACTCTGCTCATCACAGGGAACAGGTTAGGGGTAGACAAGAGGCTGGGAGGGGACACAGATGGGACATCTGACTCCAGCTGACCAAAGGGATATTCCCCACCATATGACCTTGTGCTCATCAATAAAAGCTCAGGGAAAGGAGAAAGGGTGGACATTTGCGGATATGGCATTTTGCTTCCCAAGTAACTGTTACACTTGCTAAGGCCTTGCTTTCCTGGAAATGACTGGGAAATTTCCTGGAAATTCCCATCCTGCCAAAGTGAATAAATGAGTGAATGAATGCCTTGTTTTGCTTTCCTTGTACATGAAGCTTTTCTTCACTTATTAAGCTGTCTTTATCTTGACCTGTGAGTTTTTATGGCTCTTGCCCTTCTGACACTTTACCCGACCCTGCTGTGAGGGATTGAGTGGCTTGGTTGGGGCATAGCTGCCAGCCAAGGTCAACCCATCACACAAATGATCACCCATCACAAATCTCAAATACTTTGCATTAATTTTTCACAAACTGCAAAAGAAAAGCATAGAATTAGATCTCTTGAAGTCCTCTGACACTTTCAAATGTTAATTGATGTTGATAGCAACAGATTCTTAAAATCAGAAGCTATGTCTTAAAATGTCTGAATTTTGACTGCAAATGGGTTCACTACTCTTGCATCTAATTTTATGTACATTTGCACCATATACTACTTGAAATGTAATGATATAAACAATAAGGAGACAATGCAGGATTCATGTTATACCATAGTAATTCTTTATGGTGTAAAACTATTCTATGTCCAAGAGAGTATTTTTATAGTATTCATAACATAAACATCTCTATTGTACTTTCTATTTTCCTTCATTATATTCACAGACTTAATTGTGCCACACACACATATGTATGTGAACATACACACTGCCAGGTTAAAAATTTTTAGAAAAAAGCTGAAATTTCTAGCACAGAGGACTCTACTCATTATATGTTTTACTCTTTTGTTTGAATGGTCACTTCTTTGCAACCCCCATAAAGCAAAAAAGGCCTTGACTGAAATAGGACTTCCACCAGGACTACAGTAGCTGAAGAATCATATTTGGAAATTGTATTTTGCCCCTACATGGACAAACAAAATATAAATATAAATATAAAAATGAATAAAATATAAAAAATAAACAAACTGGTGTGTCAGGACCCATTCATCTTTTGTTTTCCTCATTCAGGAAATCTTTCATTTTCTGCTACAGATTCTTGCCATTGTCATTTTGTTACCTGTCTTGCCTGTCTTTAGTTTTACATAGTTCTTGTGCTTGGCCTCATTTATCTTAGCTACCATATTTCCACTTGGCTACACACTACTGCATCAAATTCTACGCTTCTCCCTGCAGATATACATAGTATTTTAAGATGCACAACAGCAGAGGTGGTCCACAGTATAAATATCCTTAGGACAAGCTATTACACCTTGAGGTTTTTTACTCACGATATTTGTCATTGTCTTTTTACGGATTTTGCTAAAAGGGTGACAATTTCAGCATACACTGCAATATTGTCTCATTCTCTCCCTATAACTTTTAAGAAGCATATTCTGGATCAAGCCTTAATGCTATTTTTTTGTGTGATCTCCCTCCCAATCCCATTCAAACATAAGGCAAATAGAAGAAATGGAGTCTAACAAATAGCTTTTCTAAGGTGCAATTCACTGAAACATTTAATTTGTTTTAAATCCTGACTTAAGGCAAATACCTTCTCTTTCATACACTGTTTGTGTGAAAATATTTTTCTGTGGAACTCGGTCTCCCATTTATAAAATGGAAAAAGCAGTTGACTACTTCATAAATATAATAAATATAAGAACTTGTGTTGGTCAGATATTATAGTAATGATGTCCTGTAAAAAACTGGCTGAGGCACAAGTTAGTGTTTTCACATTGTAACATTAAGGTTTCAGAGTTTTGTAAGTACTAGAATAAATAAGTAAATATATGAGGAAAGTGTTCTATGATGCTTATGGGAAAAGGAAGGTTAAATGCCCATTTTAGACTTATTTCTATAATGAGGAAAACAAAAATGGAGCTAAATTACCAGTAGGACCACTATATTTCCCTTTCTGTGCTATCCTTCAATTGATTTTTAAAGACATATTAAGTGAAAATCAATTGTGTGCATGTGGCTAGGGACAGCAGACTCAAGTGTAGGGCACACCTACACTTTCTTATATACGTGTGAATTTATAGATCTCAGATTGTACCCATGAAAGACATTTTAGAAGGTGTCAGAAGAAACACACATGAAAATTTCATCAGCAGCTCAAGACAATATATACACATTGTCTGGCAGGTAAGTCATTTCCCATCAAGATTCTGTAGAACATTAATTAAGTCCTTTCCTTTTCACTACAGCTAGTAATATTCAAAGCTGCTAGTACAGATTCATAATTATTATGGTTCTGATAAAAGTTCACAAATGCATAGCAAGTATGGTGATACATAATTAGCAAATCCAGTTTTTCCTCATCTACTTCGTTAGCTTTCCTTTCCTTTCACAATAGTTTTGACTTTGGAAGTGCGTGTATTTTTTTGAGAATGAAAAGGGTGTGATGTCTGAAAGTTATTTTTACATTAGAGATTCAATATTAAAAGAAATTGGGAGGGTGAACATGTTCTTTTCCAAGAAGCCACAGGCATATCGTGAGTTGGTGTGATGTGGCACATAGTCTTCATTGCTGGTTGGTGGTCTTCCTGAGCTGGAATTGTGCTGCAGTACGCAGATATAACCTGCTGTCTTTATGTGCCACTTTCCAGTAAACATGATGTCTTAGGGCATTTGTCCCATATTTGATCCTTTAGACAAAACTTTGCTTTAAATTTAGTCTCTTGGGGCCACAGCTCCTTCCCAGGAGGCCAGTTATACCAAAGTTTTTGAGCCAGGAGAGCAGAATACATCCACCTATTCCCAGCCATGGGCTCGCATGTAATCTTGAACTGCTTTCTCCCTCTTTCCTGATCCATTTAGGAGGATGTTTCCTTAAGTGCCTTTCTAATGACACAGTGCTTGGCTGCCAGACATGTCCAGTGGTGATCAGCTGCTCTTGCAGTGCGCTATTCTGCCAATGGCCAGGACTCTGGGATTTCCAACGTTGAAGTTTTTCTCATCTCCTGAGACTTCAGCTCCTGAATATGAAGATAGGGTGGTGCCCTTGTTTTTTCTCATCTTAGTGGGCTTCGTAAGAATGAGTGATGGTGTTAGATCTTAGTGTCAAGACATGCTATAATTAACTTGATTCTAAAAGAAAAAAGACTTATAAAATATATATTTACATAAAATAATAGTTTTTTCAAGTATTATGATTACCAATACTTTTGTTTAAAGTTATTAAACAAAGTATAATTTTCATTATGAAACATTTGCAGCTTCCCTTCTTAATCATTAAACAAACACAAACATTCTTTCTAAGTTTCATCCCCTTTGGTAGACAATTAATAAACCATTTTTATTATAAATCTGTTCAAAAGAACAAGTTTTGGATTTGTACAAATATTGTGATAAAACTGCAAATTAGAGTTTTTAGTAAATAAAACTAGTCTTATTTAACAAAAGTGATTATAGTAGATTTTTTTGCTGTGTTGGGTTTTTTTCCCACATTGATATTAAAAAAATATTTCAGTTCTTCAGATCTGTTTATTACAACTTCTCATTCTGTTTTGGAAGGCAAGACTTGGGCAACACGACAGGTCTTTTTGAATCAAAAAAATTTCAATTATCTCAACAAATTTCAATTTTTATAACACTGACAGTGAAGATTTTTTCTGATACAATTACACTTCAGATCAAAGATTAAGCAGTGATGTGGCAATCAGATTAATAGGTATGCTGTTGATTTTGTAAAGGAAATATAAGACAGTCAATAAAATATTTTTTTTAATAGATAAACTTTAAAGACGTTTTTCCTAAGTGCACTTGTACTGATACTACATTTCCCCCTAATTTTTCAATTTAATTGCATTTTCTTTGACTGTGTTTACACTTTTCTCTCTGCTTGCTGCAAATAATGAGCAAATTAGTTTACTGGTTTGAATGCTAATGTAAAATTTATTTTACCTGTTTATTGCAAAATATTTGTAGGAATAAACTATGATTCATATACAACATTATTCACAGATAAAATCTCATTATTTTGCTTCATTAAATAAAATAAATAGATTTTATGAGTGTGTTTAATCCAAAAAGCTGCATTTACAATATACAAGTGTTTAAAATTAGTTGTATTTCAAAAGCTACTGATCAGGATTTTGTACACACAATTTATCACATCACAAGGTAATTACTCATATGTAAACTGGAGATGCAAATTAGTTTGTTCAGCTTTTTTAATGAAATTCAGCCATGAAATAAGTATTTATTTACAGAAAACATATAAACAAAATTAAACTACAATTTGTTATTAATTACTTGCCAACATATGACATACATTGGTCACAATTTTGTTAGGAAACATCTGTTCATTATTTACATAAAATCTGTGGTAGGTCTAAAGAGCAGCCTGTTATGCAGTGCTATGCATTTAGAAAAAAGAAAAAAAAAGTAAAAAAATGAAAAAACCTTCAGAACATTAAAAAAAAAATAGCTTGTGTCACCGTATTTTGCAAACTTGTTATGCTTTATTTTTTAAAAAAAACCTCTGGCATTAAAAGTTAACTTATTAAGTGAAAACTTCCATTTATTTAAAGAACAGAATCATGGTTTTGTTGCAAGAGTAAAGCTCAAGAATAAAGACATGATACAAACCCAAGAACAATATAAAATAAAATTAAACAAGGTAAAAGAAAATAAATTTCATTTTCTGAATCTGGATATAAATATATCTTTTCCTGGCAAATGATTCGCCCTTGAACTGGACATTTGTTTTAAATATGACCTTTAATCAGCAACTTAGGCCACCTCACTATTTAGGGCCTATTGGTGTTAAGTAAAAGCTTTTTGATATGTTCCTTAGTTATTTGATATATTCCTGAGATCAAGTCATGATGATTATTCCAATTGAATGACTGGGATGTTTTCCTAGTTTGAGATAAAACACAGAGGTTGACACAGTAATCACTGACAAAATGGCCACTCTATATGGTGTTAGCCATTCTAGTTCCTGGAACAATTATTTTTATTAGAAGTGGATAGACAGGGAAACAACAATGAGAAAGAAAACAGGATTTATTCAGAGTTATTTGTGATGCTGAACATCTGCAGAAAACAGGGGAAGAAGCATAGCTGTTTAAATATAGCTGGAAAAATAAGGTTGGCTAAGAAAATGTAATTGCTATCCAAAGATATTGTCCAGGACAGCTGCTGTTCCAATAAAAAACAGGAAAAGATTTTTGCTCTAGGTAACTGGCAATATGAATTGTGTACCTAGAGCCTATGTGGCTCTATGTGACCTATGTGGTTACCTAGAGCCTATGTGGCTCTAGGTAATCACATATGAATATCTACATCTGGCAATTGGTAACAAGCTTTTCCTTAGTTTGTAGGATGAATAGCTTAATTGGTTCTGTGTAATTAATGCTTGGTAGTTAGTAGTTAATCAATTGTTTAATTAATTAGCTCACAGCAACAACTCTCCGAGTCTAAAAACATTCACACCTTTAATTGCAAGAAAGGTGGTGTAGAGTCAAAGCCAGAGGTGGCAGGGACTTCTTTTGCAGCTGTAAGGAACAAACCTTGCTTTTGCAGGAACCTCTGAGCTGACCCAGGTTCTCTCTGTGACTGCTGTTGCTCTTCAGCTGCAGGCAGCACTACTGAAAACTGAAAAATCAGGAAGACTGAAAAAGTATAGGTCCATAGTTGCTTGGGTGTTTTGGAGGCCATATTTCTGCTTCAAAACATGGCAGATTATGAATTCCTGTAAGATAAAGCTGAGTTAAGTTTTTCATCCTGTGTGGGTGGAACTTTGGTCTTCAAAGTCAGTTCTGAAAAAAAACACCCACCGACAAAAAGCCCACAACAAAAAAAGTTATGGATCCTTAATTTTCAATTTACAATCAAGCTAGCTCAACAATATTATTCTAATTGATTCTCACTGTTTTCTTTCCCCGATGGCAGACAATAATTGATTCGGTAGACTCCAGTGGAACCATATGTTGTCAAACCATAAAGATTGTCAGTTGAAATTCTTCACAATATTGGCTTCTTTTAGTGAGGGTCTATTTCATAGAAGTAGTCTTGGTGGAGACTTCTGAAAACAGAAGTCCTGTTTTGACATTTTTGTTTTGAATCTTCCCGAAGGCAAATGTAATTACTTTGTCTGAAAAATGAAGGTTTGGGTTTTTCTTAATCTGAAGTTGTAAAATGCCTTTTGGCTTTCTCAATTAAGGAATTAATTAAGGAAAAACACCGTAAATATTGTCTGTCCCCTCCTCCTCAACTGTTTATTGTAACTTTTTTTCCAGCATGAGCATGACAGAACAACTGGGAAAGATTCTGGAAGGATTCATCATTTTCCTAGAAATCACTTCTTGTTGGAGCTTTTAATTTTCACTTCATAAGAATAAGCCTTTGATGCTGAACACTAATTTGTTAAAATGTCCTTTTCCATAAAAAAAATGGGGGCAATACTTAAGAAGGATAAATAATTATGATGAAATACATAAATTATTAATGATGAGCCATATAAACTATTAGATTTAAACTCATGATGAGGTCTCACAATGAACAAGTCAATACAAACAGGAGCTTCCACTTTCTGAATTCATAGTTTCAGAGATAGAGAAGCTTTAGCAAAGACCAAATTAAGCCCCTCGGAACACACAATATTGAAAGAAAAAAATGAAAGAAAGGGGTCCACTGCAGTCTGAATTCCCATCCCTTGTTTTCCTTCCATCCTCTGCGCTTTCATCCTCTCTTCCTAGAAGGACTTCCATACATAAATATTTTGCCTTTAAGAATAATCTGAAAGCAGCTAAACAGCTATATTATATTACAATTTCCACAAATAAGTGATTAAAAAATCCCAAACCCTGCTACAAGAGATCTTCCTACTCCAAGATATTTGCATAGACATAATCCGGTATATCTGTGGGTTTGGTTCACTCTTCTTGCATGTTCCCTCAAGTAATTCAGTTTGCTGTATTAGAAGGTTGCTTTAGATTCTACAAGGATTCTTGCTTATGGTATCATGCTTGTATTGCTGATAGGGCAACCATGGTAATAAGCAACTGGCACCCAGATCGTTTAGCATGGGTTGCTGTTTTGGCTAGTGCCAGTAACTTGGCTGGTAGCATGAACAGAAGTCCTTGACTTGTACGGCTATGTATATATAAATACAGATATGAATATGTATTTTCTTATATTATTTTCATACTACATGAAAAATATTGTTATAAGTAAAGTTACAAATAAGTCTTCACAAAATCAAATTCTGAACAAAGACTTTGGTGTGATTTTTGCAGACAGATTGCCTAAAGAAAAAGTCAGAGGGTAGACTTAGGTCCTGGTTAGAATCTTTGTCATTGTGAGGGTCCCTAAAGACTTCTGCAGAACTCTGTTCAAGGTGTTTGTTAACGGCATGTTGAGGAAGATCCTGAGCCAAAGGGAGTGTTAGAGTTTTCATGGTTAAAAATGGACAGAAGGAAGTTTGGGTTTTGTTTGATTCATTGGGTTGGCCTTTTTGGGGAGAAGGTTGGGGTAGCTTGTTTGATTTCATTTGGTTTTTAAAACAGGTCCTTACTGGGGATTTATTTTAGACATCTTTTCTACAGCCGCTCTTGATTTTGAGTCAATAAAAAAGGAATCTGTATTTGTGCTTTAACATCAATGGAATTTTCTGCCTGCAGAGACGGCACTATGTCAAATATTGTAGACCTGCTGGCCCATGACCTACGCTTTGCTAATGATCATATACAAACTGTATACACACTAGAGGATTTGCAGTATATTACTATTTTGACCTTGTTGCTAAGTGGTTTGTCCCAAGCATCAGCTTAAAAACAAAGGTCTGGGTCCAGCTATATCCTAATGGAAAAGTAGTCAAGCCAGTTATTTCTGTTGACAGTGCAGAAGGAAATGGGCATCTGAATCCAAACACTATGTAGTTGTAATCCCCATTCTTTTATGATGTGGCTGAAAAATGTAGACAATTTAGAGCTGTTCCAGTGGGCATTTTGGACTCTTAAACACACACACACTCTCTGTGCCCATGCAGTGCAGTCTTTTAGAATAATAACCAATGTAGTCATAGTCACATATTCAGCATTCAAGCAACACTCCTACAGGACCAGTTATATTGGACTGGCATCTGATGCATATATCAGAGTGCCTAAAACTATTTCAAGAGGTGGTAAAAATGAGTTGGATTTCCAGGCCAATGAACACTTAAAAAAATGTGATCAGGCTATCATTAGCTATCTGATGTCAGTTTCACAACATAGGAAAATGCTATTATGGTCCATGTGTTGGTGGCAGAGTTGCCAGAGCTGGTGGTTGTAGTGATGCTGTCAGTGCTACTAAGCTAAACCAGCAGAACAAAACACAACAGAGGAAAACAGTCACAACAAAAAGCAGAATCTGCATCTGCGATGCCTGTGACAAAACTGGACTGATTTGTCACCCAGGCCACAAAACTGCACTCATCCCTGCAGTATATAGAGACTACAAATTTAGGAGAAATCAACTCATTATTTTGTTTTTTTTGCATTAACTTAATCCAGTGTTACCCATTTTGCATATGAGAACCACTTTCAAGAATTATTATCTGTTTCTATCTCTATGCAAGTGATAGTAGGTACATTGTGTCTAAAAGGGAAAACATCTAGTGATCCTGGTTTGGATACAATTGTAAGGTACGACTTTAGCTTCAAATGGATTTTCTGGGTCAGTGGAATGGATTGTGCCTCAGGAAATGCTGTCCATTTTGGAGCAATAATGGTATTCTATATCACTATGCAGTGTCTATATGGCTATCAAGGGTCAACATTTAAAGAGACATAGATTTTCTATTTTAAGTATAATATAATGGAATCCTTAGAATCAAAAGGTTTGTAAGTTGCCCTCAAAAGGTCTGTAAGTTACTTCATGAAAAATATAGGCAGTAAAACACAAAATATGAAAATTATGTTTTCTAGAAAAATCATCCTTAAGAACACTGATGGTCTGAGTCATTTGTCAGTACAGTAATTTCTAAGGCCTAACTTGGACCTCTGAGCTATTTATCACATTCTGTTAACCAAGACAGCACTGTTAGTGCTTGACAGACATGGTTTCTGTTAGATATGACTACTGCTCTACACTTTTCTTTTAATGAGATGAAGGTTCTAGCTCTTTACCTATTTTCATAAAAGGCTCAATGAAGAATGAGTATAGAAGAATGAGCAAGCTGGCCTAAAGGGAAGTGCCCACGCCCATGGCAGGGGGTCTGGAACTTGATGATCTTTAAGGTCCTTTCCAACCCAAACCATTCTATGGTTCTATGATTCTTTGAATTAAAATTATTTCAACGATTATTTCATATTACTTTAAAAAGTTACCTTTCCAGTAATGTGTTTCACATTCTTTTGACAGTTATCAATAACTGTAATAGCCTATACAACAGACTTGATGTGCAGCTGAAGGTTCGTTCTGAGTTCTCTGTCTTGCTCCTGGGTACAGCCAGAGAAGGAGACATGGTGAAACGGATAACCCTTTTGTCTTATTATGGGCACTCAAAAGATTTTGTGCAGATATAACTCTTCTTTTAATTTTACCCTTTGATTCCAGACTTATGTAGAATTTTGCTCTCTTTGCTCTTGACATTCTCTTCATTATCAGTTCATAACTGTTTCAGATTTTGCTTGAAGTATTTAATTCAGTGTATAGGAATTACCTGGAAAACATTATTTTTCAATTTTAAATTTGCTCACAGAATATTACTCAAAATCACTTTGAGACTGGGAGACTAGCAGAAGACTTTCAGACTCTATCTAAAGGTGAAAAGGAACATTGAAAGAGTTCTTGCCACCTGGCAAATTTAATTTGCATATTTATCACTTGATTTCAATATCATTTTATAAACTATTCATTTTTTTGTATCAGAAGCCTTCCTAAGAGGATTTCTTTATAACCTTCTCTTAGGAATGACAGCAGCAATGATATGTAGCTCAGTGAGCATAGGAAGGTTCAGTGAGCACACTTAAAGGAAAAAATGTATATCAAAGGTTCTCTTTTGAGTCACTTAACATCTCCTTTCAAAAGGAGTCCTACTTCTCATAATCAAGTGCATTTTAAAAGTTTAATTTATGATAGCATAATTTATTAATACTATGGAGAGAAAGTTGGATGTCCTAGCCAAGTGGTCCCTTGGTTGCATTACATAGTTCAATATGGAGAAAAATTAAGTGGAAATTCCTGAGCATCTTGCTCAGTCCAAGAAGTTATAACCTAGCATGTTGAAATTCATTGAACAGTCTCAGGTGCTACTGAAAGTCATGACGTGGATGTGAATCTAGAGGAGGAAAAACAAGGCTGTTACCTATTCACTGCATTTCACAGTTACAAATGGCAGACACCCACTTTATTTTAGTGATATGATGACTGGAAAATGAGGTCATCATTTGGACTACAGAAAACACTCAGAGTAATACAAGGTTTAGTATTTCACAAATATTTCCATAAACAAACACCTAACTTTCAGATAGCATAAGTTGTAATTATTGTTAGATTTTTTTTGAAAACTGTTACCTTGTAGGATTTTTTTCCACTGCAAAATAATACTGCAAAATTTTTCAAACAACTGGATTTCTATTATATACCTGTATAAGAGATGTAAATTTTTACCAGACAACTGACTAAATTACCAGTGCACACAAATGGATGTTTAATCACATAACAGCAGCAGTAGCTCAGCAAAGATGAAAGATGTAATGGAAGGCAAACAAACCTCAAATTTTAAAGCTTTGGAAAAGAAATATTATAGGCTAGCTTCTGGCATCATTGAGTAATCCAGAATTTTAACAGTAAGTTATTATCTCTGATGCCGTCCTGAATTATACAAATTTTATATCTGCATTGAACTGCATAGTAGTCCCTCATTTACTCTCCAGTGTTGTTTTATGCTTTTGCTAGTGTACCAAGGTAAGAAGTTCACTTAAGACTAAAAGGCCTTGTATTAAAACAATCAGAAAGATCTACTGCAGGTATACATTATTTCTTTAATTTTGGAAAATAGACGCAGGGCACAGGCAGATACTCTGTTCTTGATATTTAATTTATTCTCCCCCCAGTAAAAATTGCAACATCCTAAGCCGGTATCAGAATACAAATGAAATGGTAATAAACCAGACCCCTGGCATCATGGCTTAGGCAAAGCATGAATCCATTCTGCCAATATGAGCTCTGTAAGGCAGCACTCTGATTTCTAAGAAGCCAAGAGTTGGTTCCCTACATCAGAAGTCACAGCAAGAGCAGGATGTGCTGAGGGTGGGCTACCCTGTGCTGGCACCTCAGAATTCGATGGTGTTGCTTATGTTATCACAGAGAACTGTGATTAAAATCTGGGGAGGTGGAATAGCTAGCATGGAAATAGGACACCAATAATACATGTTGTCTGCTAAATATAACTTTTTTTTTTACCTACCTTGTGAATATTTTGTGGTATAATAATATGTCTTTGAGATGGTAAGAACTGCTGGTGACAGTTTATAACTGTACATATAAACATTCGTATTCATGTGTCAAGATGGGGAGATAATTGTTGGTCAAATCTACTGGGAAAATCATCAGTTATATTAAACTAAAACTTTGAAAATAAAGTTGTTTTTAAACCTTTTTAAAGATAATGTTGACTTCATAAATATTTTTCCTTTAAGGATTTAAATTTTTTATTTATTTTGTTTCTTCTCCCTCCTCTCTGCTTCCCCTCCATTATATCCTCCTCCTTTTCCTCAGTTCAAGAAAAGATCTTGCAAGAAAGAAGAGATAATGATGATTGTCTTCCCTTTCTACCAGGGAGTAATTTAAGAATAGCACAATTATGCCACTCAGGTAAGATCAGCCTCATGAGATCACCAGCATGTATCCTTTTTAAAGGTATTACAAAGAACCTATAACTTGTTATTTTGGAAAATAACAGATGAAGGTGAAATGGTAACTGTAATTTAATTAAAGCTGATATTAAAGTCTTTATAAATGAACTTGCAGCATAGAGTACAAAAGAGCAATAGAATCAAACTAATACTGATATACTAGGTTGCAATTTTGCATGGTCCATTTCCATTTCAATGGAAAACTGGAAATAGGTAAATGGGTATTCTAGAGGATGCAATTAGATAAATTGCAAATGCACGCTAAGGATTTCCTTTTGACAGCAAACACTTTTCTAGCTTGAAAAAAATGCAAATGAAACAACACAAAGTTACTCTGGCAAAGGAGTCTAGCAGTTGTTTCAGATCTTGCTGATGGTCAGTCAAGGCTAAAAGATAACTTTTGGGTATGAGATAAGTAACAGTCCACACGAGTGTGATTAACAAGGTTTTTTCTTTTAGATTTTTTTAACCTAGTCCTTAAGAATGACTGATATAGCATCTTGAACATGTAAAATGCAACAGTGAAAGACACTATCCATCCTTGAACAGAAATCATCAAGTACTCATCTAGAAAAACTGGCATGAAACATGAAGCATTTGTTTTCCATATGAATATAGGTAAGAGTTTGTATCACCTTTTAGTTCCTCCTCATGCTTTTCCACCTCTACAAACCAACCTATTTTGCAATGCCAGCTTATTGATGCCATTCCCATTTCACAAGTGGGAAATAAGAAGCAAATATGTTTTAACAAGTAACATGGAAGCATGTCTTACAGTTTGAATACAAGTTCTGATTAAAATTAAAAATCCTTAAAATTAAAAATGCTTAAATCTGTACTAGACTCACATAAGAAATTTCTTATATTTACAACTTCTGCTTTCTTTCAGAAAATCAGTTAACACTGACGGTCCAACTAACATATAGTAACAAAGTATGATTACAGTTCCAGTTCAAATCAACTTCCAGAAAACCATTTCAAAACCAACTCTTTAATCACTGATTTTGTATGTTGAACTTGTCAGCAATAGCAGCGTATACAGCTTCCATCCAGTTAAAGGCATCAAAAGCAGTTCTAGACCCGAATAATTATCAGGGCCATCAGCGTAACTATTGGTTATATCCCTTGATACCATGAAATGCAGATATATTTTATTTTCCAAACTATATTGACAGATTGGGTCTCGTGTCACAGGATCAGGCAGGACCCATGCTTTCAATAGCTCTTGCTCAGTGATTCTCAGTGAGTCAATCTAGAGCAGCAATTTTATGTGGTTCTATTAAGATTTTCTTTGGGAGAGTGGTACATACACTTCCAAAAAATAGATAAACCATTTATTTATTCAGAGGTGTCAATGTAACATATTTAAAAGAGGGACACTCATGCCTGTTTATTCATTCCATCTAACCTCAGTTAAGGCAGCGTTTTGGCAGATCAGAGAAAAGTGAAAATTCAGCCTGTCTTATACTGCATTGCATACCAGGTATAGTATAAAATTCCTGTCTACAGTTGCTTCAGACTTTCATATTAATCAGTCTTCCTCTGTCAAACTTTTTTGCCAGTCTCATATTTTGCTGGCTGAAGCAAAACCTCAAACATTGTGTGTGGTTAGCAGACTGCCTTTTCCTGAAGAAAAGTCCTAAGTCAATAAGCACCTTATTATATGCTGTAGGAAACCTAAGAGAATGCCCTCTTAATTTATGTTGAGTGATTTTATACTTATTACTATTTTTCATGAAATGCATATTGGTTCCACATATTAGATGCTTTACAGGAGAGTAATATGTGGGACCTGCCCATCATGGCCTGTAGACTAAGATGAAAAGCTTGGTAACTGGGCATTCACATAACACACGTTCTTATGAGAATCAGTTCTCCACTGTATTTTCAGTACAGGATTTAATCATATTTGTGTGTGGTTTCTGCCATAAAATAAAAGGTACTTTTTTTTTTTATTCTTTCTTCCATAGGATTAAATAATAGAGGTTCTATTCAGCAATTAAAAACATTAGCATATACTTAAGGTTAATTGAAGATGTAAGAATATTACTGCATTCTGTTACATTCGCTATTAAGATTAGCATGAAATAATGATATTAACTTCCAGGGTAATGGTTTCAAGTAATGTTTTACTCAAAAAATGTAAAAGTTATAAAGATATTTGCATTTGAAGTTTTGTGAATAGTTAACAGAGAAACTGAAACATACAGGTCAGCTGATATAAAAATAATATATGTATTGAAAAAAATAATTTCTATATTTGCATACATATGTGATGCAAAAAAAGAAAGAAAAAGAACAATACGGCTGATAATAGATAGGTAGGTAGGTAGGTAGGTAGATAGATAGATAGATTAGATAGAAGGACAGATATCTAGTTCATTTATAATGGGAAAAAAATTTTCAGACAACTTATTTTGTCTCCTTTTGGACAGATTTTTCCACTAGATGGATGTGAGTAACTTCTGTGACATTTTTGTTGCTGGGCAACAGCCAGTGAGATATAAAAAGATGAGCCAATAAAAGCAGAGTCATATTAGAAACCAACCCAAAATTTGCATACTCCTTGTATCATTCTTTAAAAATATAGTGTAATTATGCAGATCTTTGTCCTTTTGTTAGTTAAAATGTTTATCTACCAATCAGAGTTGATGTGAGAAAGAAAAAATATCCATATGGCATTTTGTAAAGCATGATTATTTCAGTAAGAGTGCAGGGATTCCCTTTGTACAGCCCCATTCCAGCTCTGCCTGGGGCTGGAAATTATCCTTCAGCTGTTTTCTCCTTGTGGCTGGGATGTATGCTTGTGCCTGTCAGAGGGGAAGTCCTTCCTCAGTCTTGGCATCACATCATACAAAGGCCAGCATAAAGAATTCATTAAAATCTGCACTCCTCAGAAACGTCTTGTAATACAAACCGTAAGCTGTACCGGAACTACCACTTTATTTGGCTTCTTTGCCTCTGTAGGTATGATGCACCCTAACCCTGCTCATATTGCTAAATCAGTACCAGATGAACTTGTTGTAAATGAAGACAGTAGTTGTAAGCAAATCTTAGGGTATGGGACTTATTATGAATATAGGTTACAGGTATGGAAAGAAAAACTACTATCCTGGTCAAACAGAAAAGCTGGATCCCTTTGAAGAGACTTAGACTATTTTATACACTGTCCACCAGCCCTAGATTTGAAATTATTAAAGCCAGACCTGCAGCAGAACACAGGTGTGGAAGATACACCTCGTGTTAACACTCCCTCTCATAGTCATTGAGCAACAGTTATATCCTTTCCACTGAATGTGCCAGTGAATTTACCTGGACAAGAAATTTTGAAGTCTCCATGAGCTGTTTTAGAAATGCTGTTAACTTTCTGCAAGTGTTTGTTTCTTTTTCTTAGGATAAAGAGATATTCCTATTCTGAAACTTTTTTCCCTCAAACAATATTTGAAAAGCTGCATCAATGTCATCTGTAGGAGATCTTACCCAGTTTTGCCAAAATAGAGTTGCCCTATTAAAAAGTTTCACTGCATGGAATTAAAAAAACCCACTGATATTAAACCAAAAAATGTAATTAGGCATTAGAAAAGGTTATTGTTTCCTGTAATTTTCTACTTGGGATGTTACTTTGCTGAATTGTACACATGTAGGCCATATCATTTAATTTTCACTGTCAGAAAATTAATTGAGCTTTCACTAACAGATCACATTTCAGCTAATGTAAAACTTCCTGTTTTCAGATTAGTTATATTGGATAGAATGTTTTATATTTAGTATATATTTCTTAATGACCCTCATCCTTCTCTTTTTATTGTCCGTTAAGACAATTTTTAAAAATGCATGCTGGGGTATTTTTCCTTTTCTCCTTCTTTATGAAATGTCCTTTACTGACAATTATTCATGAGATTTTAAAAACTGTACCAGATCACAATAATCAATTTCCTTTTCCACCTTCCTTACAGTCTCTCTTCTCCAGTCAATGCGTGTCTGCTGCCATTTTGGTCGTACCAGTAAACATTTGTCTTTCAGCATGCTTGCTTTTTGCACAATGGCATTAACATTTAGAGAGCATGTCTACAGGACAAAATGCTGAAGTTCAGGCAAAAGTAGAACAGCGATTGGCAACTGCACCTCCTAGGGATTATGTTTGCCAGAGTACAATCTTCGGAGAAGGTTATTGATAAAAGGAGAAACTTTTAATACATTATACTGAAGTGCTGCTTAGGCATGCACACTTTGAAGAGAAAATCACCAGGAAGACTAACGTGAACCAGGCACTGAGGCTGTTTCTGTGTCTGTAGGCAGTGCACAAAAATGGAAAAGCAAATAGACCTGTGAGATTTGACTTGGAAATCTGAGTTTGCTTCTTGGGTCACCATAATGTGCTTGCACTGCAGTACTCAGAATTCAGGAGGAAATGAGTTTTCAAATGCAATAGAGTTGGAGTTAAAAGTGTAAAGTTCAGTACTGTCCTGAAACATGGCCAAGTAGCCTGTGTAAGCATAGATATTATCCAGTCTATAATGCTTTGAGTAATTTCTCTTCATCTTAATAGCAGTGATTTTCTGGTACAGAGAATTTAAAAACAGATAAGTAGATTATTTTGATCATTAACTCAGAATAATTAAATTGACCGCATGGTATAATAAATAAACAGATAGCCTGATGCTCATAAAAATTTTATATCCAAATTTATGGACATTTTGGAATTCAGACTGAAGTTTCATTGCATCCATTGCTACTTGGATAAGCAATTTGCAAAAACTACTTCATTAGCGTGGTCCCAGCATTATATATCATGTCTCACTGGTTCTTGCAGCTCTTTTCTTGTACAAGTTGTTATATTTGTTTTAGGCACGTATAAGAATGCTAGTGGCTGGTCTACGGTATTGTCACATTTTCTCTGGGATCCCCTCATTCAGTTATACAAAGTCCCTGTTCATCAAAACCCAGCAGCCTATAACTTGATTGTTCTTTTGGAGAAGATCCACCTTGGAAAACTATCTGGTAGAGAACTGAAAAAGGAATCATGTTAGCTTGCTCTTTGATTCTGTGGTCTCAGATGCATTTTAAGCTGTCAGCAGTGCAGCCAAGGTGGGTGGGCTGCTACAGAACATGTCTGGAACACTTTATCAAAATAGTTGAATCACGCATTTACAAGGTTCCATACTTTACTGGCAGTATGATTATACCTGACGAAATAAAATACGCAAATGGACTCATAGATGGTGGCATGTGTCTAAGGACAGAGGATTTGACATCAGGCTGTATTGTATTAAAAAGGTATTTTGGTGTCAGTCTGACCAGGTATGTGTGGTATAATGTGGAAACACTATACACAATATTGCTGATGGTAGGATCTGAGTAGTAAAGAATCAAGCAGACTTCAGCAACAGTCAAGGTCTGGACAACTTTAGGAAGTGTCTCATGCAGGCTGGAAGAGACAGACTTGGAGCAAGAGCGTGGGGAACTCTGCTTTCTAGGGGACAAAATATCCTTCTCTCCTACATTTTATGACACCTAAATCAACCAGAGATTTTAGAGTCCTACTACCATGAAAGTGTATGATGAGATGCATGCATCTAAACACTTAACATGTCTGGATACAGATCTAGTCATGAATCACAATTTTATTATAAAACTAATATTTGACCCAGTTACTTTAACATGTCACCTTCTCATCCATGTTACTACCGAGCATTTTCATGTGTTCTCTGCTTAGTATTGGGATGTTTAACAAAAATAGCATACTCTGAATTAGCTTCTGAGAACATACAGTTTAACTGCTAAAATATCTCACAAGATTCTAGGTGGGATCTGTCTTTAAAAAACTGAGCTAAAATAACATGCAGCAAAAATGATATATTTCTGGATGGAAATTTTCAAAATCTAGCAGTAAAACAGCTGTCAGGTTTTTTTTTTTTTTAACTGCAGAGTTTATTCTCTTGCTCTAGAGACTTAAGATTTTACATAACTTTTATCTCATCTAATGTCAGTCTAGTATGAACTAAACTCCAGTAATTTTAGTTGCAAATTCTCTTAGCTTGCAAGTATGTTTCACTGTTTGTGTCTTAGTCCATTTGTAGGGTTGTGCTTAATATGCAGCATAATAAACTTCAGTTCATGTATTTTTCAGTCATGCTAGGAATGTATAAATAATCAAAGGAAATATAACTCGCTGAAAACCACATTCTGCTTAATGTCAACAACTGCTTAGTAGGCTCCTTTATGAGCTTATTTAAATCATGAGTTGCAAGGTACAACAGAATTTTTCTGCTAGCTAAATGGAACTGTCTAATTACTCTTCCTAAGTGAGTGCAACAGAACTTCTTGGCATTCTTCAGATTGCTTTCTCTTTCAGACACTTTCATTAGAGTTGCCATGGACAGCAGTGTGTTTGCAACCAGTAGTTAACCACCTTAATTTTCTTAAGCCTTCCCTTAAACAGCAACTGATTCTGTACAAGCAGCTCTGCTCTCAATCGGTTGGAATTTAAGGGCAAGCTACTGGGCAATTTTAAAACAGAAAAGACAATATTTTATTGTACCTTGAACTTAACTGTGAATACTTCCACTAACTCGCAGTTTAGTTGTCCCATTTTCCTAAATATCTCATGTTGATTGTAATCACTCGTATTTTCTCCCATACATATAGAATAAGAAAGGAAGAATTTAAATTGCAGATGCTCCTCCCTATTGTTTTACAATACCTTGTGAAAAGATTGGAAAACTTCTCAAAAAAGTACATGTAGTCTGTATTATTTCTCTCTCTCCTCTCCTTCTCTCCCTTCCTTCTCTCAACTTACATGTTACATGTTATGCATACCTGTGTGTATATATATATATAAACACTCCAGCACATCTTTTATGTCCATGAAAAAGTCAATGTTTAGGCAACACAAACTAGTCCTTAAATACTACCAATAAGTCTGTTCTAAATAAATTAAGCCCATTAGTTGTAGTGACCTTAATTTTTCACACTGTCTGAAGTACTGTCCAACTTTTAAGCAGTGAATTTCTTTATAAGAAAAGAGAAATAGGATTTTTTCATGGAATTTGATAATGACATACAAAATTGTAATTTTTTGACTAAATATTTCAAACTGAGTGTGGTTCTATTAAAGGAAAAGAGGATATGCTGTTTTTAACAATTTTTACATTTATAATATTTGTTATTTTTAATTACTTGTTCTTTACACTTTCTGTACTAATTTTTAGGAGAAAAAAACCCAACCTGTTAGACAAAGTGATCCTCAGAAGACGTAAATCAGAAGAAGGGAAAAGAAAGACTCACATCAATCTTTTGGAAAAAATATAGTTTCAAAATTTCATTTCAAAAATAAATACTCTTTTAAAAAAAAGTGAAAGCTGTCACTTTTGCATTATGAAAGTTGTTTTTCCTTCCTCAACCATCAGTATTTAAACACAGAAATAGTATTTAACATATGTAAAAGGAACCATATACAGTATATTCAGATGTAACATGGAACTGCAGACCAGTGAAGAAGCAGAAAGATGTAAAAGCGTGTTATCAAACATTAAAAATAACCCCAAAAGAATTCTAGACCAAGGAAGAATCAACAATCAACATCAGCTTCATACTTCTGCCAGCAAAGGACTCAAGGTGCTAAAGACTCCCTGTAACACACATCCCCTCTCAGCATCAGCATGAAACCCCCAGCCTCAGGACCCAGAAGAGCAGTGGGAAGGGGAGCATGGCTTCAAGGAGAGGGGGTAGAAATTAAGATACGTGTATAACAATTTTAACTGGTTTTGTTTTTTTTCTGTAACAATTAAATCTAGGCTAATAATTCTTGAATTATACCATTAAGATTTCAGTCACACTAACTAACAATAAATTCTTCGATTTGTATACATATTTTTCTATATATAATGTATGTATCCTCTTTGCATATAAACAAGATTTTAAGCATAACAACAATGAAGTATTGGACTGTTTGTAGGAAATCTTGGTATTATCAGAACAAAAATCAGTGCTTTCCTGGGCTGAATGCAGCATGTTTTATGAGGCAAAATTATCTCTTTAGAAGATAAATAACCTCAGGGCCATGTCAGCAAGTAAAATTCCTACTGATCTGTTGTTTTGCTCAAGTGAAAATAACACATAAAAGAAGCAACACTTTAGCATCAAATTTGCATCATAAACTTTTGCTGGAACAATTTGTTTATTCTGAGTATATTATGAAGTATGATTAATTCTCAAATTAATTATTCTAACAAAAAAAAATACTGATATAGGGTGTACAGGGACAACTTTTAACTTTTCAAAGACAGAATTCCAGCTGAGCTCTTTTCTCACAGAGGAACATCTGTACACTGGATCCCGAAGATGATTTATCTTCTATGTAGACCCTCTGAGGTGACAGGCTTCTCTACTTATACTGTCAAAATGTTCCCAACCATCGAGCTAGTCTCTTCTGGTACCTGTCTTAGGTTCCTACATCCTCATTAGAGTCTGCAAATTACTCTCCTGCTTCTTCAAATGTGAGAAATATGAGTATTTTTTACGCCTTTGATACATCAACAGCATCATTCCCTTTTAGGTTCTAGCTTCCCTCTTCCACAGATTTTTACTTTTTGCATGCTTTTTTGTCTGCCTCTCATACCTCATGTACTTATTTTATTCTCACTTCATTGACTTTTTTTTTTTTTTTTCTGCTCTTCAGGATGAGACCTTTTCTTACTCCATCACTTTTGTTAGTCCTGCTTTTTTCCTGTTAAGCAGGTGTCTACATTTTTGGAGTTGCCCATGCAGCTTCTGCTCTTTTCTGTTCCATCACATCATTGAAGATTCTCCACATGCAGAAAGACACATAATAAATTGTTTCTCCAGAAAACATGATGTGGTTGCTACCTAAGTATTTTTTTGACTTGCAGATTATCAAGGAGGACAAAAGTAGCTTTTGGAAATCCTGTCCGTGAAATCGTTAACTACATCAAATACTCAAAGGGTAAATAAAGGAGATCATATCTTGTAACTGTGTAATATACTAGATACATAATCTGATAAAGTCAGCAGGATACTGTTCTTTCCTCACACTCCTTTTCGTAAACCTTACATTAGTCTAAATAAGAAGAATAAGGATCTTTTAGCAAACTTGTTTGCCTTGAAGGTATGGTGAGGTCACAGCTGGACTTTGTTGTTGTGAATGGCCTTACGTGGGACCTGGACCCACAGTTGTATGTGGCCCATATGGGCCCAGGAGTTCCAATTCAAGCTCAAGACCTACAGGTCTCACTTCTTAGAGGTTACTTTCTCGTAGATGAATCTCAAACTCAGGTTGTAGCTATGTCACCAGCCCTATCCCCCACTGCCCTTTATGGATCCCTCCTAGTCAAGCCCCAGCCCCAGTCTGTCTGTCATCTTGCACTGCCTAGAGCTGCCAAGGTGCCCACTGCTTTCCACATCTCTGCCCACAGTGGTCCCTGCCCACACTGGGGTCAGATTTATCCTGCCATCCTCCCCGGCAGATCCTTCTGGTCAGGCAATCTGTTAATAGGAAATGCCATGTTCTCTTTTTCTTCTGGTCCTGGCAGTTCATTCACTGCTGTCTTTTTTCCTCTTCTTATCTTTGATCAGATTAAATGAGTATATAGGGGAAAACTGCACTCTTGAAAATGAATAGTACTATTGCTCTTAAAATGCTTGGAGAGTATGTGGCTCCCCAGCTGAAATCAAGATGAGGCATAGCTCAATTTTCTCTGCTGTTCACCTTATAAATTAACATTGTATAAAGGATATTTTTAGGGAACGAAAACTCAGGTTATGGAGGAGAACGTAACAGCGTGGTTTTTTTCTAATAAACAAAATGAAAGAAAGTTTAAGTTACATAACCTGTATTTCTTCCTAGCTTATTCCTAATATAAAACAGATTTTTTAAACATGTGATAAAAATTAAATGCTTATCTAATATTTATAAATATTACTTCTAGAATTGATCAATGTTTACTCTGTTTTTAATTACTTAAAAATCAAATGTTATTTGGAATGTGTTAATCTAGGCTTACTTCAAAGGCCCATGACTACAAACTCTCAGCCTTTTGAAACCTATTGAAAAATTTTCTGTATTGTTTGTGCTGTACAAACTCTTCTCCACAGGCATTAAAACCTATCAAGTTTTTTTTAAGATCCAGAAGAAAAGGAGAGAGGATCTTATAATACAAACCTGAATAAAAGCAAGTAAGCATCTACTTATGTGTCATGAAACAAGAAGCCCCAGAGGTAAAATATATTTTCATACAAACTTTGTAGTTCCGCAGTTTAGGACTTTTCTACCAGTTAGCTTTTAGGATTTTCTGTCCACAAAAAGATCAACTTTTTTTCTTGGTTTTGGTATGCAGTTTGTTAGAGTTTGTTTATTAGAGAGGAAGATGAAGTCTAGATTTAGAAAACAGATATTGTGTTTAATCCATGTAAAAATCCCTCGAATTCCCTGAACTTTATCACTTCCAAAATTGTAGCTATGAGCAACTCTAGGGAACCACTTTTTTCCTGAACATTCCCTTACATTGTTGTATCTTTACAAAATTGTGACATGTCTAGAAATAACCTCTCCCACAAGGCACCTATCTCAGCAACAGAAAAAGCCTCCCACAGAGCAGATACCTTGATCACTGAGTAAGATTTTTATATACTTTTTCTAATTCCTTCCACATCAACAGAAGGCTTAAATGTCAGTGAGGAGGGGTGTGTAATTTTATTTTTTATGGAAAACATTGCATAGCTTCTTTGAAGTTAAGAGTTGCTAAGGAGATTAACTCTGGCAGTAAAAGGTTCTACTGCTGATGAAAGATGCAAGGTATCCTGTCATGAGGTTTCACCATTTCAGACTCATTTGATATTTAAATACTTAACAAATTAAGCTAATTTGAAGGTAATTGTGGACTGTGCCTTGGGTGTGGATTTGGGAGATGGCAAACAGACCCGGACTTGGAGAACTTCTACATGGGCTGGCACTGAAGTTGGTAATTCTGCTGCTTGCTGGTCAGAACCACTTGGACTGCAAAACAGCATCTGTCATAAGAAGAAATATGATCTAGTGTTAATTGAATGAATGAATGAAACATGGTATTCTAACCTATATAGCTATAAATTAAAAATAACACAGCAGTATTCTCTTCCTCTCTTTTCTGTCATGCCATCATATTATCAACACCTAATTACTTCCAGAGAGAGGCTATAAAGTATTATCCCAAAAAGCTAACAGAAAAATACTCATCTGTTATTTCTATTATAGCTGAATATTTTTTCGCTGCCTTTAATAAGTTCTGTGAATTTGTCAATGTGAGTTCTCCTTTGGTGATTCTAGCACTTTTGCTCACACAAAGCCATTTGTTCAAAGGATGAAGATTTGGACATTAGTTTTTTTCTTACAGATGTACTGTGTAAAAACGGATTTTGAAAAGCACATGGCATAAATAAAGAGGATCACAACTGTATCCTGTTTTAGACAACTTTAGAAAGTAACCAAAAACCAGTTGCACAATCGTACAAGGCCTTTGAAAGGAGAAAAACCTAAATTTATTGTCTAATTTCTGTTTTTTTTTCCATATTTATACATGATGTACGAGCTCCATGACAAAAGTTATGATTTCACTTAACCATGCAGATAGTTCAAATGCCACTGAATAACCACTTGAGAGACCATTTTCTATCAAAAACCTGAGTCTTTTCATGCCTTTTCCCAGATGTAGCTAAATAAAGCAATAATAAATACACAGAGTTAATTTATATCTATAAATTAAGTATTGCTAGTGATCACTTCTCATAATCATTAAAAAGAATAATAAATATCTGAAAACGGAATAAAACCACAAATGGTCTATTTTTATGTTACTCTTTGCTATTCCTATAAATTCCTTCAAAAATGATCCTGAGTGTGTAAGACATTATATCAGATACTGGGTTTGAGCAAACCCAATGTAATAACCAAAACAAACTCAGCAAAACCTGTCAGCGTCAGATAGGATTCAAAGTTGTGTAGACTTCTATTAGTTATATTTAAACGCATATAATAATCCATATTATTGAAGTAAAACATTTGTTAAATTACATTACAGGTTGAAAAATTACTCATGTAAAATCCTTCTAAAAGAAAAAAAAAAAGACAATTGATAATGTATTATCTTTTTATGTCATGGTGGCCTACTTCTAATGATGGGACAGGGCAGGAAGGTGAGGTTTATCACATAATGTCATCTACTTAGTGACCAGTAACACATACAACTCCTCAAAAGAGCTGTAAATATGAAGGAAGAGAAGATATAACATTAGGGTATTGAGGCAGTTGAAAAGGAGGGTATTCAGCCTTCTAGAAGACAAAGACTATTGTGAGAAATAGGTAGTTCTGTTGGAGAAGAATGAGGATGCATGTGACTAGAATTTGCTTATGAAATGAAAGTGCCAGGTGCTGTTTCATCTGCTGACGTTTTCAAAAATTGTGGGAGTGGGATTCCTTTCGTTGAATGCTAGCCATCAAAACTAGAGATCTGGTCTAAACTAGCCCTGGCTTCTCCTGTAGCCAGTGGAAAAAGAAAATATCTCCACCTGAAACATCATCCTTACTCCTTTGCTAAGTAATTTTCCAGAAAACAGCTGTCCATCTCCACCTTGGGTAAATAGTGTCTAAAGAGGTAATCTGGCTTCAACTTCTCAATTTGAGATGACTGACTTCTACTGATAGTGTTAAATATATGCTGAAAACAATAAATTGAAGAATAAAAGCTACATTTAGTTTAAAACTCACAAATTCCCACTCAATAAAGTGAATTGAAAGACTTTGAAGTCACAGAATCATTGACCTGTGAGAGATCAGCTAGCATGTTCCCCTGTTCCATGATAACTTAGATGATAACCTTCTTGCCAGGGCCTTATCTAGTTTGTTTTGGAGTTTCCATGGGTGAAGACCACTTTACTTATTTACACAGTAGAAAATTGTACATGAGCATCCTGTCTTTATAAGTCTTTTTTCTTGCACCAGCCTTTTTAAGTCTTTGGACATCTGTATCATGTCAGTACTTGTCTCTTTTGACTAAAAGACCAAAAGTAGGACATACATAATTGGTGATTGATGACTGATAATTTTCTTACTTCTCCACGACATGTAGTTGAAGCATGGCATATGGCCAAAGTAGTCAGATAAGTGTAGGACACATTTGTTTATTGACAACCCATTTATTTGTTCCTCTCCTCAGCTTTGGACCACTTTGGTCATCTATTTGAGTAGATCACTCTCTTTTCAGACACTGAGGTGTTCTTGATTCACCCTCAGCTTGCAATTCAGTGATACCCTGAACTCTTTCCTGGATAGCTGCTACCTACAAAGTTCCTAATTGCTACTTGAATTTTCCTGAGGAGCAGCACCTTGCCCTTTCCTCTGTTGAAGAACATAATGCATTTTTCATATTATATATAATCAATTTTTCAAGATCATTTTGAGTCCCAAATTCCCTCTTCTGTATACGAGCAATCTCTTTCGAAGTGATGTAATTCATGAGTTGAATAAGCATATGTTATCATTCTGGTTGTTAATAAAAATATTAAAAACAACAAAAGTCTGATTCTGCTTGTTAACCTTTCATTGTTAATAACAAACCAGAGCGTCATTCAGATTTCCAATGAGTTTATAGTACGTTATTTTCAGCTAGACCATGCTTCCTCGTTTACATTTGTCATGTGTCAAAAACCTTACTAGCATGAAAAAATGACATTTGATACTTCTTCTCAATCCACAAGTCTTATTGTTGTGTCAGAGAAGGAAATTAAATTGGTCTGACAGAGATTTTTTTCTTGAAAAATCCATGTTAGCTGCTTCATACCTTTGAAAAGACATTTTTTCTACTCAGTCATTCAGCTTCCAGTTTCTTAACTGATGATGTCATGTGATCCCAGTTGGTCTCATATTACTACAGAGCTTCTGAGAAAGAAGAGATTTCTTATTTTTAGAAGTCAAATAAGATTTTTTCTAGGTTTTAAATCAGTTAGAAAAAGAATATATAAGCAAACTTTGAATTCATACCTGCTACTGTTTGTTTGACCGCTGTCTGCAATGCACAAATGGTTGAATTTTAAAACAATATATTTGAATTTTTTTTACTGTTTTTTTTTTTTTTGTATTTAACATCTACCATTATCTATAAACACAAAATATGTAATATGTGATTATAGTATGGGATAGTCTGACATGAACTATATGATTAAAAATATTTTTTCCCAAGAATTTGAGTCCTATGGCAGCACCTCAGATTTTCCATAGGTGTTATAGTTTTCCTACATTCCCAAGTATTGAAATAACAATCAATTCTTAAAAATAAAAATAAAACTCCAAATAGAAGTTCTAAATGTTTGTCCATTCTAATACAATATTAAATGGCTATCTATTTTTGAGATGCTGTTTTGAAAATGCATCTGATCATTTCATGGATAATTGTTCTGTATTTATAGAACAAAGATGATTGGTCTTTATTTATGAAATGAAACTTAAAAGTGTTGTCTTTGCTTCAAGCTGCACTGAATATCTGGATGTTATTATAGCTTTCTGCTTATGGGATAGTGTAGTGGTTTAACCCTGGCTAACAACTAAGCCCCAAACAGCTGCTTGCTTACTCACCCCTTGTGGGATGGGGTTGAAAATCAGAAAGATTAAGGTATGGAAACTCATGGACTCAGATAAGGACAGTTTAATAGGTAAGGAAAAAGCTGCACCTGCAAGCAAAGCAAAACAAGGAATTAATTCGCTCCTTCCTGTCGGGAGTCAGCCATTCGGCCATTGTCTAGAAAGCAGGTCTCCATCATATCTAACATTTACTTTGGTAGACAAACACCATAACTCTGAATGTCCTTCCTTCCTTTGTTCTTTTTCCCCTAGGATTTATTGTTAACATGATGTCATATAGTACGGGATATCCCTTCGGCCAGTTAGGGTCAGCTGTCCCAGCCGTATGCTCTCCCAACCTCTTGTGCCCCCACAGCCTACTCATTGGTTGGGTCATGAGAAGCAGACAAGGCCTTAACTCTGTGTGAGCACTGCTCAGCAATAATGGAAATATCTGTGTATTATCAACACTGTTTTCCGTACAAATCCAAAACATAGCCCTATACAAGCTACTACAAAGAAAATTAACCCTATCTCAGCCAAAACCAGCTGAGAGGGTCACTGTACCAAATGCTATGTAATGATATAGCTCACACGGGGCAAAGTGAATGTCTGATGGAAAGATATTCAATAATCAGAAGGGAAAAAAGTGCACTGAGAACAGGGCATCTGGTAATAATTTTATTTGTAGTTTACACAAAGCCATGCTGAAGTATAGAAAAGATTCAGAACCTACCACAAAGTGAAATTGCATGCTAAAGGGTTTTTCTTTTGTCCTTTGTGGAGCATCCATGCTAGTAAACTTAAATGAAGTTTACCTGTCTATTCTGGGAATATGAGAAAATAGCTGTTAAACAGCTGGCTTGGCCATTTATGGGTAAGTTTAGATAAAGAGGTCAGGTGGACTCTGGTTTTGAATGTGAAACAGTAGATCAAGAGGGAGTGAGAAAATCTCAAATGTACTCTTACTGTGTCTATTAGCTATCTGAAATTTTGCAAGTGTCTTTTTTTCCTTGTTCTTTTTTTTTTTTTGTTACTTTCCTCACTCTTCCTTCAAACATAATAAGGAAACATAAGAATAATCCAGAGATCCATCAGATATTGTGTTCTTCTCCTGACAGTGATTAAAAACAGAAGCCTAAGGAAGAACATAAAAACGGCAAGCATGTGGTGACACTTTCCAAAACACTCCATTAATGGCCAATAATTTATGGCTCAAATGCCTCTTTTAATTCTCTCTGCCCAAAGATATTACAAAGCATGGTTCTTCCTCCATAGCCAGTTTCAGAAATCCTGATGAAATCAAACGAACAGCCTTATTTTTTGTGCTTGTGTATCCTTCTTGTCCTTACCCTTATATATATACAAAATATAATTACACTACTCTGTTCCACAACTACTTTCTAACTCCACTTATTAGCATGCTGTAATCTCATTTACTCACAGTGTTCAAGATGGGTTTTTGATTTGCAGATTTATTTTCTCTCTCCCACTCTGAAAGCTACCTGCAGAAAGACTCTATTGCAGAATTTCTAGACACTGATAGATTGGCAAATTTGAAGTGCCTGATATCCCTATTGTAGATAAAACCTGAATTTTTAGATAAGATTTTAGTGTTTATCATTCCAGTCAGTCAATTTGTATTAACTGTTGGGAGGGTTTTCCCAGATGTTTTTTGAGCAATTTGGCTCTTCAGACATAACCAAACAGATTTACAAAAAAGCTATAAAGTTAAGGTAAATTTCCAAGCCCATTATGAAAGTACCTTTGAAAATATTTTGACAACCGAAATTATTGGTTCACCATTGTTAAAGTTTTTACAGTATGATAGGATGCAGGCTGCCCTTCATTTTTTCTCAACCATTTTCTTTTTTCCCTGCCAATTTTGAGGCCCTTTTTTTTGTAGCAAAGTGCTTCTTTCAGGTTACTATAAGTTTTCCTAACTGGTGATCTTCCAAGAAGAAAGAAGATGAGAACATGAAAAACCTCCTATAGTTTCACAAAAAATGTTGATACAGATTTTTGCTTTTCAAAACACCTATGTTGTTTTTGTTATGGATACTTTAGATTCACTTCCAACCACACATCCATATACGAAGGTATTTTTTTTATTATATGTACAATAAGACTTCAAACTTTTTGAAACAACAGCAAATTAGAGCACATATTTGCTGTTTCTATACATTTGGGGAGCAACGTGACAAAAGTAAGGAGTTTGTATTGATTAAGATTAATCAATTCTAGTGGGAGAATCAGTAAATATATAACATTTTCAAAAGTCAGCTTTAAGATAATAGTGGCTAGAAGGTGAGGACAGAGTATAATTACAGTATAAATACTCAAATTTAATTACCGACTAAGCTTGTAGAATTCATTTCTCATTGATTACATTCTCTTCTTTTTATAATCCACTTTGGTGGCATCTTTAGGCCTTTCAGACTTGGATGCATGACATCTGAGTGTCAGGTAAATGCCAATTAAATCAATCTTCTATCTTTCCTATTAAAACTATCTGATGTTGGCAGCTTGTAGGCCTAATATTCAGTCAAAAAATAAAGAGCTAACAGATAGAGACAGTTGTAAACACAAAGTATTTAAGTAATATGAATCAAGACCCTTGAATAAAAAGAAGAAAAATAAAAAAAGAATTTAGAATAATTATCTAAAATGCATATTTTGCATTTTCATGTGCATTGGAAGAGACTGATTTTTAAAATATTTTTCTCTCTAACCTTGAAGACTGGAAATGTGTTTGTTTGTGTAATCAAATGACTGGAGCACCTAGGTACAAACTAAGGTGGTAGAATATATGGAAACCAAAGTTTAACCACCCAAAAATTACTGAATTGATTGATTTTCTGCACACAGTCTCTTTCTTCGAAACAATGGGCAACTGGTGCTGATGAATAAACAGATTGTAAAATTCATGTGTCACTTGCACAGTTTGGATTTATAGGAAGTACTCTATATTTACCACCTGCTTGATCAAAGCTGAAAAATTATTTAAGATTGGGGTGGGGTTTTTTGAGAAAATAAGTGCTGAAATGGATCTTTTCTTTCCCTTCTCCTCATCGACTTTAGACTGATGTTCTTCCCTTAACTATTAATGTTCCAAACAAAACTTTAGTTTCTGAGTTTTTATTTAGCTCCAAGCACAAAGTGGGCAGTGACTCATAGGAAAATGTGACTTGAGGACACCAGAGCCCAGGTTCTGGGGAGGAAAATGATCATAGCATAGAGATGAGCATGCCAGTCAGCCTTAGTAATGTGTGGCTTGCTGTAAAATAAGTCTTATCAAGTAGTTTGCATATTAGTAATAAATGACAACCTGGACCTTTCTGACACTTAGGCTAATTTGCATTTGGGTTTGTGCAGTGACAAAGGGCACAGACTCTGCAGGGGGTTGAAGCGAAAACCTTTATTGTTTCACTTTTTCAGCATATATAGTTTCTATCTTTTGATCACGTGCCATGTTTCCTACACAGATAGGTTGTGAGTGAATGTCCACACGCTATTGGGAGCAATATAATTGGCTACATTTAAATTTTTACATGCCTAGGCTAAACAGTTACACTGCTATCTGCTTTCCACCACACAAATACTACGTAAAGACATTGTTTTACTGCTCTCAAGGCTTCCTTCCCATCAAGACAAGAACACCTGCTGAGCTCTTGCTCAGGAGTGTGTCTCCAGTTCCTCATTCCCACAGGTTTGTACTTAATTTTTTTTACATATAGAGAAGGTGGGAAAAGTGAGAAAGCATATAGAAGGTGAAAGCATGGACAGGTAACCTGGGAATAATACAGAGACAGTGATTGTGGTAACAAGGGACAAGGAAAGAGAAAGCCCAACTGGAATTGAGTCTATCAAGGGATATCAAAGACAAGAAGAATCACTTTTATAAGTATATAGGTGACAAAAGGAGGACTAGTCCCCTTCTAAATGAGTTAGGTGACTTGGTTACACAAAACATGGTAGAGGCTGAGGTACTGAATGCCTTCTTCACAATAGTATTTGTTAGCAAGATCAGCCTTCAGGAATTGTAGGTTCCAGAGACCAGGAGGAAAGTCTGGACCAAGGAAGATGTAACCTTGGTAGGAGAGGATCAGGTCAGGGAATACTTAAGCAAATGGACATACATAAGTCCAAGGGGCCTGATGGGATGAGTGCTGCAGGAGCTAGTTGATGTCATTGTGAGGCCATTCTTGGTAACCTTTAAACCATCATGGTGACTGGGAGAGGTGCCTGAAGACTGGAAGAAAGCAAATGTCACTCATGTCTTCAAAAGGAAGGGCTTGGGGAACTACAAATAGTTCAATCTAACCTTGATACCTAGGAAGGTGATAGAGCAAGTAATCCTGGGAACCATTTCCGGGCATGTGAAAGACAAGAAGTCCATCAGGAGAAGTTGGCATGGATTCACCAAGGGGAAGTCATGCTTGATCAACCTGATAACATTCTACAATGAAATGACTGGATTGGTAGGTGAGGAAGGAGCTGTGGATATTGTCTACCTTGACATTGATAAGACTTTTATATTGTCTCCCATCAGATACTCACAGAACAGCTGATGAAGTATGGGCTGGATGAGCAGACAGTGAGATGGATTGAAAACTGTCTGAATGGCCAGGCCTATCAGTGACATGAAGCCTAGTTGGAGGTTGGTAATCAATGGTGTTACCCAGGGGTCAATGATCATATTAAATATATTCATTAATAATGTGGATGATGGAGCAGAGTTTACCCTTAGCAACTTTTCTGATGACACAAAACTGGGAGGAGTGGCTCATACACCAGAGGGTCATATTGCCACCCAGAGGAACCTTGACAGCCTGGACAAATGGGCTGATAGGAGGTCAGGTTGATATCAAGTTCAAAAGGTGGAACTGCAAAGTGTTGCACCTGGGTAGGAATAGCTACATGCACAAATATATCCTGGGGCCACCCAGCCAGAAAGCAGCTTGGCAGAAAAGGACTTGGGGGTCCTAGTTGACAACAGGTTGAACATGAGCTAGCATTCTGACATTGAAGCAAAAATGTTAAAGGTAGCCTGGGCTGCATTTAGAGGAGCGTTGCCAGCAGTTGGAGGGAGGTGATCCTTCCCCTCCACTCAGCAATGGTTAGACCACACCTGGAGCATTGTGTCTAGCTCGAGGGTCCCCAGTACAAGAGAGATATGGACCCTCTAGAGACAGTCCAGTGAAGGGTCAAAGTGTGTCAAGGGGACTAGAGCATCTCTCCTATGAATAAAGGTTGAGAGAGCTGTGAGACCTCAAGGGAGGATCTTATCAATGTGTTTAAATACCAGAAGACATGGTTTAGAAGTAGCCAGGCTCTTTTTTAGTGGTGTCCAGGGATAGGACAAGAGGTAATAGGAAAAATCTGAAGGAAGGGAGGTTGCAGCTTCTTTCCAACAGAAGGAAACACTTCTTTACTGTGATTATGATATACCACTGGAGCAGATTGCTCAGAGAGGTTGTGGAATATCCTCAGAGATATTAAAAAGTTGTCTGGGCATAGTCCTAGGCAACCTGCTCTGGGTGACCTTTTTAAAGCAGGAAGACCAGAAGATCTCCAGAGGTGACTTCAACCATTCTGTGATTCTGTGACTGACACACAAAGAATCTCAGAAAGGGAGAAAACATGTCCTCCCTTCAGTATTATGGATTAACATTTTTCTTCCCTGATGAGAAAGAGAAACGGGACACTGAGGAAGTTACTCTGATAGTATCTGAGTATGGGATGTGTCTACCTTCCACATAGATGGAGATTAACATCCGGAGGCAGGCGTCTGTTGGTTTCCTTTGTGCCTCAGCCATAACCCTGACTTTACCCAAGAGTTGCTCTCTGAAATCCATGCCCAAGGGATACAGCCCCATTACCTTTGACAGCAGCCCGAGCAGAATTTTTTTTTAAAATATAGTATATGCCTATATATATATTACTGTTATCATTAAATCATGTTTACTACAGTAGTGTCAAAGCACCTGTCAAGACTGGATTCTCATCATTCTCAGTAATATAAGTACAGACCCATCGACAATCCTGAGCCTAAACAATTTATAATTTTCACAGTACAGTTGCAAAAATTACACCTACAAACAGTGGTATACCTTTACCCCTTTCTCTTCACAAAGAATAATGAATCTTTCAAATGTCTGCAGAGATAAATACAAAACTTAGCTCTCTCAACCACAGAAATTAAAGCATTTGAAATTATATAGCACAGTGTTATATGAACACTACTGTGTTTTCTGAATTAATATTGAATTTTGTGCTATCCTGGAGTCAACTGTGGTGGAATATATAGAGCACTTCAATTGTCAATTTATGACTACCCGAGTTTTCCCCATACTAAATAAGACAAATTATCTTTTATCAAAGGGCTAAATATTTAATTCCAAATCCTTGAGTTGCAAGGTTCAAGTAATTTCATGTGAGCACAGACAGAAGCCTGATTAGATAAAAGCAAGAAAAAATTGTGTTGAGGTTGTTTTGTGTTTTTTTTTTTTGTTTGTTTTTTGGAATTTTGGGGGGTGGGGTGGGAACTGTAAAGGTCATATATTTAAACTTTGAGAAAACAAGTCTCTATCTTGTATTGATATTGATCACATGAATAACGGAGGTCTATTTATTTGCCAAAAAACAAATTACATGGTCTAAAAGAAATTATAGTAAAATTTAATTCCTTTTGCTTTTCATTCAAATGTCACTCTTCCCTTCCCATCTTAGGTTAAAAAAGTCTTTCCATTGTGAAGAATATTATCCACTGTGGAGTGGCATGACAAAGATTTCAGGGAAAATTAAATCTCGAAATTGCATATGAGCTTCTGTCATATAAACAGTAGTAGCATTGTTTTATATGAGAACTAGTGTAAACATATTGTATTTATCTAGAAAATATCACTGAGAATATTCAGAGAAATTAATGTAAACATCTATTGTTTCCCATAAAATAATGTAATAGATAAAATAAATATTTTTTTTTTATAAATGTTTATCACTTTTGGTAAATAATCCCTGAAAATTCACATCAAGAACTATTATACTATAAACTAAATGGATCAGTATTTTGGACTGCAGTTGGACACTCAGGATTGGATTTTCATTGTTCCAGTAATTCCTGTTCATTCCTGCAGCATTCACATGGGGAAAACAAGCCAAACTGTATGTTTTGAATTCTCCTGCCAGCAGCTAATCAAGGAATTAGAAGCCTGACTCATGAATGTTGTCTGTGTTGATCTCCATTCTCACTCTTAATTGCAAAATTGATGTAGTATAAAAATCATTATATTAACATTTAAATTATTATAAGTAGCTAACCTACCGTAGAACTACTTTTATTTCATTAAAAAGAAAAAACAACCCTAAAACCAAAACAACAAAGCAAAGAAGTTTTGGGAAACATATTGACAGTAAATATTTTGTACAAAAACATACTGGGAATTGATATTTTTTTATGTCTTGATAGTGATAGTCCTGAATAATAATTCTTTTCATTCTTAAAGTGAAGTCAGAAGGTTACAATAAGTGGATTTATCAATCACTCAGTGAGAGCTGCAGCAGAAGCTAGATCATTTGAAACAGTATCTTATATTTATATCCCCCTGTAGCTGCAGTTCCTTGACTGATGCTGAAAATACGGGCTTCAGCATGAACATTTGAATATGGTAGCAAACTTTTTGCCCTCTATTTTGTGTGTGTGAAGCCTAATGTCATGTATGACAGACAGCATATCACATATGAGAAACAGCTAACTTTGCCTTATTCTTATCAGAGTCTAATAACATTTTGAGGTTCATTATTCTTAGAGCCAAATTAAAAAAAGACTCAAATTCTACTCAACTATAAGCTTATAGACTAAGGTTACTTACTTTATTGACACTGAAACAGGCACCCCAAGTTCTGCTTTTATCCTCGTCTCTGTAATTCTTACTCCTGTCTTCTCACCTGAACTGTAGCAGAACTGAGGAAAGATCAGGCTGGTATGCATGGCTAGACGCTTATCCTACTTTTATCAAAAGGATAGCAGAGACGTGACCTCCATTTTTTGTAGGAGCATAATGTAACCCTCAATCAAAAGTGAGTTCCAGGTGTGTTGCTGCAGAATTAATACACCATGCCTGGAATAATAAAAAGGGAAAAGTGAAATCACGGTTTGACTTCTGGTGCATAAAGTTAAGCACATTCAGTCTGAGGTTCAATATAAGGGAAGGTTGTTTTAACATCTGGGCAGATGATTAGGGTACAGAGTATCTCCTAGGACAAGAGACCAGATTCCATCCCCTACTGCACTGAATGCTTAATAGAAATAGTACAAACATCAGAACATGAGGATAAGTCTTTTAATATAGTCCCTTAACTGTCTGTTTCTACAATCTAGGCACCGCTGCCCCTCCTGCACATTACAAATGTCTCATATTTTCATGACTATATAATGTCAAGCTCCAACCGGGAAGTCACTTCATGAAGAGCTCTATTACAAGTTGGAATTATTCACTTTGGAATTACTGAGAAACATGCAATGGAGGCAACAGTGGACAATTACTGACCTCATAGTATAGGCCAGCAAATTATCTATATTCTCTAAATGACCTCTATAGATCATTTAGTATCCATGTTATCTAAAACATTCTCTAAAATACCTTTCCAAGCACCAGTGCTTTGCATTTTCACTGGGCTTTTTTTTGCATTCATGAAGGATTCAAAATATTTTGTGAGACTTTTCAATTCTCTTGAGCCAGCACTTATACATTGCAATGTTTATGCAGATCAGGAAGCAAGCAATCTTTTGGATAAATGACTTTACCTTCTTGAGCTATATTAAGTGCTGCAGATATTTTGCACTTTTTGTACATACAGATATTTGTATAAGCTCAGCTGAATGCCTGGAGGCTGCAAGGAGTAGTAATACAATCCAAATGGAAAAGTGAAATCACGGTTTGACTTCTGGTGCATAAAGTTAAGCACATTCATAAGACAGGTTCAATATAAAAAACATTGTTGAATTGGTTTCACGTGAAGCACTTTCATAGACAAGGTAATTTAACTTTTGTATCTTTCTTTAACATTGTAAAAAAAAATAAATATGTCGTGTTTCTCCACAAAGTTTGTTGTGCACTTTATCAGTGAGGATAATAGGTGAGGTCTGAAGGAGACAATTGACATTTTAATTCAATATGCTATTTAAAAGGAACTCCTAGCATTATTTATATGACTTTTTAGGGTTTAATTATTGTCTCCGTATAATCACCAATAAGAATGTATTTTATGTCCTAAAGTCTAGTATTCTTAGAGAGAACCACTACTTTTCATCACAATTCTGGAAAAAGACATTGCAACTATTTCATTTTATAACATTCCAGACTTAAGGAAAGAAAATACATAAATCAGCTATTCCCAAATTCTGGGATAGGCATTATGATTTAGTTTTATACACACTATTAAAAAGTGGTATTCACAAAGGCCCCTTCAATAAGTCATTCCACCCCACTTTTCTTCTTCCAGTCTTGTGTTTGCATTCAACTTTACACTTTCTTATCTTTCTCCTGCAATACCCATTCTAATCATAATCAATCACAGTCATCTGTAATTATATTATTTCCTTCCTTGTTCATCACCAGGCTTTCACAGCATGCTGATGTGGTACAGAAGAGTACCAGTTGTCCTGATCTGTTGGTTATTTGGAGTGGCAACAGGCCAGACATCCTGGGCCTCTCATATTAGTCATACCTGAGTTTTCTGTACTGAACATCCAGTGAACCAAGGATGAGGAAGAAAAGGTATACCTGGATTTTGCTATATGTGCAGATGTGATGTCACCGAGGAAGACTCCTACACACATACACAAATGAAAAACACACAGGCATATTTATATGTATCTGTAGCTACCAGGACAGTGACTTTATCTCTGAAAATATTTAAGGTGACTTTATCTCTGACAATGTTTCAATAACTAGTCTCTTGAATAGGCCTTTCCTTCATCTATTTCCATTACAGAACCTCAAATATTTTGCAAAATTCTAAAGAAGTTTCTCCTAAGATGTCTTTGAGAGTTCACACTTTTCCTGTTTCATTCTACACAGCTGAATCTCTCTGTTCTCTATTAGGTATAAAATGCTGGCCAGATTCAAATGAAAAAATATTGATTTTATTTCAATTTCACATGTGAGGAAAGATTTCTATTTTCAATTGCATTGAACTATTGCAGCAATATTTATTACAAAAGGTATGGGTGAGTATTTATGGTGATACATGCTACTTATTGATTACATTGTAAAAAGGTAGTAGTCCAGTATCAAGGGTAAGATGGGTATTTCAGGAACATTTATGTGAAGAGTCAGAGGAAAAACCTGAAGCTTTCTGAGTTTCCTCACACTTAGTCTACTAATAGCTCTTCAGATTGACACACACACTCCTTTTCATATCTTCTCTTTTCTTTAGCAATAGCTTGTTAAAATTGATAGAAGTAGCTAAGGTCAACTGTTAATGTTTAATAGCCTTACACTACTAGATTTTCTTTTAAATGACACCATTTATCTTTTTAAATTCAGTCTACAAACTTTAGTGATTATAATGCTAAGTGGTTAGACCCCACGGTGGCTTTGCCTTCATTAATCACCATACTCTGAGAAACTATTAACTGTTATCCCCAATATTACTTTGGAAATGTAGAATCGTAGTTCAGTGACTTGTCAAAAGCCTATGAGGTGGTAAGTCTCTCATATGAACTTCAGTGTCAAATTACCCTCTTTCAAATTTATCTTTCTAGGTATCTCTTGCTAACTGACATTATTTAACAGATTCATTTATTTACAGTAAAATGCAATTACTTGAAATTCTTTGTCATTGTTTACCTATTCTGATTCACTTAGCTGTGAATCACAGAGATCTAGATACACCTTATCTTCATCATTATTGTTCAAACCCCCTAATTAATGTATGCATTTGTTATTATTTCCTACAGTGATAATGGCTTCTGAATACAGCAGAACAGTATGAGAATCTGCAACCAAGCAGTAGAATTTGAATGTCCTGCTAGCAAGGAAACAAAGCTTGTCACTACTGTAGAGATGGCTTATGTTTACAAGTCTTCCATTTGTGGAAAAAAATACTTATCTTGGAGAAAAATAACTACTCAGAAACACATCTATACTAAGAAATAAGTGGAAGATAAAGTGGCAACAACTTACCGTGTTGGTTTTGACAGAAAGCTAAGCAGGCTGAGGGTCATTGAAACAAAAGGAACCAAATTGGAGGTAAGGCTATAAAATTTTCCAGAAGACCCATTCAATGACTGCTTCTGACATGTTGCAGGAAGATCTACCTGAGAAGTATTGCTATACCCTGCAATTTTGCTGCCTGTTGCATTATATTTTGAATCTTCTCAAAGACAACTGGAAGTTATGTTATGACATCAGAATTTTTATTTTCTTGCCTTCATTCAATTGAAGAAAAAACAGAAAACGTGAAACCCAAAACAAAATGCCCATAAAGACACAAGCAACTGCAGCAAAACTTCAAAGATATAAAACTTCTCCTTAGCTTAGATACACATCATCATAAATTTGGTTGTATTGGTACTGTCATGCTTGTATTTCAGTACCACAATTCAAGTTGCGAAGAGTCCTGAAACTGATTCTCTAACCAGAACAGATAAAAATACAGGTGAATTTATAATAAAGTTGATATCAAAATACAGAGATGATTTGTGTGGCCTTTTGCTGCCTGTCTTGAACAGCGCACAAATAACATATACTGACAGTTGGTGTAAAAAAGAACAATGTCATTTGGGGCCATATGAATATATATGGATTTGATTCAGGTTTTCTGAGTGATTATAAGGAATTTGATACATGCTGGCTGTTCTCACAAACAGAGCAGATGAAGTATCAGAGTTGGTGGGAACAGGCCACAAAGACTTTTTAATCTAAGTGTGCACTCCAGAGGGATAGAAACTTTATATTTTGCTACCTTTGTTTTACAACTATATCAAAACACAAATAAAAGTAAAGATTAATTTAATAACCTGACTTTTCCCTCCCTTTAGTGCAGTGGAAGTGTAGATATTTTTTAAAATATGTTGTAGGGATGGGTTATATTTTAACCCTAATGATATATCTTCTTCCTTAGTACTACAAATTCATTTGAGTACTGAGGAATTTGGAATCCCCTTTCTCTAATCCTGCTTTCACAGTTTTGAATTTGCAACTTTTGTCAGCACAGTTCTCTCTCTTTGGCAATGAGCATTAAAATGTTGCGAGCCTGTGAAGTGTTTCTTTTGGCCTTTCAGAAAAACATGTAACTACATAAACTAACTTGTTCCACAAGTTTGATTGGAGAAAGCTCTTCTGATGTTTGCAGTCCTCAAAGAAGTTTTCAGTCAAACCATTATTCTACATCACTGCATAGTTGACAAACACAGATTATTTACTCCCTATATTCTGATGAGTCCTTTGGGCGCATGAGGTTTTGTCAGTGATTATATTAGATGCAATTCAAGGACTTAATATTTTATTGCTAAAAACAGGAGATGAAAAAGTACTCTAAAAAAAGCCCCACGCAGCTGCTACTACTTCATTACAGGCTCTACATAAATTTCTCTTAGATCAAGGATCATTGACCTGATAAACTGCAATAGAGTTGATTGCACTTGCTTTCCATGTCAATGTCATGAAGGTGCATTAATTAAGTAAATACACTAAAGCTGGAGGGTACGTCATTAATGTGGGCCTGGCAAAATAAGACTGTTAAGATTAAAACCACCTAATTCAGGAGATGGTTCCTTGAATGACACAGCTGAAGGTGTTCTGTTCATAAGGGAACAATTCCTGTGACTAAAAAGGTAATCCTACTGAAGTTTTCACATGCTGTAGAGCTGGATGTCTTGCTCTGAATTAACAGGATAGAAACAGGCCAGCATTGAGCTAAATCATGAATACAGATATTTTTCTAAAGGCTAAATTCTAAATAACAGTACTTAAAGAAGGTAGTAGAATACTTTTTCATGGAAACAAACAGGTCTTTGTCTAGAACAAAACACAATTAAAAGACAAACCTAAAGTAAGAGTTTAAAATTTAGTTGTTCAAATAAAATCCTGAATTCTAAATTTCTATTTCATTAATTTTTCATCCAATGATCTGTTCACAAATGATTTTTGGCATAATTTTCATGAACAATTATTTACATAGACATTGTTGAAAACAGTGGAAGTTAATTTGGCATGGAGGGAGGAAACCTTAAATTTAGACAAAAAGCAGAGTAGAGTACACCTAGTAATTAATGAACCACGTATTTAGTGCAAGCAGATTGATTTTGTCTATACTTCAAAACAGAGCTGAAAGAGCAAATAGTAAAAATGATGTTACTAACACAAAAAAAACCCACCAAATGAGTGCAAATTGTGATCAAGGCTGTGGTATTCTTCACTATCTACTTAAAAGATTTCAATCATTTAAATCGGAATACATTTAAACTAGCCTAACAATGATAACTTAACACCTGTTTTTAAATGTACTTTTCCAGCAAATGCAAAGATCCTACCAAGCATGTAGAGCAGTTATAGTTGGGCGCCTGGGCTGAAAATAGACTAGTTTGGCTTATTACATGAAAAATCATATAAATAAAATTTCAGTAACATTTTTGAATAAATGTTACAATTTGTTCTTATAAAGTATAACATGGAAGTTTAATATCTGAATCTGATCATGGTCTCCATAAAGTGTGGCTCCTGCAAAAAGGGACTGACATTTTGGTCAGATGTAGATAGGGGAGATTCATGGTAATAAATAATAATTAAGAAGCTTAGACATAACACTGAGATATTTCCCAAGATAATTCACAAAGAGCAACAATAACTTAGCTAGAACATGTAAATAATGTAGGGCTTCAGAAAGCAAGATATTAGGATGAGAGGTTAGTATACCATTGAAAAAACGATTACAATAGATGTAGAGATCAGTATGTATAGCCTTATAAACATGAATTTTATGGAAGAAGAGAAAGCTGCATTTTATTATGTGTGAGAAGAGAGTAAGTACCAGCAGCAATGTTTTGCCTGACATGAGCATTTTAAATAAAAAGAAAAATCTTGCTTGGCCTGCTCAGTGAAAAGGGGATCCTGTATAAGTGATTGCTGTATGAAAACTATACTCTTAATTAAACGAAATAATTACAGTATTCATTATTTTAAGTGACTCAAGTGTTGTGAGCGACATCTGAAATGAAGTGAGAAAGACAAATAGGAGATAGAAATGGCGACAAAGACTAACGGAGAATAACTGCTGAAAAAGGGAAACATTCATTAATTATACATTTTTGAGCCTGGGAAGCTCTCAGGTGCTTTCCTGACAGCACCACGATGCCCAGACTCCTGTGATGACTATGTAGACAACAGGCAGTGTGTCCTACCACAGTGTACCCCAGAGCATGGAAACACCTGTACGTCCTCCATCTGTGTATCTTGCATACAACGGGTGAAGATCTCTGTTTTAGGCTCTCACATGCTCTTCAGAATTTAAATGTGCTTGATATGGGCTTTGTGAAGCCCCTTTCTACCTTCAAGGCAACAAGTCACTGAGGATTGCAGGACCTACTGGTATTAATGCATTTAGTTTCAAACTCAGAGTAACCATAGAGAAGCAATTGCCTTTCCCCACTTACTATGCAGGGATTTTACTAAAGTATTATATCTTTTTCCAAAGTTAGACACCTGTTACAATTTTAAATAAAAAAGTGTGTCACCAGTCTTATGAATTAAACTAGGGTTTCTTATGTTTTACCATGAACATGTTCCAGTGCATTCTGGACAATCATTTTAACTATTAATAGTGATATGCAATTTTGTGTAAATTTCTACTACCAGTGCATTTATTTACCTTTCTTTTGGAATGAAGCATACTATTTATTCAATATATTTCAAAGGTGTCCACAGAAATTAAAAACATTTTTCAAAGAGATTAAAGTAATAATAAAAGGTGAATTGTCTTTGGGTTTCAAACTCTTTATTGCATAATAAATTCCATTAAATTCTGTAGAATAAATAGCAAGAAAGAGTAGGGGAAAGGGTAAGAGAAGATGTTGGTAATCAAAGGTCTCCACAACATAATTCAGTGTCCACTGGAGACTGTAGAAATTAAATATTTCATGTTTATAGATACATATCTAAGGGGTCATTCATATGTGTTTAGTTGCTGTATTTATTTCTCTTAAAAATAATGTGTTCAGATATCCATCTATTCCTTTCTAACAAGTTAAGGTATGTGACAGCTCATAAACACAGAAAGCATGTAGCATAATTTATCAGCATTTACTAGTTCTTTTTAATATTATTGGAGCTATTAGTCAAGTTACTGGAATATTTTACTTCAAAGATGATTTTTCATTATGTGGACCTGGTGGATCTTCATTTGTCCTTAACTTCTCTTTACTTTTGTCTAATTAACTTGATTTATTCTTGCATCATTGTAGCAAGCTTTTTAAGTCCTTTGCAATTGAAAAAAGAAAGCAAATTATTCTTTGTTGTTGTTGTATTAAAGATTTGGCTGCTGTGAATATCTTGCTGCTCTTGAAAGGCTTTACTTGAAACTATAAAAGAAAACTTTTCTGGCTTAAAAGCCTAACAATCATGGCTATTGTGCCCTGTCAAAAAAATATCTCAATGGTGCAAAAACTTCCATCTGCATTAGAAACCCATTAGTCAGTAAACTTTAATGGCAGAATGAGCAAAATGGGAGGATGAGCTTCTGTACTGTTTTGCCTGTTTTCTTTACTTCCTATTATGGACATGGTGGTTAAAATATTGACAAAGCATGAATGTGCACTTTAAAGAGTATATCATCTAAAAGTTTGGACCAAATCAACACCAAATGCCAGATGTTTTCATACATTGTTAACTGCATTGGTAACTGCAACTAAAAGACATTTAAAAGAAAAATTAATAAGGATTCCTCTTCCTCTCCCTTGTCCCCAAGCACAATGATGACTCATACTTCCCTTGAAGAGATAAAAGGAAACACTTGCTTCTAGGAGTTACATAAACTCTTCCAAGATTGATTCTTGAGTATTGTAATGAGTAATCTTGATCATCTGAACTCAGAAGATTCTTCCCTTTGATGCAAAGTGAAATAAACTGATTTGTATTAAAACCTTCCAATTTCCTTGTTGCCCTTAATAGTCTTACTAGCCTCTGGATACCTTCTTCCAGTCTTGAACTACGTAAGATGCAGAGAACACGGAAACAAATCCTGGAAAATGCCATGGAATCCTAAAAGCACTGTACTTAGGATGTGGAACTTTAAAATTAAAGTTCAACAAGGCCAAGTGTAAGATCCTGAACCTGGGCTGGGGCAACCCCTGGTATCAATACAGGCTGTGGGAAGAAAGGATTGAAAGCAGCCCTGAGGAGAAGGACTTGGGGGTACTGGTGGATGAAATGCTGGACATGAATTGGCAATGTACACTCACAGCCCAGAAAGTTAACCATGTCCTGGGCTGCATCAAAAGAAGCGTTGCCAGGAGATTGAAGCAGGTGATTCTGTCCCTCTACTCCACTCACGTGAGACCCCCCACCTTGAGTACTGCATCCAGCTCTCAAGTGCTCAGTACAGGAAAGACGTGGACCTGTTGGAATGGATCTAGAGGAGGGCCACAAAAATTTTTAGAAGGATGGAACCCTTTTCCTATGGAGAAAGGCTAGGAGAGCTGGGGATTGTTCAGCCTGGAGAACAGAAGGCTCAAGGGACACCTTATTGTAGCCTTTCAGTACTTAAAGAGGGCTTATAAGAAAGAAGGGGAAAAACTTTTTAGCAGTTCTTGTTGTGATAGGACAAGGGCTAATCATTTTTAAACTAAAAGAGGGTACATTTACACTAGATATAAGGAAGAAATTTTTTATGCTGAGGGTGGTGACACATTGGAATAAGTTGCCCAGAGAGGTGGTGATTGCCAAATCCCTGGAAACATTCAGGATCAGGTTGGACTGGGCTCTGAGTAACCTGATCTAGTTGAAGATGTCTTTGCTCATTGCAGTGGGTGTTGGACTAGATGATCCTTAAAGGGCCCTTCCATTCCAAATTATTCTTTGATTCTATGAACCTGTATCAGGCATTGTTCACTGATAAAAGAATGCTTTGATAGATGACATAAATATTAAACATTGAATGATGAGTGTATTTGTGCCTGAAGAAGGGGCAAGTAGGCTTCCTCTTTGCTCTTCTGCTTAAGACCTGGATTCCAAACACTATCACAAAAAAAAAAGAATAAGAAAACTGCAGAATTTTAGTTATGCCCACAACGGTCTCTTTTTTTATTTAGGAAAAAAAAAAAAAACAACAAAACAAATTGTCTCAATTAGTTTAAAATAGCCATATTTTTTTAAATCTTTAAATTAATTGTTTCCTTTTTTTTTTGTTTTCATTTTAATATCAAATTTTATCCAAAATTCCTAAATATATGTGACATTCACCATTGATGATGAATATGTCAGACTTTATACTGAAAAAAGGTTTTACTCCCCAGTTCTTTTCACCTATGACTTGTTAAGGCGTTTAAAGGTGTAATGACAAATTTCAAGGCCTACACTTTCGCTAAGTGCCATGTTAATACACCAGGTTTCAAGAGACATTGCATAAAAACTTACCGACCAGAAAAGTCACAGCAAGACTCTTACTGCCTTAAAAGCAGACAAGATTTTGAATCATTACTAATACCTGTTGAGCTGCACAGGACAAATTTGGCAATCAAGGATAATATACAGTGTCTGGGATTCTAGTTACAAACTAATTAAAGTTTTGTCCCCATCTGGCTTGTAGGAATGTTTTTCATTACTTATTTTCTTGCCTTGTAATATCAATATGATTTTATTTATACACTATTCGTGTGTCCCATGGGATATGTGTTCCAATAGTTTCCACTAATTTAATCGGTAATTCAGTGCAAAGGGAAAAGGGGGGTGAATTATGTGTCATTATTTTTCAATAAATGCAAGGGGGGAAAGGACAGCAGTAAAAGAGGTGACATCAACCGGATAAATGCAGACTACAGTAAATCCTTACGTGGTTATTATGCCTATATCTAATTCTGCTAAGGAGAACAGAATCTTATTTTTATTTAACTTAGGAGATGCATTATTATTCCACAGGTCTAGAGCCTCCTTCTGTTAGAATTTTTGCTTTATTTGAAAGATTTCATTGTATTTCCATGGAATTTAGTAGATTATTGTACGCATATCACAAATTTAGATATGTCATAGCTAGTTATTTTTAAGATAAACGGAAATGGTGTTTTTCAAAGGCTGCAGTGTTGCTTCATGTCAGAAAACGTAGTCTAATGTAAAATTTCTCTGGATTTCAAAAGGAATTATAATTTTGGATTATATTAAGGATGCATTTATACCCAGTGCATAATCTATCTGGTAAATTTTCTTTGACCTGTTGCAAGTAAAAAATGGTTGATACAAACTTTTGGATTTGTATCCACTAGAATTTGATATAATTTGCACAAATATTATTCCGCATTTTCCCCTCCTGCACATTGATCTGGTATTTCATCCTTGTTACTCATAAAATGTGACAGATCACTTATGTCACATCTCAGTTTTTCTTCTTTCCTGATAGGGTGACTTAACCTTTAAAATGAGGATGAGACATTTTTTGAAAATTGTCAATGGACTCTTCTTATGAATAACAAAAAATTGCTTATTGTATATAAGTTTTCCTTTTTTTAATGACTTTGCTAAGTTTTTTTTTGTTTGTGGTTGGTTAGTTGGTTGTTTTTTTTACATTTCATTATGTGTTCCATATATATTTCAGCATGTCAAATGGGATGTAAGTTTTAACTTAGCTTCAAGTTTTATATTATGGTTTCAGCATTCCAAAACAGATAACTAATTTTAAAACTAAAAGAAGAATCACAAAACTTTAAAGCATGTTTTGTGTAAAACTCTTCATCGGTAATGATTGTTGCTTAGCAACTCTTCTGGAAGTTATCCTGAAAATGTTTGCCTTGCAGAGCAAAGGCATTTTCCGCAATTTCCTAGGATTTGTTTTTTTATACGTTTCTTATTAAAGGCAGTAAATTTTAAAATATTACATTCTCATATATGTGTCTTTAAAGTTCGATGGTCAAAATATTTCAAAGTTTGGTATGTTTTTATCAATCTCCCTAAGTACAATGCTTTGCCTATAAAGAGACACTTGTATGCCCCACTGATGCGTCTGTGCATATATCTCTATACTTAAGAGAAAACTTGTTTAGGTTAAAAATAAAACTATCCTTCAAAAAGTCTGACTTTTTATTGACATTTAAAATATTTTACTCTCATTAAATATTACTGACCAGCTATAACCTAACTCTGTTTCAGACTATGGAAAACTTCTTGTCACTTTTAATCATTATTAAATGTATGTTCTGTACAGAAAATTAGACATTCTTTCCTATGTAATGAAAGGGCCAGATTTAGAGTGGATAATGTATATTTTGTATTCTGGTTGTGATGAACAAATACAATGTATAATTTTTTCATCAGCATTTCATGTCAATGTTTTTGTGGTTTCTATCAGTCACACTGTTAGTACAGTAATTTCAGCGGCTTCAAAAATATAATTATTATGTATTTTGCATAATTCAGTGTTTTGTATAACATACATATATATATGTCCTAAAAACATATTTGGCAAGAAGTATACCATGGCTTTTTTGCACAGCCGGAACTAGTCAGACTATATAGAAATGCACCATGGAATGATAGTCGACTGGATTTTATGCCACTTGCAATGCCAAGGCAAAACAAAGCAACCTGTACTCTACCACTGCATCAACCTAATTCTAACAGACACACGTTGTATGCTTAAATATTCGAATGCTGGAAAAGTGTTGAAATGATAGTTACATACGCAGGTCATTTTATTCAGGAGCTGCCACTGGAAGAACTGACATTTCACAGACACTAGAGTGAAGAGACCAAGTACTGATCCATAAAATCAGAGCAAATGAATTGAAATTGATGGACCCCAAAAGGTTCAGTGCTTCTGCCTTAACTCTTTCCAATGACTTTTGGCTTAGAAAGCTCGCTGACTTTAATACCTACTATAAGTATGGCTAGATTTAAATTTTAATCATTCTATCCATTTCATAGTTTCATGCTGTCAAATTCTGTTAGACAACAGAGCTGATGATAAATCTAAACCATTCCTTTCTTACTTTCAGAGTTACCCTCAAAGTCAGTCGGACTCTTACAAGGAGAACAGACAAGATTGAGGTGTGCAAGGTTACCTTTTAGAGTACTTAAAAAACTGAAGACCTACCATGGGACACACTTGAAATGAAATCTCTATCACTCAAAGTAGTGACTCCGATTCCCTTAACTGAGTTTCAAATTCTGACATCACACATATGCAACAGATAACAGTGTGATATAAATGTGTGTGTGTATATAAATTTACCAAACCATACAGTTTAAACAAATATGCTCTGGGTCAAACTAGAGTCAGGACAGTGTGAAAAAGTTCATGCAATAAAATTCCTTCAATATAGTTAACATTTGATAATACTGTGAAATCAGTGAAATATTTAATTCGGGAAATGCCAAAATCAGATGTCCTTTGTTTTTTTCCAAGTGAAACAAACTAATGAAATGTTTCATTGAATTGAATGTACCCTTCTCAGCCTGACTCTGCATTTTTCATGGAAAACAGTCTTTCTAAACTGTGTGCAAATCTCTACTCTAAACCTCTTAAGCTAAGAAATCACAAGAGGCCCATATAATACATCACAGCCTCTCATATGTTGGATTGAATTTCTCTTCACATGTACATCACTGGAAACAAAATTGCATCAGTGAGGCATAAATAGTTTGACTAATGTTTCTTTTAGACTATCGAGGTTAAAAATTCACATGGTGCACATTTTTTTTAACCTTTCTTTCATATGAAACAAATAAATGAGGTACTGCAAAAGTAATTTTCTCTAACTCTATTTGGTCTGTCCCCAGAGACTCATAGGAAAAATCCAGAAATCCAGATTTAGTGCTTCTGTATGCATAAATTACCTGAAATGAGAGAGATGTCAGAGATTAGATGGGTGTCTAATGTGTAACAGAGGATAAATTTATCTTCAATTCAATCATATAAATGAATCAACAATATATGTCAAATATTTTATTACTATTGTTTTCTCTTGACATAAAGCTTTTTTTCATATCTTGAGAAAGGTAAAGTTTTTCAGCATTAATCGTAATTTTAAATGATAGAACCTGATATACGTTATGTGAGCAATTTTAAAATACGGATTTTGCCACTATTCTATGCCACCATTCCATGACCATTTTCTGTGGTTTTCATCTGGTAACTGTGATTCTGAGAAACGCTGCCCAATCTGTCTTGAAACTGAAAAATTGATTTGCTCCCTCCCCTGTTCAAATGAAGTTGCAATTTGGTGGTCTCTTATGAATCTACAGTTTAAAAAATGTAACACTGAATGTGCTTTTTTAACAAAATTTATAACATTTACCATGTTATTAACTGAGTCAAAGTGGAAATTGCACATTATTTCAGCTGGTTGTTTTTTACCTATTTGTTTGTGTCCTGGTTTGAGGTAAAACAGAACTAATTTTCTGTTCAGTGATTTTACTTTTCCAGCTGGGCCTTTTCTAACTAACGAAACTCTGAAATTAACAGCATATTGTTCAGAAACTGCTCAGTGATAAAACCTGATTATACCAAGGAATGGTATGCAGAGAAGCCCTTGCTTACGCTTATTGCTATAACAACCAAGGTCACGCAAATTTGTTATTTGCCCCATCGGAGGGTCGGAAGTGGAAAAATGTAGAGGGGTCCCACCTGCAGGGAGGAGCGGACAGGACAGCTGACCCAAAACTGACCAACAGGGTATTCCATTCCATCCACATCACGGTCAGTATAAAAGCTGAGAGATCAAAGGGCCAACACTCTTTCTTCAATGGCCGACGTCCGAGGAGGACCCTGCCTGTTTATCTGCCTTTGATCCCTATCTGAGTGTTCCTGACTCCAGATGTGGAATACAGCTCCTGTCCATCACCAAGTCCAGCCTGGGACTTTCCCCTGTGCCTGCTGGTGACGTGATGATCACCCTGGGAGCTTGAGATGGTATTGTATATTCTGTATACATTTAATTTTTATTTTTTTTACTTTTTTTTTTCTTTTCCTTCTTATTATTATTTCATTATTTATTTATATTTTTTCATTAAAGTAGTTCAGTTTTTTCTAAACTCAGAAGTGGGTTTTTTGTTTTCCTTTCCCTCTTCCTCTTGTCTCTTTTCCTTAGGGGGAGGGGGAAGGAAGGGGCCATCTGTCGTTCTGGTTGGTCAGTTCAGTCAAAACCACGACAGTTTGTGTTACAGTTTAATGCAAGATTGCAGGTGAAATACAGAACCTACAGTAAATTTAAAAGTGAAAGGAAAAAATTTCTTTTTAGTTATGTAAGAACTTCATACACATTTTTCCCATCCTCAGCTGAAACTAGGAAGCAAATCTTCAGAAGATCGTTGAATCAGAGAATAGCCCATGTTGGAAAGGGACCTTGAAAGATCATTTGGTACAGCCTTTTGTGGGAAAGCAAGCCTAGACGAGATTGCCCAGCACCCTGTACAATCACACCTTGAAAACCACTAGCGATCGGGACTCTGCCATGTTCCTGGGTAGGTTTTCCTGTGAATGATTGATCTCACTGTAAAAAAATTCTATCTTATGTTGAGATAAAACCTCTCCCAGTGCAACTTGTAACCACTGCCCCTTGTCTTCTCTATGTAGTCCTTGTGAAGAGACAGCCTCTATCCTCTTTGAAGACACCCTTTAAGTACTGGAATACTTGTAATGAGTTCCTCCCCTGCCCAGTCTTCTCTTCTCCAGGGAAAAAAGACCTAACTCCTTCAGTTTCCTCACAGGGTAAGTTCCCTAGCCCTTTGTCATCTTCATGGCCTTCCTTTTGACCTTCTCCAGTCCAGATCTACTTATTACTGTTGGTTAAATTGGTGTTTCTAAACCTCTAAAATTTCTGAAATAAAGAATAAGAAAGAAAACCATATCTGACTGCGGAAAAAAAATACGTCTATTTTAATTCAACTTAAGGAATTTTAATGGACTGGGGAAAAAAGATTTTCTGATAAAATTGGGAAATTAGCAAACTAAATTCCTTAATAAAATGTTTCTTCCTCCAAATTCACCATTTTCTGTTTCTAAAACAGAACTTCCAATTCATAAAAATGACTTGTAGAAAAACGAAATATTACTATTTTGTTTTACATTTTAAAAAAAAGTCCTTAAAGATAAATTTATTGTGCAATATCCCATGAGAAGTCTAAAAGAAGAAAGAATTGACCCTGCATTTTAGTCTACGACCTTAACTGTAAAAATAAGCAGTCTTGAAACTGTATAATTATTAATACAAATGACAATTTAATTACAACTATACTTTCCTCACTACAGTCATCCTTTTGTTTCTCCATTGAGAGGAAAAAAGCTAGTAGAGTCTCTCAGAGAACGTCATTCACTTTTAGGGACTGTTATTTCCTCTGTGCCTTTTAAATCTAATTGTAAAACAGATCGAGTCCCTTTTGTTGAGAACTTCAAAAGCAGTTTGAATGACACAATCAAGGGCACCAGCAGCAGTCTAGCTGTTGGACTCTATACTGTGCTGCACACCCATGACTGGAGCCTAGACTGAGAAAACAAAATGTATTCTCTTTCAAATAAACTTGGCTTTGATTTTACAAGTACTTTCTTTTTTCTTCTTTAAGATACAGAAAACATAATTACACAATGAGAGTTAATTGTTACACATTGTTTTGCTTTTTGTTGAGTTGGTTTAGCAGAGCACTCTGGAGTAAGTATTTTTTGTAGAATGAACACAATGTTGGGAAAAAGACATCGCCAGTATTACAACGTGTCTAGAGAACTTATTACAGAGCACTATGAACAATAAGAAATGACAAGAACAAGTACGTATTTCTGTAACTTCCTTGATGGCTGACTACAGTTGTTCTTTCCTTAGTGTATATGATGTTCTGAACATATTATAGACTGTATAAGCACACTTAGCACTAAGGGGAGCATTTGATGACATTGCTGTACAGTGAAGAGATGGCTCAGTGCAATACATTTCAAAAGACTAAGAATATTAAATGGCTAGGTCTCTGAAAGCCAGGATTCAACCATCACTCACTGCCTTATGGCTTCTGGTTTCTTCACCTGCATATGTATCCTCATTTCAGCAGGATTGGCATCTTGGAGGAAAGGTGCCACAGATGTATCATGCGCCTGGATGATGCTGGAGTCTATCATCCAATTTTCAACTACAGTAGCTCTTTCTTAAGGTGAGGAGTATTTTTGGAGTACTTCTCAAACAAAGACATCCCAAAAGGAAATCCTGTGGAAGAAACAGGCCTTTTATAGATTAGTTTTAGGAGAAACTTGCAAGGAAATCATAGAACTGGAAGAGGTTTTTTTGGTATTTGGGGCTGTCTTCAGGGCAAATTATAGAATTATAGGATCATAGAATCATTCAGGTTAGAAAAGACCCTTGGGATCATCAAGTCCAACCATCAACCCTACTCTACAAAGTTCTCCCCTACACCGTATCCCCCAACATCGCATTTAAACGACTCTTAAACACATTCAGCAATGACTGCTGTTCCACTCCTTGTTGCACTGAAGCAAACAGAATCAGAAAGTGTACTGTTCAGAGGATGTAGAGAAATAGGGACAAAAATATTTTAGGGGATTTTCTGAAGTTCAGAGAAGACTTGGGCTATTTCAAGATAACCTCTATAGAAAATGAAAGTAGTCTACACTAACTGCCTGAAACATTAGGCATGATATCTGTTTGGCGTCAGTCATGCTTTGACTCTTGGTCTTTGTCTCACACTCCAATATAGAATGTTTACAGTCTTACTAGTGCTTTTTCTATTATGGTCAATTTTTTATTACATTGTTCATAATTTTAGTGGTAGTACTAGCTATATGTCATGGTTTTGACCAAATTGACCAACCAGAACGACAGATGGCCTCTCACTCACCTCTCTACCCTAAGGAAAAGAGAGGAGAGGAAAAGGGAAAGGAAAAAAAACTTCTGAGTTTAGAAAAACTAAACTA
>JAOTQQ010000001.1:106099372-106116117 GCA_026546715.1 Gallinago undulata | reverse complement strand
TAGTTAGAAAAGGCCCAGCTGGAAAAGTAAAATCACTGAACAGAAAATTAGTTCTGTTTTACCTCAAACCAGGACACTATATCACAAGGTAACAATGTTGCAGAAGGGGTTGCTGGAAAGAAACTTTCCTTGATGAGGAAACATTTAAATTAGTATCTGTGTTTGTGGCTTTGTGATTATAAATTATTATAATCACAGTCTAAGCTGTTTTGCACTTTGGATATTTTTCAAAAACAAATTTTATTTATCTCCTTAACTGAGAGGGGTTTAGGAAGATTCACCTTTGTATCTATAAAGAAAAAGTATAACATATGAAGTGCTCCATTTTGTATTTTTTAGTCAGGTAATATTTACTTGGTTATCAGAACGAATGTTAAAGGGTAAAAAAAATAATACAGGGAGAAAAAGCAACAACAGAAACTGAAGAGTAGGGTTCATATTATTATTATTATTTTTCCCATGTATGTTTATATTTAAGATTAATAGAACTATACTATTTCATGAGAAAATAAAAATTTTCTTGTCCCATTTTGTATAGATTACCTTTATTCTGGATTAACAATCTGCTCTGTAAAGTATTTTTCTTTTGTTTCTGAGGTTCTTGTAAAAACACACAGAGAATATACCGTAAAGAAAAATGGATTTGCCAGCCTTTGAAAATCACTACTCACTCTGCTTTAAATTATATTGCAGTGCCTATTAAAACCTCTTAGTAAGATATAAGGGGAAATCATAGCAAGGAAAGCACTTTATTTCCGTAGTTTTTTGGATTCATCAAAGCAAAACATTCATACAATATTTACAACCATAAACATATTGGGACCAACAAAGCATTTACCCAAACTAGCACACAATGTATATGAGTTTTAACATAGCAATTAGTACAGTCATTCCTATATCAATATAATATTGCATTGGTTTATTAATGTAAATTTCCCATTCCAGACATCTGAATTTTACCTTTATAAACTGACCAGATGTGATTTAATCTAAATAATTTAAATATTCTTTATTTTAAGAGAAACAGTATGTTTGTAATATTTCTAATTTATTTTGCTACGTCATTGACCAGAAGTTAATATAATTCTGGTTTTGCACTCCTTTTTTTAATATTTTAAAAAATTACATAGCACGTATGTAACACCTTATTACATCAGACACTAGATAGACTTAGCTCAGCCTAATGATGTAGAGAACTAACTGGAATAGAAAATTCCATCTACTAAGATAACCAGTCATAATTAAAAATGTTCCTTTAATTCTTAAAAGGCAAGGCTATATGACCCATCTTCTTTTCTCCAGATGTCTTTGAAGAAGTTATTTTGGGTTTTTTTGTTACTTTATTTAGGTTTTAACATCTGATACTCTCTATCAGGAAATAATATAGGTTATCAGCCTGAGATTACATTCTCAAATAAACCTTCAGAAAGACACATTCCTTAACATTTCCCCTCTATTTTAATTTGCAGTGTAAATGTTCTGATCAAAACAAACAAACGTCTCTGAAAAAATTAATTAACTACCAGCTCACAGCCTGGTAAAAGTAATGTTTTTAAAAGGTGGAGTCTGACTCAGAAAATATTTTAGAGCTATGAAACCTTCGAATGGCTAATTTAAGTGAAATCTTACAGTTCCTGATTTCTCTGACTATAGACTCTACCTACAAAAATATTTAACCTTCATTCACTTAGAGGAAGACAGTACAGAAAATTGCTAGCTCTTCCATAAAAAGTATTAGAAGAGGTATTCTACTTTTTCATGAACGAAAGTAATTTTTGAACTTTACTGGCATGATATTTCTGGAATTATTTCTGCTTTAAAATGTTTCTATAAATACATTAGCAACAAAAGTAGGGCTAAGGAGAATCTCCATCTTTTATTGGATGCAGGGGGAAACATAATGACAAAGGATGAGGAAAAGGATAAGGTACTTAATACCTTCTTTGCTTCAGTTTTTTTAATAGTAAGACCAGTTGTTCTCCAGGTAGCCATCCCCCTGTGCTGGAACATAGGGATGGGAAGCAGAATGAACTCCCATAACCCAAGGGGAAATGGTTAGCTATCTGCTACACCACTTTGAAACACACAAGTCTATGGGGCCAGATGGATCCAGCCAAGGGTACTGAGACTGCTGGCAGAAGTACTTGCCAAGCCACTTTGAACAACTTATCAGTTGCAGTCCTGGCTAACTGTGGAGGTCCCAGTTGACTGGAAGTTAGCAAATATGGTGCTCACCTAAAAGAAGGACTGGAAGTAGGATCCAGGGAACTACAGGCCTACCAGTCTGACCTTGGTGCAAGGGAAGGTTATGGAGCAGATCATCTTGAGTGCCATCACGCAGCACATACAGGACAACCAGCTGATCAGGCCCAGTCAGTAAGGGTTTATGACTAACCTGATCTCCTTCTATGAAAAGGTCACCCACTTAGTGCAGGAGGGAAAGGTTGTAGATGTTGTTTACCTAGATTTTAATAAAGCCTTGACACCATTTCCCACAACATTCTCCTTAAGAAACTGGCTGCTCATGGCTTGGACAGGTGTACTCTTCACTGTGTGAAAAACTGGCTGGATGGCCAGGCCCAGAGAGTTGTGGAGTTAACTCCACTTGGCAGCCAGTCACAAGTTTGTTCCCTGGGGCTCAGTATTGGGGCAATTCTGTTTACTGATCTGGATGAAGGGACTGAGTGCACCCTCACTAAGTGTGAAGACCACACCAAGTTGGGTGGAAATGTTGACCTGCTGGAGGATAGAAAGAATCTACAGAGAGATCTGAACAGGCAGGATTGATCGGCCAAGGCCAATTGTATGAGATTCAACAAGGTTAAGTGCTGGATCCTGCACTTGGATCACAACAACCCCACGCAGCACTACAGGCTTGGGTTAGAGTGGCTGGAAAGCTGCCTGGGGGTGTTGGTTAACAGCTGACTGTGTGTCCAGGTGGCCAAGAAAGCCAATAGCATCCTGGCTTGTATCAGAAATAGTGTGAATAGCAAGCAGAACTAGGGAAGGGATCATCCCCCTGTACTTGGCATTGGTGAGGTTGCACCTCGAATATTGTGTTCATTTTTGGGGCCCTCACTACAAGAGAGACATTCAGGTGTTGGAGTCTGTCCCAGAAGGGCAGCAAAGCTGGTGAAGGGGTGTAGATCACAAGCCTTATGAGGAGCAACTGAGGGAACTGGGATTGTTTAGCCTGGAGAAAAGGAGGCTGAGGGAAGACCTTATCACTCTCTACAACTATCTTAAAGAAGGTTGTAGAGAGGTGGGAGTCAGTCTCTTTTCCCAAGTAACAAGTGATAGGATGAGAGGAAAAGTCCTCAAGTTGCACTAGGGGACATTTAGGATGGATATTAGGAAAAAAGTTTTCACCAAAAGGGTTGTCAGGCTCTGGAATGGGCTGCCCAGGGATATGGTTGTGGTGTCGCAGTCCCTGAGGCTATATTAAAAAATGTGTAGATGTGGTGTTTAGAGATATAGTTTAGTGTTGGACTTGGAAGTGCTAGGTTAACAGTTGAACTTGATGATCTTAAATGTCTTTTCCAACCTAAATTCTACAATTTTTCTTTATTGGCAGTTAGTTTGAATCCAGTTAATGTAACTGTACTACATAATAAAATGGAGTATAATATAAAAGGGTATTTGTGCTATTTCATTTAGTTCAATACATAGTTTTGGCCATAAAGGATTATGCTTTCAGAGAAACAGACTGTGAAAAAATGAAGTCAAAGGGAGGGATTTAGAAAAATAAATAAAATAGATTTTGCTACCTTGGAAAATATGTATATTTACCGTTTGTTTTTTTTAAGAGATATAGAATGATTCTGCAAAAAGTAAAGGCACTTTAGAGTTAAATCCTTAGAAAATGTGATTTCTTATTACTGCTGTCTGCAGAATGAACGACCTGGTTTTGTTATGTTCCTCTAGACATTGCAGAGTTCTGTTTCTGCACATCTGTACTTTCCTCCACCTTGACATTTACCAACTGAGATTTCTTAGCTTTCTTAGGTGTATCTAGGAGCCAGATTTTTCTTAATAAACATGAACTCATCTCAATGATTTGGCCTAGGAACACATTTAATACACAAGGTACAGATTTAATTTCTTAAAAAATGCACTTTGCTGCTGGTTGTGTCAGACAAGCAGAAACAGAAGGTTCCCACATCCTTTCATAGAACTGACTCATGATCCCAAAACTCAGCCACAAGAGACTGAGGTGCATGTCCATCATTTTGCAATAGAGGAATAACAACTCATGCTTTTTTTATGTTACAATATGTTACAATCACAAATAATTTGTTCTGCATCAAAGGATAAAGGATGCCCTTTTAATGATGAGATGTGACTACTGATCCAAACTGGATGAAAAATGTATAAAGGTGACTTCGAGACAAGCAGTGAGGTTTGGACCAGGTTTTCATCATGTCTTGCTGGATTGCTACTATTGACTGGATGATATAAAATGCACCAACAGTTTTTAAAGCAAAAGTCTGACCTAAGAACTGATGTCTCCCACACAGTTGCCCACCAACCAAGAGAATTGCTAAAGTTAGGCTTCTGTGAGTCAGCTGGATAACATAACTACATCTTTTTTTTTTTTTCCTTTCCTTTTTGTTATCCTTCTTATGCCCCATTTTATAATTAAAGGCATTTTAAGTTTTATAAGTAACTTTTAAAGGATGAATATTAAAACCCAACGAACCAACCAAACGGGTAAATGGAGTGATTGGGCTATAGCACCTGAGGACAGTATCTTCAGACAGGAGCACAGCTGAAGGCACATTTTGATCTTAGCTGCTTCATATATTGCATGAGGACTTAAGACAGCCCTCTACGCAGTTCCTGGTCATGCGGCATCACAGCCTAGGAATTTAACTTTTTCATGTGTTGTAAATGTTGCTTGAGCTTTCAGATTTACATCAAAACCCCTTTTGGGTGGGTATACCTGGCAGCTGAGGTATAGTTACATTGGGGTGTATGTACGCACATCTGCTAAAACTATTCCATTTATGGAGTTACTACTGAAGGCTTATCTAAAATGACTCTTAACTGTTCGATCGTAAATGGGGCTTAAATGTTGCAAAGGACTTTTTAAGTGGCCTCTATTGAAGAAGGTTCGATTTTTATCGATTCAGACATAATCTATTCTGTGACAAGATTGTATATAAAACATGAAATAAAATAGCAAAATCAGAATTGTATTTAATTTAAGGGCATTTCTTAAATTATCTCTGAAGTGGATTATCAATTTTAATTTTTAAGATACTGCATGTGATGTATTTTGTACTGGTTTTAATTGCTGTTCTATTTCTAATAGGTTTTTCACAATATGCATTTTCACCTTACGTTTAGAACCTTATGTTTAGAACCTGAATCTTTACCTCACAAGACATAACTTTGTCCTTTTCTTCATTATAAATGACCATTGCTACTTCCAGTGAGTAGATAGCCATTAATTATATTGCTGCAGTTCAAATATCTCATTTAAATATTTTATGAATATTAATTGTAATATTGTAAGTTACTGTCCATTGTCCTTAGGGACTAGAAAAATCTAATGTAATAGTAACTATATTAATTTGAAGCAAATTTTGTTCCACCCTAAAACTTGTTCCATTTAAAAAATTCATATAAACAACCAGAACACTCTTGCTAATTAGTGGCAAGTTATAAAACTGTAAGCCACATTTCTTAAAAGTCTGAAAGCTGTCTCTTCCAGGGAAGAAAAATTTTAGTAGTGCAAAGGGAGAATAAATTAAAGACCATGCAGATCCCGTATACCAGGGAATTTAAACTTACCTATGCTTTGAAAAGACTTAGCAAGATGACAGTGAAAAACAGAAGCTGAAATTGATGAGAGAAATTATATAGAAATATTCCATCTATTCAAGAATACAAAATAGGTGCTTTCATCCTTTTATTTAAGATAATTTTCACATTCATTCCACAATGAAGCAACTTTAAGGAAAGATTTATAGTCAGACTATAATTTCTTCAGTGAAGACCAATCTGCTATATCTGACATTCCTGTCATATTGTATAAATGTTATGTAAAATAACAACACCTTAGTCTTTTTTCCCTTCTATTAAAATATATGTCAGCTTGATATTAAGCAAGAATTTTCTTCACTCTTCAGTAGCTCATCATCTGATATAAATCAGTCCAGTATTTTAGCCAGCTATTAAAGATCTCTAATATAATGAAGATCTTCAAGGAACCTGGGAATCACTGTGACCAAATGGAAAAGTAGAAATAGAAAATATCTTGCCATTGCATGGGGCTGGTGGGGAATGTCAAGGTTAAGGGTAGCCTTGGCTGCAGTGATCATGAGATGATAGAATTCAAGATCCTTAGGGCAGCCAGAAGGGTGCGCGGTAGGCTGACTACCCTGGAGAACAGACTTTGGCCTCTTCTTGGACCTGCTTGGCTGGGTAACATGGGAAAAAGCCCTGGAGGGGAGAGGGGCCTGAGAAAGATGGTTAGTAACTAAGGAACCTCCAAGCTCAGGAGTGGTGCATCCCAAGAAAGAAGAAGTCAGGCAAGAAAGCCAGGAACCCTGTACGGATGAACAATGAGCTCCTGGACAAGATCAAAAGCAAAAAGGAGGACTACAGAGGGTGGAAGCAAGGAAGGAAAGACTGGGTGGAATACAGAGAAACTGTCTGAATTGCCAGGAACCAGATTAGACAAGCTAAATCCCAGATAGAATTAAATATGCCCAATTAAATCAAAGACAATAAGAAAAACTTCTCTAAGTATGTCAGAGATAAAGGGAAGACTAGGGAAGATGTGGGCCCTTTCTGGAAGGAAACAGGAGACCTGGTCACCCAGGATATGGAAAAAGCTGAGGTACTCAAAGACATTTTCTCCTCAGCCTTCACCGGCAAGGGCTCTAACTGCACTGCCCAAGTTGCAGAAGGCAAAAAATGAGCTATGAGAATGAAGAACCACCCACTATAGGAGAGGATCAGGTTCGAGACCATCTAAGGAATCTGAAGGTACATAAGTCCATGGGACCTAATGAAATCCATCTACTGCCTGAGGGAGCTGGTAGATGAAGTTGCTAAGCCACTTTCCATTATATTTGAAAAGCTGTGGCAGTCTGTTGAAGTTCTCACTTCATGAGATTTGCCCAAGCCCACGTCTCATGCCTGTCAAGGTCCCTCCAGATGGCAACCTTCCCTCCAGTGTGTCGACCATGCCACACAGTTGGTGTCATTGGCAAACTTGCTGAGGGTGCCCTCAATCCCCTTCCCTCTACTTGGGTCCTTTTTCCACTTGAGCAGTGGAAATACAATGTCCCACACGGTATTTCTGAAGCTCAAAAATGTGATTGGAACTGCAGCTGAATTCCTCAAGGGGGTACTGTTGTCATATTTGCTAGTGCTTTATTTTGAATGTGCCAGTCACTGAACCAAAATTATTCTTGGCCTTTTAGGTATTTGAAGATTCAGATGGAACTTTTTGATTTCTTTCTTTTCTTCTTTATGTCTATTGGGCTCAGTAGAATCATCCAATGGAGACCTCTGAGATCAGCTTTTGTTCTGTGATAAAAAAGCAATGCAAGAGTCGGAGCCATTGTTCAATTTCCTCCAATAAACCACAAATTTACAATTCATCCAATTGTTCCATTTTAAATCTACCTGCTACATAATAAAAGCAGCTTGGAAACTCTCTAAATTAAGAAATGATCTGAAATCAGCATATGATACCTTTGTTTCCTGAAGACACCCACTTAGACTTGCAGAATTCAGGCAACAGTTACTTTTCTGTAGACGATGTAGAGCTCATGTGCAGGTTTCTGCTTTCTTTTCTTTTCTCACAGAACTAGTCCTGTTAATAAAATAAGTGTAGTAGATAGTTAGTTCATATAGTCACTATAGGAACTATTTATTTTTTGAACAATGTAGAAAAATAAATAGGACATTATTCAATTAGAGAGCTCTCCATGACAAGTGTGCCATTACAGACCACACTTAACCCAACCAGGCTAATTGTTTACTCCATTCTAGAGGTTTCTTCACATAGGGCTTTTTGGGGAAAAAGGAGTCATAAACCAGCATCAGTTTTCATGAAAAAGATGCAAAGTACTTAATTAGACCTTTGCATTGAAATCCTTATAAACATAAGGAAATTTAACACAACATTTTATTGACAGCACACCTGTTCATTTTGAAAGTATTGTGTGAATTGAAACAATATGAATTGACGTAATACCATGCTGATCATTTAAATTTGTGAAGTAATACAGCTCTACCTAAATTGTATGCAATCTGTTAATTTCAGTTTTCTTGCTATGCTGGGAGACAGAAGAGATTTCTGAATGAAGATTTATGATGCTCTTGCTTCTCATGTATTGACTTTATCCATTTTCACACGATCATACAGTAAGTCAATGACAGTGACACCACCTTTGGAATTTTTTCATAAAAATATTTGCAGTTTGTCAACTTAAAAATGTATGTCAATCACTACTTTTGCATGGCTATTATTTTGAAAGCATAAAAACTTGGAGTGTTCCCAGTTTCTTTTTTTTTTCTTTTTTCTTTTTTTCTGAGCATGAAGAAATTAATATCAACATAAAACACTTCTGAAAATGCATAAGATATAACCCTCAGACATTGGCCCTTAGGTCTGCTTCTTACACATGCACAGCTGTTGCCTCTGCATTTTTACAAGAATGGCAGAAAATAAGCCTACCCAATACAGAGAGAATACTTATGGGGAAAAAAAAATACAAATGCTAACAATGTTCATGTGCTTGTACAGGGAAAATTACATGCTTTTAGTGAGTTACTTGAAGTAATGACAGCTCAGAGTTCAGAATGGTTTTTACTAGATGAAACATCTACTTTAACAAACAGCAGTTTTACCAGAAAGTTTTATAAATAAGATGGATCAAATGTGCTGTGAGTTAGGTTAGGGAGAGGAGATACACTAATTGTAGGTGTTCTGTCCCACTTCCCTAGAGGAGCAGAATTCTTTCAATGGTACATTGCTGCTGTTGTTTGAGGTAGAGCAACCTACCTGCTTGTGATGCAGAAGGGAGAGTTTCAGGTACTACATGGGAGTGCCCATAGCCATCCCACAACATTTCCTGCAAGAGAAGGTACCTCCTCTCTGGATTCCAGATCCATACTCAATGAGTAAGTCTGACTTGAAATCAAGGGCTCAGCATAGATTTTCACATGAGACCGGCTACTTCTTCCCCTCAAAGATCAAATGCATTATCTCTCTCATGTGAATGTAGTAGGCACTTTTGCTAGCTTAAAAAAACAACCTGATAATGCAAAAAATTTCGTTCTAAATGTTTTCACTTTGGTTATTTTAGATACATACCAAGATATTTTTGTATGTTACTCTGCTGTATACCATGTTGCCACAATGATTTCTCTTAGTGACCAGCTTAGAACACATTTTTAATTCCCTTCCTACTTAAGGAAAGTAAAAGTTGGTGAATAATTGTTTCACAATACCTCAGTGTTATATGTAGCTTCTACATGCTACATAGAACGTTTCTGAAGTGTAAAGGTGCATAAACAAAACTTATATCTTTCTGATATTTGATGGGATGTATACACAAGGAATGGTTATTCTCTAATCTTCTACGTTCTGGTAAGAATCTGGACCTTACAGTATCAGATATTGTATAAACCTATAGTTTGGCATGAATTCCGGGAAGGAGTAAGGTTATCTTCACGACGCCGGTCTGTCTTACTGGAAGGGGTTAAATTGGATTAATATAGAAGAAGCGAAAAGGAATCAAATCATTGAAGAAAAAAATGTTCGAGGGAACAAGATTGGGGAGGAGAACTGCATGCCTCCCATGAGCCTGGCAGGATGTCAAAACTTCTAAACTTTAAAGATGCTGGAGGAGATTGGACCAGCCACAAAGTATCAGTAAAAGCTGTCAGGCACACAAAAAGGCATAGGAGATAGACGGAACATGCTGACAGCATGCTGAGACTGTTTCCTCCAGAAGCAATAAAAGAGGGGAAAGCAAATTTTTTTGCCAAGGCAAATTCACAAAACCATGCAAGGAAATAAAGAAATGCAGAAGTGTAGATAAGGATATATACAGATACATATACAACTGAATGAACTGCATTATCCCAGTCTGAATCAGATGGGAAAACTCTGGAATTTCAACAAAAGATTCCAAATGGAAGTAAATAGAATAATGGGTGTCAGTTGAATAAACACCCCCAATCCTCATTAATATTTTTGTATGGTGTAAAATTTAGATGTGTTTTCAATAAGAAATTGAGGTTTATGATACCTCAGAGCTCCACCAGTCCCATCAGAAAACCTTATTGTTCTCCACCACGTGGCCCAAGTATTTGAACGCTTAACAAAGCAACACTTTAGAAATATATTGGCCATATTGGATTAAGTGGACAACTCCTAGTTGTCTATGGGTTTTTTCTGATAAAGTGAAACAATTAGTAATTTTGAAAGACCTCATGTCTACCCACAGTTTTGACGATGCTGGAGAGTTTCACTTGTACAGCATTCTGCACAAGTCCAAACCTCGAGAGCTGCTTGGGTTAGAAAGACCCTCAGGAGGCCTCTAAGTCCTGCCCAATCTCCTGCCCAAACCAATGCCAGCTCTAGCATCAAACCAGGATGCTCAGCACTTGAAAAGATGGGCTTGTACAACATCTTTGGGCAGCCAGCTCAAATGCTTCACTGCCCTCAGGTTGGAAAAACTTTTCCTTATATCCATATGTATTCCCTTATATAGTCAGAATGTCCCCCGTTTCAATTTATGCCTATTTTCTTTTGTCCTGTCACCAGGTATCACTGTAAAGGGTCTCTCTGGATCCTTGGTACCCTCTTTGTAGGTACAGGCAGGCAGAGAGCTGTTGGACTTCCCAAAGTTCTCTCTTCTTCAGGTTTAACAACACCCAGGCCCTCAACTTCTCCTCACAGGGCAAGTTCTCCAGCCACAAACATCTTGATAGTGCTCCATTGAACTTATTCTAGTTTTCTTTGTACTGGGGAGCCAGATGTGCAGCACGCAGTGTGTTGAGTAGACAGGGATAATCCCTCTCCTCAGTATACTGGCTGTTCATACAGGCCAGGATAGAGCTGGCTGTCTTGGCTATCTCATACTCAGCTTGCTGTTGGTCCAGACCCCTAGGGCCCTCACAGAAATTCCATCTGCTTTCCAACTGGTTAGTCTCTAGCCCGTGTTGTTAAAAAAAAAATATTATTCCTTCCCAGGTATAGAATTTTTCTTTCATCCTTGTCAAATTTAATGAAGTTCATTCCTTCAGCCTGCCTAGATCCAAGGGACATTGCATTTTGGAAACATATATCCTTACAAACTGCATCTATAAGGTGAAATTGCAATGTGTACTTGAAGTCATTTTGCAAAAAATAGTGTTGCCAAGAACCTGAAGTTTATTGAAACTCTTTCAGAACTTAGTGTTTTTCCTGAAATTCAAACTCAGAAATGCTTATGAGGCTTATGAACATACAAAAAAACCTCCTTTTTATTTCAACCAGTTCTAAATCATTTTCATCTACAGTTAAAAGTATATCTTAGAGACTGTGGAGCCAGAACTACTTTTCTAAAATTCCTAGTGTTAATTTTATTAGAGTTTATAATTTGGAGAAGAAATTGAGCCAGTCTATGATTTCTGAGTGTTTGAAAGTAGTAAAAGTGCAGGCCTTGGTTTAAACCAAAGCACACTGGTGTCAGTGGGCTTTGATTCAGACTCACAAGGCAAAAACAACATTTGAAGCAGTCTCTCATCATCCTTGGGGAAGACAAAACTGTACAGAAAGCCAGAGGTGCCAAACATCACTGAGTCCTAAATCCAATTGTATCATCATTGCTGTCTCTCTTTGACTTTATTGGTGATGTTTTAATAGATTTGCTTATGTTTTTGCTGTTAAGCATTTTTGCACAGCTGAAGTGTGAGCATTTGTCCAAAAGAGGTTAACTCAGCAACAACAGTTTATTGTCTTAGAATTTCGTCGAAAACTTGTCACCTCCAGTTGTTCTGTTTTCCCTTTACAAGTAAAATTTCCAAATCAAAGTTAGTTTAGTCTTCAAATGGGTGCGATTACTTTCTTTTCTGTCCGTTGTTCAGGTCTGATCACTGAAAAAAAGGCAATTGTGTGTGATTCTTACAGTTTATATGTATTTTTCCTGTTTCCTAAACTGAACTAAAGTTTGCCTTATTAGAAGATCCAAACCACTGCAAATGCAGACAAACTTTAAGCCTGTATTCTTAATAACTATTAAAGTTATATTATATCTATGAGAGACAGCATAAAATCTGAAGGACCTAAGGTGGTAAGACCAGTCATCCAATGCTTTTAAAAGCACATTTTTTATTGTGCTGAGCATGTGTCTCTGTCACTGTCTCTGTCAGTCTCTATTTTATGCATGCACACACACACACAGACAGAGTTGTCTCTAGAAAAGATGTCCCTTACATGACAAATATCAACCACACTGTTTGAGAATCAGTCCAACAAACATTTGCTTAACATTTCCAGCTCAACTAGCTCCACTGATTTTACAAGGACAACTTATGGTAATAAAATACACATGGGAGTATTTTCAAGTCTGTGTGTTACTAAAGCACTTGGACCCATTGGCAAAAAAAAAGGAAACAGAAGCAGGTGAGGTTGTGTTCCAGTATCCTTTGCTGCCACTTGAGGGGACTGACATGTTTACAAGGCTCTTCTTTAAAAAATTAGTTTCTGGGGAAATATACGTGTTAGGAGGAAGGAAAGATTTAGTTGACATCTCTTATCATAGTACTCGAAAAGAAGTCAGAAATAAAACATTGGCTCTGCTCTGCTCCTTCTATGGATCAGTACTGACTTAATAAAATTTTTCCCATCCTATAGTAACATAAAATGAGACTCAATGAGACTCAGACCATAAAGACATAGAATCATAGGACGGTTTGGGTTGAAAGGGACCTTAAAGATCATCGCGTTCCAACCCCCCTGCCATGAGTGGGGACACCTCCCACTAGATCAAGTTACTCATCAACCCATACAGCCTTATCTTGAACACTTCCAGGGACGGGAACACAACTTCCTGCCTCCACAACTTCTCTGGGCAGCCTGTTTCAGTGTTTCACTATACTCAGAGTAAAGAAATTCTTCCTAATATCTAATCTGAATCTACCCTTTTCTAGTTTGAAGCCATTACCCCTCATCCTATCACTACATGCTCTTGTAACAAGTCCCTTCACATCTCTCCTGTAGGCCTCCTCTAAAATACTGGAAAGCTCCTATAAGGTCTCCACAGAACCTTCTCTTCTCCAGGCTGAATGACCCCAACTCTCTTAGCCTGTCTTCATAGTCAGGGTGCTCCAGCCCTCTAATCATCTTCATTGCCATCCTCTGGACTTGCTCCAACAGGTCCATGTCCTTCTTACGTTGGGAGCTCCAGAACTGGACACAGTACTCCAGGTGGGATCTCACCAGAGTGGAGTAGAGGGGTAGAATCACCTCCCTCAACCTGCTGACCAGGCTTCTTTTGAAGCAGCCCAGGACATAGTTGGCTTTTTGGGCTGTGAGAGCATATTGCTGGGTCCTGTTGAGCTTCTCATCCACCAACACCCCCAAGTCCTTCTCCTCAGGGCTGCTCTCAACCCATTCTCCTCCCAACCTGTGTTTGTGACTGGGACTGCTACGTCCCAAGTGCAGGACCTTGCACTTGGCCTGGTTGAACTTCATGTGGTTTGCACAAGCCCACCTCTCAAGCCCGCCCACGTCCCTCTGGATGGCATCCTGTCCCTTCAGGATGTTGACTGCACAACACAGCTTAGTGTCATGAGCTGACTGTCTCAGGGTACACTCAATCCCACTGTCCATGTCATAAGTAAAGATCATGATATGGATGTCATCATCAGTCAAACAACATCAGTCCCAATGCTGACTGCTGACTGGAAATGTCACTTATCACTGTGAGACCTGGACACTGAGATGCTTACAGCAACTCTTTGAGTGCAATCATCCAGCCGATTCCTTATCCAGCAAACAGTCCATCTGTCAAATTTCTCTCCAACTTAGAGACAAAGAAGTGTGGGACAATGTCAAATGCTCTGCACAAGTTCAGGTAAACGATGTCAGCTGCTCTTCCCTTATGCAGCAATGCTGTAACCCCATAGTACAAGGCCACCGAATTTGTCAGTTATGATTTGCCCTTTCACTGAATTTTCAGTGAAAAAATTTTTTTGCCTCGATGTTCATTCAGAACCTTTTAAGAAGAAATGGCTTGGAATTTTTTAAAGAAATTTATATCCTAACATGTTCCCATTCTTTTGTTTTCAAATGTCTATCACATTAAAGGTAACATTGATATTTTGACCAGCAGGTCAGTACAGGTTGGGGGCTGACCTGCTGGAGAGCAGCTCTGAGGAAAACAGCCTGGGAATCCTGGTGGACAACAGGGTGACCATGAGCCAGTAATTTGCCTTTGTGGACAAGAAGGCCAATGGTCTCCAGAGGTGCATCAAGAGGAGTGTGGCTAGCAGGTTGAGGGAGGTTATCTTCCCCTCTCTACTTTGCTCTGGTGAGGCTGCATCTGGAGTCCTGTGTCCAGTTCTGGTCTCCTCAGCTCAAGAAGGACAGGGAACTGCTGGAGAGGGTACAGCTACAGAGATGATTAGAGCCCTAGAACATCTCTCTTATGAGGAAACACTGAGGGACTTGGGTCTTTTTAGTCTTGAGAAGAGAAGACTGAGGGGGGATCTGATCAATGCCTACAAATACTTAAAGGGTGGGTGTCAAGATGATGGGGCTGGTCGTTTTTCAGTGGTGCCCAGTGACAGGACAAGAGGTAACAGGCACAGACTTGAACATAAGAAGTTCCATTTAAACATGAGAAGGAACGTCTTTACTTTGAGAGTGGCAGAGCCCTGGTACAGGCTGCCCAAAGAGGTGGTGGAGTCTCTGTCTCTGGAGACATTCCTAACCTGCCTGGACAAGTTCCTGTGCAACCTGCTCTAGGTGGACCTGCTTTGGCAGGGTGGTTGGACTAGATGATCTCCAGAGGTCCCTTCCAACCCCATATAATTCTGTGATTCTGTGACTTTATACACTTCATTGCCATTTTCAGGAATTTTCTTAATGTCCAGCTGCTGACTGGACATTTTATGCAATTATCTAACATTACTCTCTAGATACAATAAGGAGGTAGAAAACAAATGATAGTTTGTATCTATATGTGGAGTTATTTCCCATATTTAAATCTAATTCCATAAATGCATCTTGAACACAATTAAATAAAACTACCAGGTAACAGTAATGTGAATGTGACTTAAAACAATAAATGATATTACTTTGCTGCTTCTCAGTAACTTTTTAACTGAAAGTTTTAAAATTATTTCAGTAGGGTATTGTACAGCACGATTCCAAAACAGTTCTGTTAGTTTAGTTATTAATTTGATAACTTAATATGCTTTTAATTACATTGCAGTAAAGCACATTTGCCTTGCCATATTTCAAAGGTTTCTATTTTTAAAAAAACAGAAAATAAAATGTCTTAATAATTCCAAAACAATCCATGTATGAATTAAGTTCTGATGGGATATCATTATACTCAGAGACTTATTACCAAAGCTAGGGGAAGATTTTAAAAAAGGCATGAAAATTCACATGGATATAACTAGTCTGTTAATATATTCACTTGCAAAAAATACAAGGTTGAATGGTAGATTAATGTGTTCTGATTTTACTCAGAGCAATTTTTTTTAAGTTAAATTGTTGCAGGGCAGGAAGTTAAATGTGTCCAATCAATACTAGACAATATATCTTGATTATCAAAAGCAGATATCTGTCAATGGACTGTGAACTACCTATAGTCTAGCAGTTTTTGTTAAATTAGTCTGGAAATAATTTGGTACAAAAAATACACTGGATAAGACATTAAAATTCTCACAGATGAAAGAGAGACAAGTTATATTTTTTTTTTTAGAAAACACCAGAAAATTTTATCACAAAATTCTCCATTGCACTAATAACAGCATCACAGCAGTTATGAATACTTGGACTAAACTATCTCTTTTGAATTTATCCAGCCATTTTTCTTCCACTGGCTTCTCCCATATACTCTAATCTTTTTGGCATGCTTAGAGTATATTTGTAGTCTGGGCAGATACTGGTATATGTCTTTCCGATTACAGATTGTAAGAAGAATCTGTCTGAAAGCAAACCATCTGTTTTGATTAGTATAATAAGCTTCACTCCACACTGAATAACCCACTTCAGCACAGATCTTGGACTCTCCTGTACCACTCTCACATGTTTGTAGAGTGAGGAAAGTAGCAGCACTTCCCTGCAAGAAACACTTTCAACACAATTTTAACCTTAATCTCATGTAAGGAAGAAACTTTTCATTTTAATGTTCTTTTAAAATTTTAAAATTTAGAAGCTACAGGAGAGGTAAAATTATATTAAGAAAAGATAAAGAGATTTTAAATCCTAATCTTTATCCTAACTTTTTTTCTCACAGGATCACAGAATCACCTAGGTTGGAAGGGACCTTTTAAGATCATCTAGTCCAACCAATGAAAAAAACAAACAAAAAAAAACAACAAAAAAAACCCAAACCAAACAACAAACCACAAATGAACAAAAAAAACCCCACACAAACCCCACACCACACCTAAAACAACACCAATCCACTACTAATCTAAGTTTGCAGATGACACCAAGCTGTGTGGTGTTGTCGATACACCTGAGGGACGGGATGTCATCCAGAGGGACCTGG
>JAOTQQ010000001.1:106072278-106088146 GCA_026546715.1 Gallinago undulata | reverse complement strand
GCAATAGTGACGTATTGGACCTGTGAGTGAAGTCCAAATAAATTAATTTGAACCTCGCAGTGAAGTCCTTTCTCCCCTTTTCGTCACACTAGGGAAAACATAATTGGGCATGTTTGCTGTCTGGGAGGAGACTGGGATGGAGAAAAGGAAGCACATGGGTATCAAAAAGAGTTGGAAATCAGGAAACTCGATAATAAGTTACCCAAAGGACATAAGAAGGGATTTATCTGCTAGGAAGCTCAGCACATGATCACCACAGCTGATGCAGGACAATGAAGCAAACCATCTGTTCTGACCATAACAAAAAAGTCAAACCTGCATCTTTGATCAGGAGAAAGCCATTGAGGGAACACCTCGATGGAAGGGTCAAGCACTTTGGTATTACCACATCAGCACCCACCCACCCATCCATAACAAAGTGTACTGGGTTTGTTAATCTTGCTGCTCTGGACCAGAGTCATTGTCTCCACTACATGCAGAAAATACAAATATGGATAAATACATTGGATTGTCTTTCAAGAACATATACTATCTCTGTTTACATTTTCTGTCATTTCTGTGCCAAGAATCTAATAGTGAGGTAGCTTGCATTCCAGCTGCGTTCTATACCTCATGTGAAATACAGTACTTTGGGTGTGAATAACTTGCCTGCAGGCATAAATCTTTGCCATAAAAATTAAGCAACCCTTATCTTGTAGCTCATCAGTGTGGATATTCAAAAGGGAATTGGGCAAATTCAATGTCTGTTGAAGTGAAGATATATAGGCAAATACTTTAGAAATACCCTGCATTTCTAGCATTTATTAAGAAAGTCCAGAAACCTTCCTAAGAATAAGCTTTTAATTCTGATGTCCTGGCTAAATTTCAGCTTAGGTAATTATCCTCTGCCTGCTTCATTTTCCCTTATATTTTTAATTAGATTCAGCATTCTTCTGCTTTTGTCCTAAGCCATTTTACAGTGTGGCTGTGCTCTATTAACTACTGCAGCATACTACACCATAAGTGTGCTGCAGGACTGGCTGCAGCAATTTCTTTCTATATAGCTCATAATGTATAAACAGTTTTGAGGCATTCCAGGAAGAATAGTATTCTGTAAACATATGGACACTTAGCATGAAATCAATGTAGCAAGCAAATGTTGGCCAGCCTCTCTGGTCCTGATCCAGCAAAGCACTTCAACATGTGGGCTTCTTTTGGCTTTATCTCCCATGTCCCATGTGTAACTATTTTGCTAGATTTGCATTCAAAAGGAGGTCTGATCTGAGATCAGAAATGCTGGTGAAGGTTTTGTACAGTCTTTGACTGTAATCCCTCATTTGGAGCTGATTTCCACAATTTCTCCTCTCAGTTCATGTTTGCTGCCACAGAGCTTTTTAGGGAAAGACTAAAGTAGGCAATAAAGCAGATTACTGTATGTTTTCAAGAGGAAAAGGATGTAATTAACTTTCACCTCACAATTGCCATTAAGCGGAAATCAAAACATACCTCATTACTGACACACAAAAAATACCATGTTAATCTCCAGTTCTAATAAATATGTCTTTGCTATACAGGATGCTCTGAGAGACATATAGCTGAGATGTGCACCTTTTTTTTCTCATAGCTAATTTTATTAAATTGTATGCTCAGACTAATTAGTGGAATTTGTACATTATTTTTGCCTTCCTTTTGTTTCAGTTACTAAAAGTACCATGGATGATGATATCTTGCCACAAAAATTCCAGCACATATCAGTTCTAGTACAGTATTTGGACTTCTGTATTCCTTTTACAAACTACACTAGATTAGAAAAGCAGACCCAGATTCCTCCTATTGTTTTTCTTTTCATGGCATAGTTGTTGGGTTGTTAACTGTCAATTTACAAGAATTATGAAAATAAGGTTATTATTAAGGGAATTTTTTCTCAAAGAACAGAAACTTTCCTTCTTTGAAGAACATGGAGATATTCTCCTCAAAAGGCGTTTGAAAGAAACAGTATGGTCACAAAGGATAAAAAAGCTGAATGTCCCTTTACAAACATATCTTTATCTCTTATCTTCTCTACAGAGAGAATATTTCACATTTAAAACAAAGAAATCTAGGAAGCCTCTTTGAAATTAATTTAAGTCATTATCTTAATCCCAAAAGAAAAAAATTTATTTTGACTATAAGAAGCTTAAAGTGAGATATAAAGGATAATATCATTAAATATGATATTATAAGATGTTCTTATGTGTTGGCCATTTTAAGACATTGAGCATCAAAGGCAAGTATATGATGATAAAAAACTAGAACTGACAAATATTTTTGCAAGAATGTCTTTTTAGAAAAATGCACAGATCAGTAACATGAAACATGAAAACATGAAACCTTTTAACAGGTTTGCATTGATTTTGCCTCATTGCTTGCTAGGCAACTGCTTCATTTAGTAGCTCCAACACTAATTGCACAGATTCTGGAAAACAACATTATAATCAACCTACTTCTATATTGATGTGACAGGGCATAGAAACCGCACAATAGCAGACATGGTGTTAATGGGAGCCAAACGGTTTGATTAGCCCTTGACGCTGAACCTTGATATAGACAAACAATCGAACTAGAAATCAGAACATGCAGCTTCCTATAAAGGCTAGTGGGACTATTCTTAAGAGAAGTACTATCTCCTGATAAAAAAAGGGGGAAAAAGAAACTACTTCAGAGTCACTGTTTCATAATAAGTATATTACTGGATTAAAAAGAATGTATTTGGTTTATTTTGACATTTTGCGTTTTCTTGTCTAATAAAAATCATTGTGACTAGCTTCTGGTCTCCTAATTTAACAGAGACAAAATAAAAATGGCTTTAAATATGGGCTTCACATCCATAAAATAGTCCATTAGAAAGCACTAAACAGTGTTAAAATATACTACTTCTATTATCTGTATTTTTCTTATGTACTTCCATACAATTTTGAAAGGTGAGCTTATATAGCTGTTTGTAGGACAAAGTATACCTATTGTGTAACTACATTTTATTTACACTTTCTTTCCTTAATCAACTTTAGCAGTTCCTTCGTATTGTTCTAAGAGTTTATATTTGTGAGGAGAAATAGAAAATGTTTCTTCTGAAACGAGGAGAATATGCTCATTTCAGCAATTAAAAAAGTCACTGCAAACCCTGAAGTTGCTTATAAAATCTCAGGTGAGACAGACAAATTCATCTCAGTGTACGTGCTGACATGCTACGTGGACCTACAAGCAATGCTGAGCCCTGTTCTAACATGTGGCCAATCTATGCACTGTAGATGCAGTAACCAGAAAACAGGTAGCATTAGCTTAACCTCCCTTTGGGTCAGAGAGACATTAGCAGCTAATTCTTCATCTTGGATGTGCTGTGATTGTAGTCTTATAGTGATTTTAAAATTAAATAAGTGCTTTATAGTTGTGATTATAAAATATTTCTTGCAGTGACAAGAACTATTATATTTTTGCTATCTAGGCTCTTCTCTCACATTGCTAAGGCCAAGTGCCCCAAGTGCCACATCCTACACTTGGGTAACAACAACCCCATGCAGTGCTACAGGCTTGGGGAAGAGTGGCTGGAGAGCTGCCTGGCAGAAAAGGACTTGGGGCTGTCGGCTGAACATGAGCCATCAGTGTGCCCAGGTGGCCAAGAAGGCCAATAGTATTCTGGCCTGTATCAGGAACAATGTGGTGAGTAGGGCTTGGGAGGTGATTGTCCCACTGTAGTCAGTGCTGGTGAGGCACCACCTCGAGTGCTGTGGCCAGTTTTGGGCCCCTTATCACAAAAAAACCCCATTGAGGTGCCAGAGCAGGTCCAGAGAAGGGCAAGGGAGTCAGTGAGGCATCTGGAGAATAAGGAGAGGCTAAAGGAGCTGTGGTGTTCAACCTGGAGAAAAGGAGGCTGAGGGGAGATCATTCTCTACAACTACCTGAAAGGAGGTTGTAGAGAAGTGGGGGTGGGTATCATCTCTCAGGTCACAGGCAATAGGACAAGAGGAAATGGCCTCAAGTTGCTCCAGGGGATGTTCAGATTGGATATTAGGAAAAATTTTTACACTGAAAGGGTTATTAAGCATTGGAATGGGCTGCCCCTGGAAGTGGTTGAGGCACCATCCCTGGACGTATTCAAAAGATGGGTTGACGTAGTGCTTAGTGACATGGTTTAATGATGTGGCTTTTTTATCAGATTTAGGTTGATAGGTGGACTAGATAATCTTAAAGGTCCCTTCCAACCTGGACAATTCTATGATTCTATGATTTTGAGAGAAAATTTTTAACTGGTTGTCCTTTACAAAATCAAAACACTATAAGTTGACAAAAATTTAAAATCCCAGAGATCTCACCCTCTTACATGCTAAGCAAAAAAGTTTAGATTTCAAACCTAGTAAACCATATACAATAATTTAAAAAAGAGTCAATCCATTCTACTCTAGATATTACTCAGCTCAAAACTGATATGTTTCAAGCACAGCACACAATTTAAAAATAGAAGTGTAGAAAGTATTTATTTAAATATCAAATTCAGAATTCTAATTCTATTTCAATGGCATAAAGTGCTCCTTATGTTATCATAAACCAACCCCATGAAGACTTCCTACTTCTGTGTTATTAACAGTCTAGCCAGTATTATCGTAGTTTTTTTTTTTCTTTTATCAATAGATTGCAGCACAGGAGAACAAAAAAACCGAAGTGATGGTGAAAACAAAGGTAAAAATAATAAGTTTTTAATCTCTTTTGACTTATCTGAGAGCTTGTGTTCCCCAACTGAATATTGATCCTTGAAGGCAACAATTAGGTTTATCATTCTTTTACCATTGCAAGGTTTTGAGTGTAAAAAATTAAAAAACAAAACAAAACAAAACAAAACAAAAACCCAAAAAACCTGATCTGTAACTTGGAAGTAATAAAATACTAAAACAGAATGAAAATTAGACAGGCCCTGCGGGGGGTTGGGAGGTGGGAGGGGGAAGGGGCAGGGAGCATTATGGTATTTTTTTAGTTCACCACAGAAAAAAATGAAAATGGCTCAAAATGAAAACATATTCCAAGCAATTACATCTTGCCTACAACTATTTTAACTTAAAATAAGCTGAAGGTCTGTCTCATAAATTTTGACTATATCCTGATGAACTGGAAAACATGTTTTATGTTCAGGATGTATGTTCTCCAGTTAATCTCCATTTTCAGTACTGCAGCTGATCATTTCAGTGCAGTGCAGCACTCACCAATCCTGCTTCAGAGCAATGATTTGTCTGACAAACCTGATGGCAGAAAGGCAGTATTTACACTGTGACCACTGAAGTGCTAGGAAGCTATGGTTCACAATGAGAAGCAGCTGTGCTTTGAGTGTAATCCTTGTGGTAAAATTTCTTTAATTAAAATGTATGATTTGTGTCATGCAAGGTGTTAATTGTTATGTTCCTAAATAGACAGGAAAACTACAGACAGTTACAATCTAATTTTTTAACCAGATTTTTTTTTTAATTTAGAAAGACAGACATTAGGTTAAAAATTCCAGTACCAATACTGAGAACATTAACCAGACTGTGTGTTTTTCCCTTTCAGAGTGTCCTGACTATAAATCTACTGAGTTGCTAATAGGAGCAGCCTAAACAGAGACCCCTTCAGTCTTTTTGAAAAATACACTTAAGTGTACAGAAATCCCTTCTGAGCTTAGAAAACTCTGAACTGTATAGGAAATACGGAGATGTGGAACAGAAGTACCTATTTTGCAACATGTAAGCACTATGCATCTAGAGAGCGGCAGGAAGTCAAATCTCAACTCTTTGGCAATGGTCATATTTCAGATGCTTCTTACTTAGTATCCAGGATTTTTTAGATCACCCTCTTAACGCACCAAATTCTTTTTACCTAACACTGAGGCAGTGTTACTAAGTTGCTAAATGCTTAATCGTAATGTGATCATTCTCTGAAGGAACAGGTACTTAAATTTGAGGCACTGCAGAACATCTTGTATAGCTGCCTGTAGCATTGGCTCTAGCATTCAGTCCTTGATCATGCCAAATTGTTTAACACGACACAAACAAAAAGCCTAAATAAATAAAATAAATAGTAAGAAGTCAGATAGCAAGTAGTGAAAGGGTGAAAATTCTTAAAAGCAATGTATTACCTCTTCACTCAACCCTTGACAGAATCAGTTCAACCCTTCACACATTCTTAACGCCTTTGCACATTAATCAGACTTACAGTGCTACAGCCATACAGCTTACTTTGTGACATTACTTAATGCTTATGACAGGCATATAGCAAAAGAGCCACCATCTATGAATGTACACTTCATTATCACATTCTATTAAAAATTAAACTCCATGTGAGGGAACATGAAGTCCAGAATTTGATTTGGCTAATGAAAAGAGCTCTCTAGGTTCTGACACTGTTTGCAATCTAACGTATCATCTACCAGCTACAGTCCCCAATTACAAATATCGCTAAAGTAGCTAATGCACATTAATTCCTTAGCAAATGTAATGTAGCATTCAACTTTTCACTCAGCATTGCCTCAGAATACAATGTGAATCCATTATTCAAAGTGACAATTAATTCTTTAAAATATTCAAAATTCTCCAGAAATAATGAAAAGTATTTTCAATGTATATTTTAACTATATTTTTAATTGATTACAAAGATATTTTTATGCCCAGCTGTCTACTGATATTCTGATATTTTGCCTTGTATTTCTTATTTTTATTAGATTAAAGATTTCCTTTCAAAAAAATTAATGAAATATTTTTAATATCAGTGTTTTGTACATGTCTCTTCATTGTTGATGCGTTCATGAGACTTTATGTGGATTCCATTTTATGTTATGAAGATCAACAAAAGATAAATATAGATTTGCTCCACCAGTTCAAGAGGATTCAAAATATGAAATCCTTCTCATTCTGCTGCTGGCTTCTGTGGATTACAAGGATGAGTTCCTCCACTTACACTGTTTGTTTTCTCACATAGCACAGGCTAGAAAACATTCTTACATGCATTAAAAAATTTCTTATAAACAGTTACCAGATCAGTAGAAATATCCTTCATTAAAATTGATGAATAAAAATACAAACATGATCACTCACTGCCCTTCCAATGAGACATAGTAACAATTGCCAAGGGAAATAGTATCATACAAGACAAAATATTTCATAAGACATCATAACCACTTTATTCTAACCTTTTTCTTTCAAAGTACAATGCATGGCTTTTAAAAGACGGGTTTGCAAAGTGGCTTAATTAGACTTTGGAAAAGTTCAATACATTTTATACAAAACAAAATTATTCTTATTAGGCTTCTCTAAAATGAATCAGTGGAATTAAATTTCCCGCAAGTTTAATTTTGCTTTAACACACAGGATTATACAAAGTATAAGGAGAGAGAAAAACAAACAAACAAACAAACAAAAACCAAACCCAGACATTATTTTCCACATTATTTCAGTCTTCTCTGACCTTGGTATTGCTCATCCTGCTGATCAGAAAGATAAGTCAAACTTCATTTTGACAAAGACTGATAAATTGATTCTGATAAAACTTAATACATACAATTGATTGCATTGTCACCAATAAACCATTGCCATCCAGACCATTCCTCATATCCAGCGGCATATTTCAAGTGTTTATTTTGCAATAAAAGACACTGTATCAGCTAGGAGCAATAATGTTCCTCAAACTCTACAAAGAAAAGAAATCTCTCAAATGTCTGATTCTAGAAAATAAGATAAAAATAGGGGTTAAGATGGTTAAAAATATTTAAATACAGGAATTCATAAGGAATCTTTTATTACACAAACATATTTAGCAAGGCATCTGCATGGTCAACAACAGATACAGTTGAAACTTTAATCCTACCTGAAGCCTACTGTAATAATTTGGGAGCTAAGATTATTAGCCCCAAAACCTACATATTATTTTAAGGTTACATAATAAATAGAAAAATGATATTGTCAAGAAAGGAGTGGTACAGTCATGACACAAAGAGGATGAGGGGGGATGGAGTGGAAAAGAAGTCAGAGCATCTGCATTGGATATTTATGCGGATGACTTGGCTATTCCTTAGTCTACTCATTGGTAAGATTTCTGAATTTTTGCTGTTGACAGGGATTTTACAGACCCATTTGAATTGGGATGGGGGTCTACCTAGATTTAAGCATATGAGCACAACAAAAGTGGAACAGAGTTACTGTACTGGTTGCAATGCAACTGGAATACAACTCATGTATCAAAAGAGACCAAAATTTTTCATCATTTAACCAGTACCAATTCTATTTGACTTGGTATACCAACTTTCTCTCGGTTGTACGCACACAATCCTATAATGATTGATGTTTGCAGGAGCCAACAGGGTTGGCAAAAACATCCAGTGAGCAATACCAAATAGAACAAGTTCATAAAAATCATAATCTGTTTTCAATTCATAAACCAAGAAAGATATATTCACTGAGTATAAAAAATACTGACATTCATTCAGAGAACCCCTTTGAACATTAATGTCCCCATGACTGCAAAGTATAAACTTGACTGAAGAAAATGTATGTTTTATTTCTTGATACTTTAAAAGCTATCATCACCAGGAGCAAGCTGGAAGGCTTCTATAAAAGCCTATTTATTCATTGAGAATACATTGTTTGTTATCTTAATGGTATCTATGAAACACTGTGAATCACTATCCATCCCTATTAAATCTACTTTCATATTTCTACCCTGTCCTGTTCTCTCAATGCCATTTCGAGAAGTTGCTGAGGCTGAATAAAGACTATAATAACAGGATTTAATGGGTGTAGTATCTGTGGGTAGACAAGGTCATAAGTGTTGAGTAAGTAGCAGCAAAGGCAAAGGAAAGAATCATGGTCCTATACAAGTCAAATCCTTGCAAAAATCTATTGTTAGTTATTATCCTAAGTAAGTGATTCACTTCCTTGGTGAAAGAAATTCTTTGTTCATAAAAAGGATTAGATTGTTACTTCTATAAGCTTGTTCTTTTCCTTGAATTTTTTTATCAAATGTCTGCTTAGATGGTTAAATATTTATAAATGCACAGATTTTCTGGGTGCTGGCAGCCCAGAAAACCAACTTAATCCAAGGCTGCATTGAAAAAAACATAGCCAGAAGGTTGAGGGAGGTGATTCTCCCCCTATACTCTGCTCTCGTGAGACCCCACCTAGAGTACTGAGTACACCAGTTTTGGAGTCCTCAACAGAGGAAGGAAATGGACCTGTTGGAATGGGTCCAGTGGAGGACCATGAAGATGATCAGAGGGATGGAGCACCTCTCCTATGAAGACAGGCTGAGACAGCTGGGGTTGTTCAGAGACCTGGAGAGCCAGAGAAAAGAAGGCTGCAGGGAGACCTTATAGCAGCTTTCCAGTATCTGAAGGGAGTCTACAGGAGATATGGGGAGAGACTCTTTGTCAGGAAGCATAGTGAAAGGACAAGGGGTAATGGTTTTAAATTGAAAGAGATGAGATTAGATACTATAAAGAAATTCTTTACAGTGAGGGTGGTGAGGCACTGGAACAGGTTACCCAGGGAAGTTGTGGATGTCTCATCCCTGGAAGTGTTCAAGGCCAGGCTGGATGGGGCTTTGAGCAACCTGGTCTAGTGGGAGGTGTCCCTGCCCATGGCAGAGGGGTTGGAAATCAATGATCTTTAAGGTCCCTTCCAACTATAACCATTTTATGATTCTATGATTAACAAAAGCATTTATGCAATTAATTCCCCTTGGTTACAGGAGTATTTATGATTCTAACTCCTTCTGCAAATCTGGGATTTTACAGATATTGTGAGTAATCCTTTCTATAATTTGTAACTTGAGGGGCTTGTAATTTGAATTTTCTGCTATTGCCTGACCAAATATTTTAAAATAGAGCTAACTGAACTTTCCCCAATGCAGCACAGTACAGTTTCAAAATTAGTATTTCATAGATAATGTTAAATGTAAGGAGTATTGTCAACTTGATGCCTGACATTTAATTCATTTTAGTACATGGATTTGAATACTTTACATTTTAGGGGACTGAGTAATCATAATTTTTCCTGAGAAAGAAATTTCATTTAAATATGTGTGCTCTTTTATTTGTTATTCTGTCATATTGTAATACCAATAGTACTTAGCATGCAGTCCGAGAAAGAAGAACACATATTTTGTCAGGTTGTTTTATCAATACTAAAACAATAGTAATAAATTTTGCAATTATGAATATCCCAGTTTTCATATATAACCATTCTTTCCTTGCTATTCCTTGTCTTCCTACTCTCACTTAGCTCACAAATGTTCATCTCCTTTTCTTCCTCTAAAATCTTGAACCATTGTGAGGGTTTGATGCTGCTATACAGAAGGGTTTCCAAGACAGGGACCCCCCACTCACAGTCCTAGCCCCAGCGGGAGCCAGGAATTCTGTGGCAAACAATCGGGTGAGTGCTGTGCCCAGTTTTGGGCCCCTCACCACAAGAAAGACACTGAGGGGCTGGAGTGGGTCCAGAGAAGTGCAAGGAAGCTGGTGAGGGGTCTGGAACACAAGTCTTGTGAAGAGTGGCTGAGGGAGCTGGGGGTGTTCAGCCTGGAGCAAAGGAGGCTGAGGGGAGACCTTCTTGCTCTCTGCAGCTCCCTGAAAGGAAGGTGTAGCCAGGGGCGGTCGGTCTCCTCTCCCAAGTCATGGGCAATAGGACAGAGGAAATGGCCGCAAGTTTCTCCAGGGGATGTTCAGATTGGATATTAGGAACCATTTTTACACGGAAAGAGTTATTAAGCCTTAGAATGGGCTTCCCAGGGAAGTGATCGAGGCACCATCCCTGGAGGTGTTTAAAAGCTGAGTAGACATAGTGCTTAGAGACATGGTTTAGTAATGGTATTTATCAGAGTTAGGTGGATGGTTGGATTCGATGATCTTAAAGGTCCCTTCCAACCAAGACAATTCTATGATTCTATGATTGTTGTTCTTGAGCCAGACTGCTCTTTTTCCTCCCTGCTACAATTCTTTCATCAACTTCTATCTCCCTTGCAGCCTTCAATGACTGTTGCATCCTCCCATATATCTCCTAGTTCCTCCTCAGACCTCTTTCATCTCCTCACAATTTCCTCTCCTTTTTGAGGTCAGATTGTTCTCCTAACTTCCGACACATTCAAGTTCTTGGTGTAAGTTTTCTTTCAATATACCTCAAAAATGTAATAAAAAAAAAATATATATATATGTGGTCAATATTCACGTAATTGAGAGGTTTCTACTATGCAGCATTAACTGTATAAGTACAGCTTAGTAAAATATCATTAAATGTACTGGACTACTAACCCACTTTAGCCAAAGGACTATACAAAGTCACCAATGCAAGGACTAAAATGAACCAATATTCATTAGAATACAATCAGAAGCAAGAATTATGGCCTAATAATAGATGGATTTCAGGGAGAACAGATTAAGTGAAGAGAACAAATTATATTTGATGTGAGCAGTGATAATAAGTGATCAACTAAATACTTGAATCATAACCTCCTAATAAAAAATTCACTTCGAGTATGTACTTTGAAAACATATAATATCCTACTTGGTATTGCTTTTGGTTGATTAATTCTCTCCAGGTATAAGTCAGGAACTTTTACTTGCACGCTTCAATACACATACTCATCAGTCAAGTCATTACATACTTTTTTTCTCTTATCTTTTCAACTACCAATAGCTGAATATATGGGTAATACAACAGAGGGGTAAAGCATCCTCCCAATCTGTTTATTACAGTGACTAGAGATAATACAGTAGCAGTGCATAATAGTAATGTACCAGATCCTTCTCTGGTCCAGTGATTTCATGAACAAGGTCAGTTGCTGTCTGATGATCTGGTTTTATATTTAATTAGTGACTTGTTTACCCATGGGACAGACAGCAACCTGCTATACAAAACAAATAAAAAGAGGAACAGTATTTCCAATGTGTTAAGGAACAGGTAAAACTATCATAGGTCTTCATTCTTTCCCTGTGTGTTTGAATTCTCTGGTAAGACAGTTAGCTAAGCAATGTCTTGACATCTTCATGACAGCTGGGTGAAATCAATAGGAAATTTGTCACATCAATTAATGAGAGTTCGAGGATTTATCTGGGTAGTTTGTGTTTGGATTTGTTTTGTTTTAATTTTTTTTTAACAGATGAGTGATTTTGTGTTCTTCTACCAAGATACTTCTATATCCTCATGATCAATTCAGAATAAAGAAAATATTTCATAGTCTTGCATATACACTGCAGAAATTATTTTTTTTTCCTTTTGTATCTTTGTTCCCCAAAGGCTCTGGATGAAATGCTAGAAGCCTGATGGCCTCCAGGCAACTGCAAGTGTTTCATGTACAATCAAATTTACTTCCTAAGGTTGTTATGTGTGCTAAGCTTCGAATAATCTGTATGCTTAGGTTAAACTAACTTCCATTAGCAGTATTTATCATTATTTCATTATGAATGGGAAATAGTCTAATTCATCATAATCTTCACCAAGACAGAACACTCCAAATACTTCTGCAGTTAAGAATGGAATATAATTTGAGCTAAACACTGTGATCTCATATAAAATACAACCTCTAGCTTGTACGTAACTGCTTTATATTAAGTGTCCCAGAATCACATAAAGCCAGTCAATGTTCACTAAATTTCACAATAAAAGAAAATCAGTCAGCAAAAATATGTATACAAATCCTTCTAAATTCTGTAGGCAATTAGAGAAATTTTAAGCCAAAATATAGAGAAATTTTAGTTTTTATTTTAGATACTGGAGATCTGCATACTGTCTCCTTTAAATTCATTAAATTCTTTTTAGATCAAATTATAATTCGCCTTGAGAAATACTCCCCTTGAAATTTAGGTGCCTCTATGCATATTTGAAAATTCCAGCCTAAATTGTTTATCTTCAAAAGATCATCAGTCTATAAGTATGTGCTGCTTTTCCTGCCTACTTTCTTTTCTAATGTTACTTCACATTCTGTGGAAAAGAAAAAATATAGGCACTTAATTAAATTTTCTTTTTAAAGGTTGAGCATATTGGCACTAATGAGAATATTGAAAAATTTCTGTAACAATAACCTATTTAGCTGATCAGAAAAAATTACTTAACTTTTTGCAAATTAATGTAGGAAAGAAGGTTGCTTGAAAGCCATGCAACTGACACATGACACAAAGTAGAGATATTTTCCTAAACATCAAATTACTGGAATAAATAAGTTACATGAACAGTTTTGCTTTTTTTTATCTCACATATTCAAATTATCTTAAAATAGACATCATTTCACTTATAAAACTACCTGAATTAGTGCTTGGTTTTGATATAAATGTATGATTTAAAAATCTGAAGACCTGGCAAACTAAGAGCAAGTGCATTTATTCAAGATACTCAAAAGCAGGCAAAGAAGTAGAGAGAGGAAGGAAAAGAAAAAAGGAAGCATACTTTTAATTTATGAAATTAAAGACTTTTGGAGATTTTCAGCTGAATTTGTTTTCTTCATTCTCCTATGAAATTTAGATCCTGGCGAACTCCAGAAATGTATGGTTCTTTGAGTATTACCTGTCTTCAACATTCAGCCCTGCTGCCTCTGTTACCAAACGCCTACACTGTTTTTGACTGTGGAGGGAACCCTCTGAAGAACATATCTTGATGGGCTTTTCTTCTTCAAGTTAACAAACCAATGCAAAAATCACAGCAATTATAGATTTATGATGGGAGAAAAAGCCAAACTGCTTAGGAGTGTAGATGAGTGTTTCACCATTGCAGTCAAGAGAAATCTATTCACAATTTATTCCCCTTTTATATTATTTAAAATAAAATGATAGGATTGTTGGTAAGAAATAAAGCTCTCAGGAAAACTTTATTGTTGTTGAAACTGAGAACGCAAATTTTGCTTTAGACTTCTAGGCAAAAACTGACTTTTTTTTTTTTTTTTTTTTCATTTTAATCTTGGTCAAAGTCTTTCCATATCTTTTCTTTTGTTGTGGGATCTAAGCCTCAGCACATTTGAAACCTCATGAATTTCCATGCTCTAAAGATACCAAGGACACATATTTGCCTTTAAAGGCCTTCACACTTTAAACAACAACATATTTTTTTGTTTCCCCAAAGTTCCCAGAATTAAAATAACAATCTCATCAATATGAGACACAAAACAGTGCTGAAAAGTCTGGACCATTTCATAGTCAAATTAGCCATGAAGATTAGAATTCAACAAACTGACAATTGGGAAGACAAATACCATAAGTCTGAACTCCCCTCACCCCTTCTTCTTCCCCCTCTTTTTATAGCTGAGCATGATGTCATATGGTATGGGACTGACCTGTTGGTTATTTGAGGTCAGCTGTCCTGGATGAACCCCTTCCACCTGCTTGTGCACTCCCAGCCTACTTGCTGGTGGGGCAGAATGAGGAGCAGAAAAGGCCTTGACGCTGTGCAAGCACTGTTCAGCAATAGCTAAACCAACTCTGTGTTATCATAACTATTTTCATCACAAGTTCAAAATATAACACTAGACAAGCTACTATGATGGAATGTAACTCTGTCCCAGGCAAACCCAATGCAATAAGAAGCATACGCTTACACTTTGTCAACAATACACAAAAGCAGTTCACTGCTTCAGAAACACTAAAGCTATTTTTATTAAAAGAAATAAATCAACAATTAGTGATTTTAACTATTAAAAGCTGTCACTATAAAAATAAAGATCAATAGTCCTCAAGAATATTAACAGTGTTTTCTTATCTCTATCCATTATTACTGTCAACATATCTTACAGTTAATCAGATTGTTTCTTTCAAAAGCCTGAGCATTTAAATTCCAAGCAGGGAAGGAGGATTTTTTTCAGGAAAAAATTGTATTTGAAGTATTTTAGGCAGCATAAAAGCATCTAAAAAACTATATAGGATATATTCTTTTAGGTCTTTACCCATAAGATCAGTCATTTAAAGCATTTAAAGTTACACTTAGGGTTATGCATGAAGTTTGTTACACTTCTCATTTTGGAGAAAGAATGATAATTTCATTTAATTTTAAAAAGATATATTTATATTATACTCTTTTCTTTAATCATGCTCATCAAAATGCTAAATAATAGTCTAAAAAAGACAAAGGTCTGATTAAAAATACGCTGATGTCAAAGGAAGAAACCCTGCTAGGTTTCAGACATACTTGGAGTAGCCTTCTTTACAGAGTGATAAAGCAGCCATTAAAATTATCGTAATACTGCAATTATTAACTGAGGTGCTACAAGATGATTTGACTTGTTTTTGTTCTTAATAAAGGGTGAAAAGTTAGCCATGGGAAGTTAGGAATGATTCAATGTGGCATTTCACAGTGGTTGTTTTAATCGTTATCCAGCAGTATATGGTGTGTCTTGAGACAAAAAGAAAGTCTGATATATACTTAATCAGCTGCTAGAAACACTGATGACAGTATCAGAAACATAAAAGGTCAAGGGCATGGACTTTGAATATGTTAGGAAGATGAAGCTTTTTATATTCACACCAAGGGCCATGGCTTATGTATAAGGTAGACTTTATCAGTATATGCCTATTAAAACTATTGTTTTGATAAAAGCTTCTGAATTTTTACACCAGACTGGTCTCAATCAGAACAAAGAAAACACAGATCTTTGTGAATCACAGAATCACCAAGGTTGGAAGGGACCTTTTAAGATCATCTAGTCCAACCAATAAAAAAAAGCCAAACAACAACAAAAAAAAAAACCACCACCCACACACACCACACATAAACACCACCAAACACTAATCCATATCCCCGAGCACCATGTTAACTCATCTCTTGAATACCTCCAGGGATGGTGCTCCAACCACCTCCCTGGGCAGCCCATTCCAATGTCTGATAACCCTTTCAGTAAAGAAATATTTCCTAATATCTAACCT
>JAOTQQ010000001.1:106057051-106072178 GCA_026546715.1 Gallinago undulata | reverse complement strand
TGTCATAGAAGGAGATCAGGTTTGTCAAGCAGGACCTGCCCCTCATGAACCCGTGCTGGCTGGGCCTGATCACCTAGCCGTCCCTCATGTGCTGCATAATGGCACTCAGGATGATCTGCTCCATCACCTTCCCAGGCACCGAGGTCAGACTGAATGATCCCCCTTAAAAATGGTCCTTCTTAAATAAACCACTAAACACTATACACTATATGTTACTTAAATAACATGATTTTTGTGTTTTGTTTTTTTCTTCACCTCATGAGTCTTTCAATCATTAAGGCTTTTTATAAAAAATAAAAATCAACAGAGGTGGTGCATATATGTAATATTAGATATGCAACATATCTAATCTAAAGTAGTTTAATAACTATGAGGAATGAAGATCTATGTTGTCATAAAAGGGACAAAAAAAGACTAGAAAAATTAGAAGGTATTCTCCCCAGCCAGTGTCCAGAGTTAAATCCTTCTATCTCTTTCTTGTCTCTATCTTGCCTTTCTTTAAAGTTACACAGTCAGAAAATGACAAGTAAGGATAAAGGATGCCATTTATAGCCCTGCTTGACAACTGATGGGTTCTCTATGTGTTTAATTTAATCTCTTCTGCCTCTGGATAAATTAATATGGGGATGCTAGCAAAAATAGTTTATCAAACTGGAATTTTCCACATCTTTAGGGAACTAGTCTTGAATAAGTACCTCTTATTTAAAGCATCTTCAAAACCCCACACAGGTACCTCTTTTCACCGATGTGAATATTAACATTCTACACTCTTTGCCATCAGCCGACTGACATCTAGCAGTGCTTTCAGCTGCTTTATTTAAGAATGAATTTGTTTTTTGAAATTACTATTGAAAACACTCTTGCTGGAGCACTACTGAGCCCTGCTTGAGCTATTCCCTGGCTTGCTTTTGTGTAGAAATAAGAGAGCTGTCAAGGGTCTGTGTATGCTTAAGTGTCACTGCAGTTTAGGGGTAGGATGTTGGCCAGGTTTCTTCATCTAGACCTCCAAATTTAAATAACTTTCCTAGTCTGCATGTGATCAATGGAGTTCATGTCAGGATTTTCAAGCAAACATTGGTTTTGTTTGCTATCCATTAGCAAAACTGTATTTAGGGTGATTGACTTCAAATAATGTGTGACCACTAATGCTATAGTTTTTGCCTTCTCACATCTTTCGTGTCCTTCCTTATCCTTGCACAGCTGTTTTAAAACTCTAAAAAGTGGAATTATAAAAGTTAAACATTCTAACAAGTTTAGTAAGAACAGACTTTCTTAAGTCTGGCAAACCATTTCAAAACATGCAACTGTTCCTTTTTTTTTAATTTCCTATAAATTTTATCAGAATAAAATGCATATCATACAGAGAATGCCCTTTCCTCGCACACTACAGCATAACTATATCTGTTACAGTATTTTTCTACGTTCTCATCAAGTAACACATTATTATTTTGCCATTTCAAAATAACAAAACTAATTTAAATATTAACTATTAACAAAGACTATTCCTTGGTCTTTCATTAGGTCTATCTTATTTCCCTTAGTGGTTCAGTTAGGCTTCCTCAATATTTATCTCAAAAAAGACAAAAGAATAATTTAACAGCTTCCACAATATCTTACCCCAGAGGCTACTTTCTGAGATTAAACACAGCTCTAAAGAAGTAGGAGAGTTATTCCAGGCTGATGGGGGATTTAGGTACTGTGCCGGTATATAATATGTAAATATATTAAATATTGCTTTAATGAGGGATAACGGAAGTGTGCAACAAAGACTGTGTCAATATAAGAATTACAAAAGCTTTATTTTCTTTTAGCTCTCCCTTGTGAAAAAATATAGGATAGAATGTTTTAAAATAATATTGTTGTCATGGTTTCAGTTGGAGTAGAGTTAATTTTCTTACTGTCAGCTGACATAATGCTATGTTTAGGTATGGGAAATAGTGTTGATAACACACTGGTGGTTTTGGTTGTTGCTTAGCACTCAGGGCCTTTATGGCCTCTCATACTGCCATGCCAGTGAGTGGGCTGGGAGTGCACAAGAAGCTGGGAGGAGATACAGCTGGGACAGCTGAGTCCAACTGACCAAAGAGTTACTATTCCATGCCATGTGATGTCATGCTTAGTATATAAAACCAGGGGAAGAAGAAGGAAGGGAGGGATGTTAGGAGTGATGGTTTTGTCTTCTCAAGTACCATTATGTGTGATGGAGCCCTGCTTTCCTGGAGATGACTGAACACCTGCTTGCCGATGAAGCAGTGAATTAATTCCTTGCTTTGCTTTGCTTGTGTGTGCAGCTTTTTCACTACCTATTAAATTGTCTTTATCTCAACCCATGAGTTCTTTCTTTTCTGATTTCTCTCTGGTCCCAACTTAAGGGACTGTGTGAACAAGTGGCTGCGTGGTCCTAGTTGCCAACTAAGCACAACAATTGTCCATTGCAAACATTACACTAAAACCTAATTTGACAGTATTAAACAACAATATGGATGGAGGAGATTCAGTAAACATGATCTCTTAAAAATGTTACCTTGTGCAGGACTTCCCACATAATTACATCTATGCTTTTTGGCTGAGATCTACAGGATTCTGCTACTGCAGAGTTTTACCTATTGATGACCCACATTTTTAAAGCCCTTATTTCAATCAATCCTTCTTTTAGTTATTCAAGCTCATACCTAAATTGCAAGCAAATGAGAAATCTCAGTGTGGCTAGTGGCAATCCAAAGATGCTTCAAATTAAATATCTGTAGAAACATCTTGGTCATTTAGGGCCCAACAGTGAAATATAAAGAATGGCTTCAGAGGTTTTCAGATACCTACTTGTGATTCAGAGAAATCATAAAGGCCTGCTGAAGTCCCACATGAACAGGCATCTCCCCAAAGCAGTGATATAACTCAGATAAAATGAATTCCTTTACAATTACATTTGTTGAAGATATGGCCATTAGCATTTACACAGCTCATTTATAAAAGATCATGATTTAGCCAGTGCTAAATGTGAGACAATGGCAACACCACTGATGGTAGTACAACATTTCTATATTTTTACAGAAGCTGTGGTAATTTTCTTAGTCTTTCTGCCTCAGCTGGAGCCCTCAGGTATTGTTCAGAATATATTCACACCATCCTATAAGCAATTGCCATGCGATCAACTGCTTGAGACTTGTCTGCCCACAGGTAATTCCAGGCATACCTCTCAAGGGGTGAGACTAATGAGAGTGAAAATGAAATAGTCCAGCGATGATGCACAACAGGAAGAGGGAGTCAATGGTGAGAACAGAGGCAGGGAGACATGAGCATTCATCCTGAGTTCAAAGTGAAGTCAACTTTAATTTTAGTTTTGGAAAGCCTGGAGTTTACACTGTTACTTTCCTTTAACATTAGCTTGAAGAGATAAATGTAGGGTAAATTGAGAGTATCAATTTATGTTTTCTTCTTGGTTTATATAAATAGGGGGTCTGAATTCACACAGAGGTAAGGTATTAGTGATGTTTTGTTTTGTTTTGTTTTGTTTTTTAATTCAAGCCATTCGAACAGCCTTCACACTATAGAATGGACCTGCACAGTTTGTTTTTTTTTTCAAGTCAGAAGAATGAAATGGCTAAAGAAATTTTCAGTATCTATTTAGCATGGTGTATATAACCTAAATATATATGCCATATATGTCACATATTTATGTTATATACATGTCTATGTATATAGATTTTATATATAGGCAAACCAGCTTACTAATGATTGCACTTTTACTTATTTTAGAGAACTTCCAATATTAGAATGACAATTAAAAATATAAAAAAAGAATGCAAAATGTTAAGAAACTCCCTTCTCTGAATAGCTATATTGAAAGTGCAATATTTTCCACCATATTTTTATGAAGGTCAGTACCTTTACTGAGAAGGAAATTATTATGATTCTTCCATTGCTACCCCATTCTGTTTATTTAATGCTAGTGCTGCTTTAAGTAAATAAATTGTACAGTGCAAAACTCACCATTGTCCCAGGGGGAGAGTGCAAGATAGATACAATACTAAAAGCTTTCTTAAACTGTAAAATATGGCATCAGGATTGACCTAGTTCTTTTTAGAGTGTTAAAGGACATCCCCTCTAACAGACAGAATACTATTCCCATCCTTTCCTCATCCATTTCTCTGTTTCTTTGTCTTTAAAATGTTAATTAATTTCTTAGCATACATATATCCCATGCTAGCTATTACTAACTTACACAGTGAACTACTTTATGCACGTTGTATGTAAAGCAGGGTAGACACTTCACCTTCCTGCAGGTTGATTCAATCTGTCAGAAAACTCCATAAATGAAGCCAGTCTGAACTTCAGGCTGTCAGAGCCAGATTGCTTCTGCCTACCTGAGCAAATCTAACTCAGGTATCACTATAGTAAATGCAGTCTTCAGTGTAGACACAATTAAATACATATGGCTACACTTGTGAACAATCCAAATGATTTACAATCAATGTTAATGCAAATAATGGGGTGTTGAAGGTTAATGATAAAATCCAGGTTTTACTAATCACAAATTTGAGAATGTACCCTGTGTGATTCTCTACTGCAGAGTACTAGTGTAATGCTATTTATCTTAGAAGTAACAGCTTTTCAATACTTAAAATAATTTTATTTAGCTTGCCTTTATTGCTAAGATGTTATCTCTAATAATGCCTTAACGTCCTTCAATATCACAAAGTGCAAACCTTTAGCAAAATGTTAGTCTAGTAACCAAATATAAGTGTGTAGACAGTGTCCAAAACACCATATTAAGACTAACATGTGTTTTCAAAGAAATAGATTATTAGAAATGCCAATATCAAGGTAATTCTGCCAGAAGAAATAAAGTTCAGCATATTCAAAACCAGTTATCATCTATATAAAAAAAAATAAATTCTAAAAAGAAAATTGTAACAGTAGTAATCTTATTCCCAAAATTACTTTTGGTGTTATGTAAATATTAACCCTTCCTGTAATAAAGGTTATAAATATATTTACAACAAGTTTCTGTACACATAGATATTTCAAAAGGAAAGAAAAAAAACATCTCATGACTGAAAATGTATTCATTTTCCAATCATTTCTATTCGTAAGAAAAGAACTCCACAAAATCATAGCTGCTAGAAAAAAGGAAGATGACCTAAGGGTATAGAGCTAATACAAACCAAACACTGACTGTTAGATAAATGGACAGTTCCTCCATTATTTTCAAACAATTCTCCAGTATGGATCTATATAAACAGAAAAATCACAGCTACTGTTGTAAACTTCAAGTAAACTTCAAACGTGAATGTAAACTGTGGTAAGTAAGAATACAGGAAAAGGAACCTATGGGACTGAAACACCAAACCTCCTCAGTGACAACTGAATGTGTGCTTTCTGTAGATGACTGACAGTTTGTTTGAAATATGAGTGAATGTTAACAGAAGGTTCTGCCTGCCATCAGATGACGTAACATAGTTTTCCTTCATCCTCAATGCTGTTTTGTTGTTAACTCATTTTTAAAACAGCAAATTTCTTTAGCCTATCTAAATTCTTTCTGCCCCTCTCCCCCCTTATCCCCAGGAAAGTCTTTCACACTGATTGATTTATGCCAAGACAGTGAATTGTATTTTTATTCTAAACGTCAGATTTACAATTTCTGTGTACTTATTCATAGATACTTTCATCTCTCCATGCTAAATGGGATTTTTTCATACTTCAAAGCTTGGATAGTTTTCTTTGAAAAAAAAAGGGAAACCAAATTCTCATATTTTGTGCATATATATGGGAAAGTTTGCTGTTAAATTGCATGGAAATGTGGCCAAGCATAACCTTATTTTAAAATATAAATCTCTGCTGTATGTATTTTTGAAGCAAGGAAAGTCTAGTGCACACTTTCTTTCTTCCTCCCTGCCCCACCCCCATTTTGTTCTCTCCTAATATTGACTGTGATATTAACTGACTTTTTAATAGCCTACTAAGTTTGTGTAAGACTTAAGTATCTTCAATCCCTGTGAGAAAATCAGTTTTGGTCAGCCAAAACCTGGACACATTCATAATACCAAAGATACACATCCCAAGGTCATGTCCCAGAGGCATCCCAAAACCATTTTATAACCTAATAAAATTAGCAAATTAAGTCAAATATTCTCCCTATTGGAACCTGTAGCTTTTACTGAAGAATTAACACAAGATACTAAGGAAACCAATACTAGAGGATAAGAAGATTTAGAAAGTAAGGTGATTCTACATAAGATTCATGATAACTAGATGCTCCTATTAATTCACTAAAACATTGCATTTATTCAGGGAAGGAACTACATTTTCAAAAATTTAAAACAATTCTTTATAAATAAAAACCCCCAAAACATTTCTAAAAGCATTTAAAATCACCTCCTTCATTGCAATTGTGATTACCAGAAAGGACATGTGGGATTGATTCCCACATGTTTTGATATTATTAAATACTGAAATTCATACTGGTGGCAGACTTAAATAAGGCATTCTATCCCTCTGGATTTGTATCAGCAGGATGAATCTGGGAGGCTTCATTAGTATTAATATACTGTGTGGTCATACAGCTGGAGAAAACAATCATCCATGCTTTCTCATGCTATAAATCTCATTGGATATCTCTGAGTCATAGCTAATTTATGAGGAATAGAAGTGTTTGGCTGCCTACCAAAGATACGGGAATATTTAATTATGTGAAATGCTCAGTTAGCACAGTAATCAGTATGGTAAAAAAAGCATTGAAAGACAGTGTTCATTTAGTTGTTCCTGTTTTGAATATACTTTTTCATGCCAATCTCTTCCCCTTTGAGATTTTTTCTACCATTTCCAGAGACTGGCTAATTTGAATGAAAGAATATTATTTCTAATCAAGAATTTTTTAATAGAATATGACTCTAACTCTTACTGAGAAAAAATAACTCCAGTAAGACTACTCCCTGGGGGGGGAAGGGTTCCTCAGGACTGTTAATTTACTATTTATTTACTACTAAACTAAGTGATGTTTTCATTAACCTAATCCACACTCTGTGGGGATCATCTACCAAAACAGAACATGTACTGTCTGAGCTGGGCTAGGGTTTCAAGGTATCCACACAACATGTACCTATGGCAGACCTGGGCTTTTCTGTACCAGCTGTTGGACACCAGGCACTGTACATTACAGAATCTCATATAACAGTCAACAGCCACATTATGGCAACTGAATCCTTACTGCCTGGTTAAAAATCAAGCTTACAACCAGAAACAAGTTTGTTCAAAACTGAAGGATACTATTTTCCACAGAAGCGTTTTTGCCTTTTCTTAATACTTTCATGACATAATCTATATTACCTCATTTTGCTGAAAAAAATCTGTTTTAACACAAACATTTCTATAAATGACATTTGATGGACTCTTCTGTGAGATTTCTTAATGCATCTGTGCCACTGTAACTATTTATTTACCATCTTCTAACAGCATCTTACTTAATATAAACAACAATGAAATTATATGTCTTCCTGAAAGGACAGTCTAGTGAAGTACATATAATATATTTTATGCACAGCATCTTGTAAAAAACAGAGACAAATTCATGTTTTAACAGTCTAACAGTCAATATTATGATATATAGGAAATTTTCAACAACAGCAAGAGTTAAATTATTTTAATAAAAAAGCCCATTCTAGTATCTACCCATTTTCCCTGGTTTTATGCTCACCCTTTCAGTGTCCCACTGCATCCTACACTTGACAATTTTTATCTACTTTCTTACCCCTGGCTTCTCCATTCACCCTGCTCCCAGGAAGGGGTAAAAGTTGCCCGCTGTAGCCCCCTAATTTTGCCCAGGGGCTGTTGGTCTGTCAAGGACTGCCTGGGTCTGTCTTCCCTGGTGTCCCTCACAGAGCTGGAGCTCAGACAGGCTGAGCAATGGGCACCTGGCCACAGGCCAAGGGTGGCCCAGCCACCCCCTGGGACCTTCATGGGCAGGGCAGCCCACACCCTGTGGCCTTCTGATAGTAATGGCAAAAAAAGAGTGCAACACTACTGTAGCTAGTAAATTAACTAACATTAATACAATTCTGGCTTCTGTTCACTATCTTCATGACAAAAAAAACCCCAAAATAAACAAAAAAGCCCCAATATCAAACAAAAAACCCACTTCTTGTCATATGAATAAAAATAACAAGTGTATATTTTCTGTATATTATAATATAATGACTCCTGAATAATAGCTACTGTAGTTATTTCCCTGGCGTCTCCTAAGAATCAGTTAGAATATATTGACTTTGTTTGTAATACTAGCTATTCGAGTTACATTTTTAAAAAATTATGATGGCTTTAGGCCTTTAGTAGAGACTGTTAGAATGCTGGAGTAGAATCTGGTCCTGAAATGTGAGCTACCAATGATAATTTAAAATCAAAGCCAATAAGGTTATCCATTCCTTCGAAATTCTTCTCTGCGCTACATTATTAGTTGAATTAAAACCATAGTGAAACACACACCATGTACTATGTTTCACAAATTTCTTAGAGTGTAGTAAGCCTGGCTCCGATAATTACAGACAAAGCTGATGCCTTTTTGAGACTAGCTGGGGAGTTGCTGAATACTTAAGTGCCTATTAATTACCATTGAAGTTAGATTTTATGCTCTGATGATCTAGATAAAAAAACAGTTTATAAGTTGGTTATAACCAACTGACCTTTTTTTGGTATTGTCACATAAGGCTAAAAGCTACAGACCTCCTACAGAAACAAAATTAATATGCTTCTACAGTCATGCTTGTCTCTGAAGGGTCAACTATTAAAATTCCTTCCTTGGCAGGTGGAACAGACATTTCCAAATAGGAAAGTATAAAGTTCACATCTACCAAAAGAAAGATAGAGTTCAGCTGCAATTTCAAATGTAGACTAATGAAGTTTTTAAAAAGTCCCAGCAAACCATAAGCTCCCTTAGACCATAAACATGAAACGGTAGGAAAAGGTGCCAAGGGAGCAGTGGGCAGCATTCAGCTTCCAGTGTTAGAGAAGTGAAGGGTATTTGAGTGCATGAAAGATCTGAAAACTTCAGAGAGGAAACAATGCTTATGAAAAGGTCAGGCCTTTAGGTTTCTGCTCTTCTGATAGTCAAATAAGTGAAAGTGCTTTTCCTGTAAAAGGAAGATTTCAGCATATTACCAAGCAAAGTAGCGATCATTAGGCATTTTTATAAAGTGATACATCTAGGAGCTGTTGTGAGTAAATACTTCCTCAGTGTGTGGTCTACCGCTGATGCAGGTTATTAAACTTTTTTCAGGTTAAGATGATTTTATGTATAAGTGAATATTTTGCATTCACCCACTAATTAATTCACCTTATTCCAGAAAACAAAGTAACCTCACTGTTTTTCTTCCCACCACCATAAAGGAAGAAACAAATACAGAACACTGCAAACTCAACTCTGACATAGAGAAGACAAGCCTATTGAATAATGTTTAGTTTAGAGAAACAAATATACCTACTTTGATAAAGACATTTCCTTGTAGAATAGAATATTATGCATTTAAAATTAAGCTCATATCAATTTGCTGCACTTAAGTAAAAAATGCTATTTATGATAGTACTTGTAATCTATTTTCATTAAAGCAATATCAACTAATACAGTTTCCTTGTTTGTCCCATATTTTTGTGATTTCATTGTCAAATAGATGTTTTGCTTTGTCAGTTTGCAAAATGAGAGGTATAGTGAGACACACTGAGATGGTCAAGGCAGGTATAGATAATCAGTTTGCTCACTATTAGAAGTTCTGATATGATAGCAATGGCAATTCTGCCATCTAGAAGTAGTATTGTGCTGCTCTGAGCACCCAAATACAAACTGTTAAAGAAAAAAAGAAAACACAAAAATAATTAAAAGGTATTTACTGAACCAAAAAATAAGGTACCAGATAAAAAGTTCTTACTTCGGTAAAGATAACGGGAATTTAAAGGGGACTGAGGCAAATATATCAACCAAATGAAATATGCAGGCTTCATTTTTAATACTCTAATGGCCAGGATTGTATTTGTGTTTTCATAAAAATTCTGGATGCCTAAGTCTTTATGAGTACCAGTTCCACCAAAGAGTGTGGAGTTCTTTTGTTTGTTTGATTTTGTTTATTCATTTTGTTTGGTTGGGTTTTTTGTTGTTATTTTGTTGGGGTTTTTTTTAAGAAAATTTAGAAGTATTATTTTTGGCTGTATTTTCAGTATTATCTAGATCATAAATTATTTCACATAAGTTACTCACACCTGTTTTTTCTTTTCACAAAATCATAAAACTGGAACCCATCAATGGGTAGTAGGGACTAAATCATGAGGGAACTATAAGAAGAATTAAGAAATTTTTTCCAGTAAGTACAGGTATAGATTCATTCTATAGGGTTTTTTCAGTTCATTTTTTGGTTTCCAGCTCCACTAAGATTGTTAACCAGTGCCAAATAAGTTTTCTAAATGCTTTTATGAAAAAAAAAAAAAGTTATTAAAGTTGATTTATATTCAATTATTTTCAGAGGAAAGGAATATTTCTGAAGAATATGCTCATTGTATCACAATAGGTTTTAACATCTAAGATAACCTATGGGAGAACTTGTCTTACTTCTTATCTGGGATTTAAAAAAATATTAAAATCCTGTATTTATGAAGAAATATATTTTTAAATATGTAGAGTACATCATACTAAATACATCATACTAAGAACATACATACCGCAGTACATCACATTAAGAATTAACAATGTTGTATTTTTTAAAAATGGGGAAATTTTAACACTTGTTTTTAAATCAGAAAGGTACAACTTCATAAACTTGAAAGTGAAATTATTTCAGTATAAGATAAAATACTGGCTTGGATAAATGATCCAATATAATATACTGCTGCTTCTAGTAACTGAAAATCTTGCATACATGTTTTATTCTGTGATTTCACTGAATAAATTTTCACAAAGTTTTCAATGCTTCCTGACCAGATCAAAGCTAGGAAAATATTAGGTATTGTCTTCACTATGTGTACATAAAACTCCCATAAACTCTAATGGTACTTGTTACTGTCTGAATGAAAATAGATTCCTTTGCATGAATCTCTGCAAAATTAAGTAAGATCAGTAGTAGTTTTTTGAATGCATAAAATATTAATTTAGGCAACCATACATGCATAATGAAAAGAAAAAAAATTCTAAAAGAAAAAAAAAGAAATTAATTCAACATATTTACTTAGAATACATCTCTTCTATTAATTTTAGATAATACTGAAAAGATTTTCATTAGGAAAAAAGTTATATTGTTACCACAGAGTCACTTGGTAGATTAACCTTTGATATTAATGGAAAGTCATGAGATTAATGTTGAATAACATGAAACTGCAAGTGGATTCCACCATAGAACTTTCCATAGAACGAAAACAACTGGTTTAAAAATTAAAATATACAAGGAAGTAGTTCTCCTGTGCCCTAGTTATTAGGTATTCAGAAATACGCTAAATTTAATGTGAGAACAATGAGATAAACTATGTATTTAATTGCACTTTATATTGGTGCACTTCCCAATGTAGGATGCTAACCTGTAATTTATCTGCAACATCTTTTCCATCTTTGATATGCAGAACAAGTGTAAAAAATTTCTACATTTTGACCTTGAACATTGGGAACAGGGAAAAGCCTCAGGGAGTAATGCAGCTAAAAACCCTATGTCCATAACCTTGGCTTCTCAGTAGCAGCCATTCCTTGTGGGAATGCAAACTATATGTATATATCCCTAGCAACATAAAAGTATTCTGATTGTGCATGCAACAATGTAGGAGATTGTTGGTGGTAGTACTGCCCTGGGTTGCTAGATGCTATTAAAGACTGAAGTTTAAAATATAAGCCCCCCCAAATTTTCAGGCTTCTAACTGAAAAAAAAAAAAAAAAACTTCTATATTTGTACTCAATAATTGAAAGCCTAAAGATTAAAAAGTAAAGCTCTTCAGAGTGATTAAACAGAAGCATATTTTGCTTTCATCTTAGGCATAAAAGTGTTTGTTTTGATGTCCAAAATAATAAAGACAGTGAGAAATGGCTTTAAAGAATATCTTTTTTAAAATACCATTTTCATATTGAAGGTGTTGAAAAAAAAATGACCAGGCCTTTTCCTACTGAAGGAAGTTAATGTTTATCAGTATTTTTGATGGCATCAGATTTCTGTTCAATTATAATTTTTGGCCGGCCAAAATGCATCAGGCTCAGAAATGGCAGAAGAATTTAACATCCCTTTTAAAAATCTATTCTACAGTATATTTCTACTAAGTTACTAAACATTAACTTGTGAAGTTCTGCCAGTTCAACTCATTATAATAAATATGATTTTCTTCAATAAAGATGAGTAAATGAGTATTTGTGATCAAATGGGGAAAAGCTAAGGGAGGAAACGGAACTCAGCCTCCATATGCAGTTTCAGAGTCATAGTCTGGGGAAATACAAGAACAAAAACATTTTTACCGCAGAGAGATAAAGAATAGTTGCATAACTATTCCTGCAGGAATTCTTCCTTGGAATTTCTGGGAATTGTTTATAATACTGGACCATACATGACCAGAACAACTTGCCAAGCAGCTATTATTCCACAGTGACTAAATTTAGTACAGCAACAGTGAATCATTTGGAAGTCTTTTCTATTATAGACTGTAAAAACTTGTTTATTGTCTACTTGTTGTCTACTTACAGGTCCTCTATTTAATCTGTATCCTGATGGTATCCCAAAACAAAAAATCAGTAATTTATCAAAGAAGTCCCTTTCTGGGCTGTCAGAAATATATGTTTTTTCTTACCATCAACTCAGGACCTTGCTAGAGAGGACCTGAAATGTAAAAAAGTAGAACTGAAATAGGTTTTCTGCAAACCCCTACACCCACACCCCATTTATCACAAATAAATACATAATATAGTCCTTTACACAGATGGGTCAAGCCCAACTTTAGAAGTGTTTTTTACAGGCAATTCTCATAAGATCTTACTGCTCTGTTGGTTACAAAGTTGTACTCATTTCCAACTCAATTAAATTATTTACACTTTTTCCTCTCTTTTCATGTGTTAAAAATTTCTTTCAATAAAGATTCTGTCTCCTCATCTCCCTTTCCCTTTACCCAATATATAACAGATAATGGACATCTTTCCTTCTTTTATGTATCTCTTCCACTGTGAAATAGCCTTTCTTGGGTAAGAAAGAATTTTACAGAGTTGTTAAAATGCTTTTGCCAGGGATTTAAAAAGTGGTGAATTTGTCTTAATTTCTTCAATTATTTGTAAATTCAAAATAAAATTCTCATGAATTCTTGCATATTATTATGGTCAGGCTAACAGGTCTTTACTTGTTGCCTTCCAGCCATTGTGGCATTTTGTAGATTTGTTATCATTGTTTTTGTAAGTTTTGTCTCATCCCTAGAGCATCATACTGAAAAACTCAACCCACAGCTACTAAATCAGCTGAACTAGTTGCTATCTCCACAGGTTTTGCACGCCCTCCCCTTTCCATCCCCTCCCTCCCCCCCAGCTTTCCTATTATTTTCCTTGTATTCAGAATCCATGCGTTCGCATCATTTGACCACTGGGCATCTTGTCAGTTACTTCTGTGCTATTAATTAGGTTCAAAACCTTCTTAAGTTTCTAATGTCTGCATGCCATGAGAAATGTAGTAATGTAGAACACGTAGAAATGTATCTTCAAAAATCAAAATAATTCATTTTATATTTTTCAAATTTGAAAATCAAATTATAAACATGTACAAAGCAGCACTCTATAAAATAACCTAAATTAATCAAGATGCAATCTAATATTAGTTACTAGTTTCATCTCTGCATATCCACTTACTAGGTCAAAACAACAGCTAAACTGTAGATAGCATTCAGATTACATGTTCATTAGCCAGTAAGCACTTTAACTTTACTGTCAAACAATTTATTTTAAGTAGTTCAAAAGATATCTATTCAAAGCTAAGAGTATTTGCTCCTTTTTTTGAATGCAAACGTGTAAAAGAGCATTATTGTCAATATAATTTCCTAGGATTTGGAAAAGGCATAATGTAAGTAGAAAGCAGTAAGACTGATAAAAAAAGGTAAAACAAATTTAGAAAAAAAAATTCTGAATGAGATTAAAGAATAATCAGGAAAAATAAAATCAGACCCTCAAGTCTGCACCTCAAAGAGAATGTGAAATGCATGTAGCTACAGTTATGCAAGTTCACAATAAGTTGCCCATATCCTGCTAAAAGGAAAGTACTCTTTATCCCAATGGATCTGAAAACATCACACAGGGGAAAGATTTAAAGAAAAAAAAAAACACTGTTAGATGTCTTTAAATCTCATTTTATCTACAGTGTAATCTTGTTTTAAGCAATTTTCAGTGACAATAGTACATTAAGGTACTTTTTATTTACACAAGTCACTTCCTGCTATTAACCAAGATTGGTTCTGCACCCTGAATTCCTGCACCTTGTAATTAATCAAAACCTGTTCTCTGACATTACTCAAACATTCTGTCTGAACAAAAATATGATGTTTCTTCTTTCTGGCTTTTCTGAGTGAACAGTCATATAAAATAACACTCAGAAAATAACAGAAACAAGTAATATTCAGATGTTAAATTAGGCTCAAAACTATGATTCATATGTGTGCCTCTGCCCTAAGGTTGTCTTATTTAAAATGTTCAGGATATAGGCATGTGAACTTCATCAAAATAAATTTATTAAAGTGAAATTTGGAACAAAAACCATTAAATGAATGCTTTAAAGTGTCACTCTGATTCTAGTGATCTTTTTATAACCTGCAATGATTCATCTAAAACAAAAAAATCTGATTAAATAGCATGCTTCTGGATTTGAAATTCAATCTGAATCTCTTTGAAGGAGACAAATATAGGGGAAAAGCACATAATGCAAAGATCATTATATATAGAACCTCGCTAAACTTCAGGGGAAAAAGGGATTCAGCTTCTTGTACTAGTTTGCAAAAAAGATTATATTTCTTTCCTACACACTGTAAGAAAAAAAGAGAGTAAGCAAAACCTAAGTAAGAAAATGAAAGAGGAAAAAAGAGGGTCATTGCGGCAGAGACCGGCTCCAGAGCAGGTAAGACTGCGCTGGGTGAGGGCTCTGTAGCTACAAAGGCCGAC
>JAOTQQ010000001.1:106045462-106056594 GCA_026546715.1 Gallinago undulata | reverse complement strand
GGAAGGGAAGGGAAGGGAAGGGAAGGGAAGGGAAGGGAAGGGAAGGGAAGGGAAGGTCATGGAAATTTACTACAATGAGTTTGCCTAGGTCATCATAATGCATTCTTTTAAATCTAGAAGATACTAAACACAATGAAACAAAGAAAATTACAGGTGATAAAAACCTGTGTGAAACTAAAAAATGATTGACCTGCATCAAGCACTTCAGCGTGACTCTAGGGGAAAAGAAAAGTGTCAGTTAAAACACTGAAAATGAACAGATACACAAAAATTTAGAGTTCTACCAATTCATATGGACAAGACAGAAAAAAGGTAGGTTTCTCCCACAGCTCAGAAACAGTTTAATTCAACCGGACATGTCCTATTTATGCAAGTTTACTGTCTCTATCTTGCATCAACAGAAGTAGGTTTTGAAAAAATAATGAATTTTAAAATAAATTTTCTTTCAAAAATATACCCCTGTCTCTTCCCACTGAGTTGTACTCCAGCAGAACTGGGCCATTGATTTGTTTACCTGCAAAGCCTGAGATCCTTTGAAGTGCTGAGTGATCTCCTTTTCTTTTAACTCAAAATGAGGCTGTAGCAAGAGCCTATTGTGTGCCCAGTCCTGGCAGGTCCAGGTCTTTGATAAAATGCTCATACCTCTTCAGGTGTCTCAAAGTATCTAATGTAATTTCAAACAGCCTGTATGCCTGAGTTCACAGGTTCTATGAACCTAAGAATAATTCTTTTTCTTAAATAAATAACAAATCTGAAAGAATTCTAATCTTAGAATTTTATAAAGCTGCTTTTTCTAAAGAATGAAGATATGATTAGCTATTCAAACTGCTGTTAGGAAAATGGATAATGTCTAGGGTGAAGAGCTGGGTCTCTTCTTCCCCTTTAGAGAAACTTTTTTGTCTAATGTCAAAGCTGTTGTTTAGTATAGACAGTGGAAATAAAGGTTGGTATAAACAGGGAATTTTATACCATTTTAAAATCAGTGTTTTTGCAAATGTTAAGATCAGAATTAAAAGAATAGGTAGGAGGGGAAGGACTTTTATGGTTTAACTGCTGCGGAAGCTTCAACTCTTAAGTAAGGATTTGATTTGTTAGGAAGAGATACCAGACTTTTAGTTCAAGGTTCTCCAAAATATACAGTTTAAAGTTCATAAAAGAAAATGTTACTTCTTTTTATAGATTAAATGTATCATAATGGCGCCTGCTGTAACTCTGAAATGCATAAGAAAGCAATGAAAGCATAAGGCAACTGTGGCAAGTCTGTAATAACTACCACCAGGCTGTAGACAAAAATGGTGAGATCATGCTGGATACACATAGATTGCTAAAACCAGATGACCCAGGAAACCAAGATGTTGGTACAGAGATTTTCATCTCTGTTTCTGGACTCAGGGTCTCACTCATCTTTGCATCAATTTTTTTGTCAGTTGATGTTTTGACAGTATGTAGCAAAATGAGAAAACAGAAGGCACTTGGGCAGTGCTTCACCTTCCCTGGTGACATGCAGCCTCATGCTGCACTTCTGGGGAGGAGGCCACAGGGTGCGGCAGTTCACAGTCAGCATAGGGAAAGTTTTCAGATGCTTATTGCCCACAGTGCATGCCAGGATCTCACACAGCTCTGTTCTCCCTGAGACATTGTGTGAAAGCACAGGCGATTGGAAGCACGAAGAAATCACAGGACAGGGAGCGCAGAGGTGCTTCCAACAAGCTCCTAGGCACATACCCCAATGCACCCCCTCAGCCCCTCACTGTCAGGGGGCGTCACGCACAGGAGAGGGACATGAGGTAGACTTTCAGCTGCTGAGCAGCTGTTTGTCACCTGATTTCTGTCACCTCTTATCTTTTAGCATGCTGCTTTGTCATTTTGGGAATTTCTGGTAAATCTTTTCATTGTTTTAATAAATTCCTTGGGTTCTGAGATAATCTTCACATAAAAGCTACCTGAGCAATGCAACAGATAAAACCATGTAAAGAAAAAAACCAAACACAAACCAACCAAAACAAAAAACACTAAAGGACTGTAATAAAAATCTACAAAGCATTGACTTCCATAAAACAACTAAAAAAAATTATAATGGGTAGTAAAACATCAAGAATAAACTATTCCAGTATATTCCAGTAGAAAATAATGATATACAAACATAATCTAATGTGAAATGCATGTCATGACCATTTTATTAAGAAGCAGATCTAAGAATCTCAGTGTCCACCCAATAGCTATTTTTGCCAGTAAGGAAAAACAAAGGACACAGTTATTAATTATCTGAACAAATAAATCACCAGTAGACCACACAAAGAATATCTAAGGACCCCACTTATGTACTTAAGAACTTTTTCTTTGCAAAATGAAGGTCACCTGTTGCTGATTAATTCTCATGGAAAAAGCTGACAAGCTAGAAGTTTGATTTTAGTATATGAACTATGTCAACATGAGAGCTTAAGTATAGTTTTAGAATGTCATATATTTAATTTCCTAGTAAGTACATTTAATTGCCAAGCTTCAGCTAAATGCTCGCAGTAATTTCTCTTCTGAGAAATATTTGCATACACTTTTGAAAGCAACTGTACTGAAGGAAAGATAGCACTTTCAAGATTTCTTTTTTTGGAGTAATTAGTTTTTATACACTTGGTCAAGGTATTTTCCCAGGCCAGTTAGACAATAGCTAATAACAATCTAAATTTTGAGTTCTTCATAGTAGATGACATTGCTGTCTTTTTCAGCTTCTATTATGAACTTAGCATATCTTAATATACTGCACTGATGTAATTTATAGGAATTATAAACAGGAGAAAAATCATAAGAAAAGTGCTACTACCCTAACCACTAGTCTTTCTAACTCTGTCTCCAGTAGTCACAACATTACCACCATATATGAGACGGCTACTTAGCAGTGTGTCAGCCTGGCTGTTAGCTGGTTCATGGCCCCACACGCTTCAGAACCCACAAAAGGAGCAAGAGAGAGAAGGACTGATTCCTCATTTTCTCGTTGTCTGAAGGTCCCACTGAGCACTACAGGAGCAGGAGCAAGAGTTCCCGCAGAGGGTCTTCTCCTGCACCACCTTTCTTACACCAACAAGGAGAATCAAATGCAACTGCTGGAATTGTCCTCCATCAAGATTACATCAACCATCATTATTTGCATGGCCATTTCCACAGTCCTGAGCGCCTGGACCAAGCAACGTTTAGCAGTATCCAAAGACAGAGGCTGCAGCTCCAACTTTTACAGATTGACGGATTTGACAGAGTTGGAAGGGACCTCTAGACATCATCTAGTCCAACTCCCCTCCTAAAGCAGGAACGCCTAGAGCACATCACTCAGGACTGCATCAAGGCAGGTCTTGAAAATCTCCAGAGAAGGGGACTCCACAACCTTCTCTTGGCAGCCTGTTCCAGTGCTCTGTCACCCTCACCGTAAAGAAGTTTTTCCTCATATTTGAGTGGAACTTCCTATGTTCCATCTTATGCCCGTTGCCCCTCGTCCTATCGCTGGAAACCACTGAAAAGAGTCTGTCTCCATTATCCTTCAACCCACCCTTTAGGAACTTGTAAACATACATAAGGTGTCCCCTCAGTCTTCTCCAGGCTAAAGAGCCCCAGCTCTTTGAGTCTTTCCTTGTAAGGGAGGTGCTCTAATCCCATAATCATTTTAGCTGCCCTATGTTGGACTCTCTCGAGTAATTCCCTGTCCCTCTTGAGCTGGGAGGCCCAAACTGGATTCAGTATTCCAGTTGTGGCCTCACCAGTGCAGAGTAGAGATGGAGAATGACCTCCCTCGACCTGCTAGCCACACTTCTTTCCTATGCAAAGAAGTGTTTATCACTGCGGTGCATGTGACTCACATTTCACAAAGACACCACCTGCCATCACTAGACTTTCCCTCACAGCCTTTGCACAGAAGAACTTCATGAGGAGAGGCAGTGTCCCACCCAAAATCTTGAAAAGGTTTTAAGGAATATATATGCAGTCAATAATTTATAAAAAGTTCAATTAAAGCTTCAGTCTTCTAGTAGTTCAAATCACCAAAACCAGGAAATCTTTAATAATAATAGTTAAAATGTTTTTCATGTTTTTATAAGCACTTCCAAGTATCCAACCCTCTTCTATGTTATGCTCACCCTTCCAAACCCTCTGCATCCTATGCTTGACATTATCAGTCTTCCTCAAGAACTGGGTATGGGAGATTTTGTAATAAGTCACTGTCGTCCCTAGGTCTTCATCAGGAGGAACTATGATATTTATGCTATGGTTTCCTTATTCTTAGTCTTGGGCCATCTTATGTACCTTCTTATCCAGTCTTCTCCCTTGCCCTCCTCCCAGGGAAGGGGTGCAGGCTGCCACTGCAGTGCCCCCACATCCCTGGGTGCTGTTTGCCCCACAGGGGCTGCCTGCTAAGGCCAGCTCAGACCAAGCATAGCCCAGACACCCTATCAGTCTTGACTGGGAGTATCAGCACAAGTCTGGAAAGTGGGTTTTAAACTAATCTCCTACTAGTTGTTCTGAAAGCTCTGATGTGGTGAATAATTGTTTGGCATTCATGTTATTTACCACCTTCATGGTGTTATAAACCTGAGACTTAACCCCTCTTAGACTTCTCATCTCCAAACCAAGACCTTTCAGTCTCAATTTGTAAAGCAGTTACTTCATCCCTTCCAGCACAGTAATCCCTCTTCCTTACACATTCCTGTACCTTCTGCCTACCTCTGCTATGTCTTCCATGAGGAGACCAGAGACCAGAAATGCAATCAGTTCTCAAGATATGTATTTTCAGTGCATAAAACCACAGAGCTGAATTCATGGAAAACTTTATTCAGAGCTGGGTTTTGTTTTGTTTTGTTTTGGTTTTTTTTTTTGTCTTTTTTACAGGATAAGAACAAACAAGAAATCCTGCAGCTAATCCAGTTTGGAACAAACCAAATATAGCATAAAGACTCTAAATTTCTGAGTGCTAAGTCCTATTTCAAAAGCAGCTCCAAAGCATTCAGCTGATATAGCTATAAATTTATCTCAAGGTATAGGGATTCCCGGCACAGTGAAATGACACCTTTAACACTGTGGTGACATATGGAGAAGTCGACAATATTGGCAACTGTAACTATACCCACATGTTTTCCCAAGCAGACAGATGGAGCATCTGGTCTCCTGGGGAAATGGTTAAACTGCTTCCCAATTCAACTGGCATTTTCACAAACACCTGAACAATTGTCTCATTATGTGCAAAACCAGATACCCTTAGGAAAACACTAGATTAATTGCCACCCAAACACACTTTTAACTCTAAGAAGTGTTGGACCTGCTCAGATGCACCCATAAGGAAGGACAGAATATTGGTCACAAAATACCCAAAACATAACCAAGCAATGAAGGTCTCTGCCGGAGATATGTGTTTCTCAGCCACAGGTGCAAACTCCATAGATGCTCTTGTGGTGCAATTTCTGCATAATCTATTTCTGTTGAGGTCTCACAGATTCACAGATAACCAAATTATGCAGTTGATGGAAATCCTGTCTTGTTTTGGGGATGATTTGTTAAACTGTAGAGCTTGTTTCTCTTTCTCATCAAAATCTCTGCTATTTTTCACTCTAGTCTTCTCAGATTTCTTTTTTTTTTTTTTTTTTGAGTCGTTTTTGCAGAATTTGTTTAGAAACCCATAGGGAATCTTACCCCAGTTCCCCCAGTTCCACATATTTTAAGCTTGCTAGTTGGCTAACAACATCCCCTCCTTTACGTCTCAAATACCGTAAGACTTCTTTATCCTTCTCAACATCTTCAATCTTAATTCTGTCTACACAGGTGACACTAACAAGACCAGAAGTCATGGCAGTCAAGCTTATTTTCTCAGGCAGCTTATTATCTTCTTTCTTTACATTCCCCTTCTATATAGCTTTATAAATAGGTCATTGTCTTTTATGCGAGTCTGAATTTAAATGCCCACTTCAGTAACGCCTGATGCTCTGAATGTGTAGTACAGTAACACAATAAAAGAAACCTTTCTAATAACTCCAGGGGATTAGATGTTCTTGCTTTCCTGGGTGTAAAAAGTCATCATAAAACACCTATTGCAAGACACCATAAAGAATAACTACAATATTCCTTGTACTGATGTTTTATTGCTAGATTCTTTCTCAGGATAGCACTTCAGCATCTTTGTATTGACGTCAGAAAAGACTTGATGAGTTGCATATCTGTCTGTCATGGAACAGTTGATGGTTGATAGCATAGCTGGCTATTTGTATCTCTGTAACATTTCAGTAATTCATTTTGCTATTAGATTACGTTTTGCCTTTGGCAACTCTGAATAAGAAATATCTTTGGAATATCTATCTGTTGGAGTATCTACACTTACAGAAAAAAAAAACGTTTTTATGCTTACTGTGTTATGTAGCCAAGAATACTGTGCTGGTTTTGAATAAGCATTAGGATGGACATTCTGCAAAATATGGAAAAATATCTACCTAAATAAATGCAAATATATAAGAGAGAAATATTCCTGGAGAGTTTTTCTTTAATATGCACTCTTACATAGTATTTTTCCTAACTATTTGCTATATGTGTCAGAACAAGAAGCAGGAGCAGACAAATAGGATAAGTTTGCACAGAGACTGAATGATACAAGGATCCTTGTTTTCTTAGCTCTTATAAGACAAGCATTTTCAAGACAGAATCACACCAGTTCTTCAGATAATGAAGAACACCATGAAATGTACGAGAACAGCTTTTCTGCAAAGAAAACTATCAAAAAATGTGCTGTTTTTTTAACTCATTTTCACCTATTTTTCCTCATCTTGTGACAAAAACAGATGAAGAAGGAATGGAGATAAAGTCCAGACATATCTCCAATTCTTTGTGAGAACTGATTATTATTGAAGACTTTTCTTAAGAGTCAAACTCTATCCAGAAAACTAAAAATTCTAAAGACTTTAAATTAGGGATGAGGAGTAGAGAGCCAGAAAGCTGAGGTGAGAGGAAAAGTTGTTTATAAAATCAGTTTTTTCTCCACAATGATTAGTTCTAAAATTTGTCTCCACCGAGTCCTTGGAAAACGACATTCTTCTAAAAAAAAACTTTTAGTCTGTAGCCGCACAAGATGTTATTTGACATAACAACTGGAAATTATCCTTGACAGAGCACTTATTTGCGTAACACAGATCTATTTCCTTGACTTTATTATTCATATGATCAGTCCTCATTTTATCAGGCACTGAACAAACACCAAAAAGAAATCTAAAAAATGGAACAAAAACTTCCCTGAAAGTTTTAGATTCTTCAAAGTGAGATAAGGTGTAGCAGATGTATCCGCCATTCCAGTGAAGGATGCAAGGAGACAGTAAAACAGTAATCTTCCATCACTTCCACAGATATGACCTTTTATTTCCTTCCTGCTCTGCTAGCACATCAGCTACTGATGCAGATCATGACATGAGGTTTGACACAACACCCCTCTGAGAGTTTGTCAAGAGGCTTCTGCAATGTGCTCTGTCTATTTGTCAGCCTTTCCCTCTCCTCTCCTCATCAACTATTCATTTTTCACAGTAGTGATGAAAGATATAAAGAGGGAGAATATATGGGGAATGTCATGTTTCTGTCACTAACATTGGGCATCATGTCATGCCTGAGAAATGTATCTTATGGTACATTATGAGGAAACCACATAACCAGGTTTTTGAGTGATTGTAAGTTTCCTTTTTTAATAAAAATCATAAATCCTATCTAAAACTAGTATGTCAAATGGGATGGTGTGCAGAACATCCTGAATTCTATCATTATTTCAGATACAGTTTAATGAGGAGCATTAACTAAAATAGAATACAAAATGATGCATTCTTTCTTGCACAAAATATTAGCATAGGAAATGAACTTATTGAATAGAAGCTATAAAACACACACAGGATAATATTTTCCATGCAGTGTAAATCTAAATTGTGAAATTCATTGCTTCAGATTTTTGCAAATGCCAGAAGTATATCTGCAGTCAACAAGCACTAGACTAAATTCATTTAAGAAAAAGTCCATCAAAAACTCATATCTACATGGATTTTGGACACCCGAGAGATAGCTAAAGAAAGAAGATAATATGGAGGACAGCATCTGGGGGATGAGCTTTCATTACTATTTTAGGATATTGACTCCAAATTTCTACAAACCAAGGTCCAGGAAGATAGTAATGCAGTGTTCAAGAGTGTAAAGTGATTAAACTGGTGTCACACATGTTTATTGTGAATACTGTTATATCAAATGATATATTGCAGTCACACAAATACATTTCAACTTTTATGTTTTGGGTACCTTTTTGTTTCATTAAATGGATTAGTAATTTTCATCATAATTCCCAATAAAAGAAAACAAGAACTTTAAATTTGATTGGGTATTATTTTGTGTCACTACAGTATTAAAACGGTATGTAACAAAGAATAAAGCTAAAATATTTTGTCAAATTATTTACAAATTATATTAGTTCTGATAAAAATAATGGATAATAAAATTCTAGATGTTCTTTCGCTTTCTCCATTGTCTTGCTTCCTGCATTTATGATGTAGAGAGATGCATGAAGTCTGGGAACAGTCACTTGGCTGTACCCAGTGTAGATAATAGTTAAAGCCTGAACTTTATAAGTTACATAGACTATGGCTTTTTATTTTGTGCCTGCTATTTGGTTTAACAGGATGAAATAATCCTTTTCTTTATTAGAATAATTATAAGACTTCAATAATCTAATTTGTTAGATTATTAGGAGAAATGGGGAAAACATTCTGTATTTTTTTCAGTTACAACATGAGGTTACATTATAGAGAAAGCTATGTGAAAATCTACCAAGAACAACATAACTCCTTCATAAAAGCATTAGTCAGATTTTCAGCTCCTCCCATGGAGAATTGTCAGAAAATCAGAGCAAATTTCATTTGTGTTTCATGATGATGAAATATCATGTGCTACCCTGAAATTCCTAGGTGATTCCTTTTTCCTTGTCCATGGCTCCATTTCTGAACAGTAAAAAAAGGCTGCACAAATGTTATTTTTTTTATTTTGTTATTTACTTAGGTTTTTTCTTTTGTTCTGTCAGAGTAGCCCCCTACTACTGTTTAAGTTTAGTAGTTAAACTAAAATTGAATGCAGTAATTGTCAGTGGGCTATGGAATAATTACTACAATATATTGCTCTTGTTTATCTCACCCACTAACCTCTCTTCTACCTGCATGATAGTTTTAGGTTAAAAACTTCCTAATATCTCTATAGAAGGGACAAAAAGGACCAGTCTCAGAGAATTAATTAATAATGAAATAACATTCATTTTCAACATTACATAAGATCGTCAGCTATCTGCACATATGACCTGATTTCAGTTCAGTTCTTCAACATTTATCCATATTATTCTTCATAAGAAATCCAGCCATCAGCCACTCCAGTGGAAAAAGACGTATACTAGTTGGTAAGACTAAGGCCTATGAGTAAGTATATACTAAAAACAATACTTTCATACTGCAATCATACCTCAGTGTTAGTCAAAAGCTCTGTCATCACTGTAGGAATCTTTACCATTTACTGTCTTCCCTTTTCTCCATATTTAAATGCTGTTGCTTTGCATTACTGTAACTTAGAGGGATAATGAATAATACACTTCACCTGACTGACAATATATGATAAGAATATAATTTTTTTTGTGGGTCTAAAACTATGTGCAAAAGTTACACTCAAAGACAGAAGCAACCATCAGTATTCTATTGATAATCTCCATACTATGTGATCTAGAAAGCTTGATGGAACTGGCTTTGTTATGCAGTTATACTTGTTATGGTTATATATTCCACCTATGTATTTGAATATGTGCATTTTTTATTTATAGTTCTTTACACAAGCTTGCCACAAAAATGAACTATTTTCAAAGTGTACTAAGTAAACGACCTTCTTTCACAGTAATCAGTTATGTAGTTGATTTCCTAAGACAGATTCTTGAGGCAATAAAGGCAAGCATGATTTATTTCTACACAGCATAGACAGGTATCTGTATCCTGGTCACCCAGGATATGGATAAGGTTGAGCTACTGAACCACTTCTTTGCCTCAGTCTTCACCGGCAAGGGCTCAAACCACACTGCCCAAGTCACGGAAGGCAAAAAGATGGGCTCTGAGAGTGAAGAACTGCCCACAGTAAGAGAAGATGAGGTTGGAGACCTCTTAAGGAACCTGAAGGTGCGTAAGTCCATGGGACCCGATGAAATCCATCCATGGGTCCTGAGGGAGCTGGTGGACAAAGTTCCTAAGCCCCTTTCCATCATATTTGAGAAATCATGGCAATCTGGCAAAGTCCTCGCAGACTGGAAAAAGGGGAGCATTATTCCAATATTCAAAAAAGGAAACAATGAAGAACCAGGGAACTACAGGCCAGTCAGTCTCACCTCTGTGCCTGGCAAGATCATGGAGCAGATCCTACTGAAATCTTTGCTAACACACATGGAAAATAAGGAGGTCATTGGAGACAGCCAACATGGCTTCACCAAGGGCAAATCATGCCTAACAAATTTGGTGGCCTTTTACGATACTGCCACAGATTTGGTAGACAAGGGCAGAGCAACTGATGTCATCTACCTGGATTTATGCTAAGCTTTTGACACTGTCCTGCATGACATACTGGTCTCAAAATTGGAAAGTCATGGATTCGATGGATGGACCACGTGGTGGATAAGGAACTGCGTGGATGGCCACACTCAAAGGGTTGCAGTCAAGGGCTCTATGTCCAAGTGGCAGCCAGTAATGAGTGGTTTTCCTCAGGGGTCGGTACTGGGACCAGTACTATTTAACATCTTTGTTGGTGACATGCACAGTGGGATAGAGTGCACCCTCAGTAAGTGTGCTGACAACACCAAGCTCAGTGATGCAGTTGACATGCTGGAGGGAAGGAATGCCATCCAGAGGGACCTGGACAGGCTGGAGAGGTGGGCTTATGCAAATTGCATGAAGTTTAACCAAGCCAAGTGCAGGGTCCTGCACCTGGGAAGTGGTAATTCCAGGCGCAAATGTTGGCTGGAAAGCAAGCCTGAGGAGAAAGATTTGGGAGTGCTTGTGGATGAGAAGCTCAACATGAGCCAGCAGTGCGTGCTGGCAGCCCAGAGAGCCAACCGTGTCCTGGGCTGCATC
>JAOTQQ010000001.1:106030393-106045362 GCA_026546715.1 Gallinago undulata | reverse complement strand
GACCTTATAACAGCCTATCAATATCTGAAGGGAGCCTACAGAAGAGCTGGAGAGGGACTGTTTACGAGGAAGTGTAGAGACAGGACAAGGGGCAATGGTTTTAAATTGGAAGAGGGGAGATTTAGATCAGACACAAGAAGGAAATTCTTTACAGTGAGGGTGGTGAGGCACTGGAACAGGTTGCCCAGGGAGGTCATGGATGCCCCATCCCTGGAAGTGCTCAAGGCCAGGCTGCATGGGGCTTTGAGTAACTTGATCTAGCGAGAGGTGTCCCTGCCCATGGCCAGGGGATTGGAACTCAATGATCTTTAAGGTCCCTTCCAACCCAAACCATTCTATAATTTTATGATTCTATATTGTATATCTGACATATACAATATTTTAGATACTAGCAAGCCATTTATCAGCAACCTAATACTTAGTTTTATGTTGGTTTTTTTTTGGTTTGATAATATTCTGTAAAGCTAATTTGAAAGTGAGAGGATAACTGTGACAGGTACACTGACATCGTGCATTCTTCATAAAACATCCACAGTAACTGTCCAACAAGTACATTGTCATTTCATGTTTTTATGCTTACAAAATACCGTTGTGTAAATTCTTCCTGTTCAAAATATGTACTCATAAGCATAAGATCTGTGGCAGAAATTCATCCATTTATAATTTTCTGGTTATAGCTAATTAGAAAAAATGATTTCACATTTATTTCTGCATGCTTACAGCTAATGACTTCTGAAACCAGAATCATCAATGCAAAGTTTAAAACATATATGTTTCCTCCTAACTTAAGGAACACCAAGGATGTCTGTATGTAAATAAAAATATTTTTTAAATATTCTTCTTTTAAATTCTTTCTGTCCAAAATTTATACGAAATACTGACTCAAAACTCAACTCTAAGGGATCTCCAGAAGTGCATGCATTTGCTGTACATCTGTGACTATATATATTTTCATATAGAAGTGGTTTTATCTATTTTAGATAATCTTTGTTATCCTGATCTCCCTACAGTTGAGCTTCAGAACTGAACTTTTGCTTTTTGTCAGTGTGAGCAAATGGTTGGAGAGTGGTATATTATGATACACTGAATTTATCCCCTTTAATTTACGTTAGTGTCCTCCACATTTAGAAACAGGTCAGAGAAGTTACTTGGACAATGGTTTGGCACTGACACTGCTCGCTGGTTATGTTCCTTTCATGACAACTTTTGTTTTATGAGTGACTCAACACACGTACGTGCACAATATTTAAAGAATGTGGGGTAAAAAAACAAAACAAAAACCCAACAACCCAGAACTTCCTATCATGCCATAAAAGCCAGTAGAAGAAAGGCTTTTGAAAAAAACTCTTAGTGAGATGCCTCCAATTTTACCTGTTTGCTCAGTGCTTCCTCACACCTTTAAAAATTAGTGCCATTGTAACTTCCCTGGCAGAGGTGGCTTCCTTGCTGTTTTGCTTTCTCAGTATAACTCTGAGAAACAACTGCTTTGGTGCCTCCTCTGGGCAGATCAAAGTTTGTAGACTACCTTTGAGAAAGCTGTGTCCCTCTTACCATGGCAGAATATATTTTTAATGATTTAATGACACTGTGCTTTAAAATATATTCTATTCCTGCTACTAGTGTTCCAAATCTTACCATTACTTTTATGGGTATTCTTAATTTAAAAAAAAAAAAAAAAAAAAAAAAGTTAAAATCTAGATGGCTACATCCATAGACTTTTAAATGTGTAAGTATGGAAATGCAAGTATTGAAGAATGGGACAGCAAAATTTTGATCTCTTAGGCTGCAACTTTTGAGTCTGAATATGATGAGATGACAATGAAAAGGACAAAGGTAGCAATTGTTTCAGCAGCCTGGGGGCAGTCTTGATGAGATCGTGACCTGTTTTTTCCTAGAAAATTTGTGGGAATGAATCCTTTTTAATTCTGTATCTGTCTAGAAATGGACTCTAGTCAGTTTTCTTATAACTCCAGCTAGTGATAGCTACAATGCCTACGAACAGCCAAGAAGAAATTTAAATGCTTAGATTGAGTTTACTGCTCCTCAGTTAAGAACAGAAATAACCAATACCTAAGGAAATTAATTGGATGTCACTATGAAGGACTAGAGAAACTGAAGAACTATAATTTCATATTTTTCCTAACACATTTTGTACAATTTACCTTGCTGTTCTATGTGCTTTTTTGATCTGTGATGTGAAAAAGTTCATGTTACCAATAAATTAGAATTTGAATGATGAATCTAGATGGAACTGTAATCTATGTTCCTTAATTGTAGACAGAAGTAAAAGTTCCTGCCATAGGAAAAATATTTCATTAATACCTGTGATTGCACTTCAAAAAGAGATAGACACAGCTGTGAAGCTGGAGCAGAAATGAAACTAGAGAGCTATTCTGGAGGGTATCCCTGGATCCACATTCTGGATGTTACTTCTCATCTGCTCAATATGTAACAATTTGGCACATGCTTCTTCCTCTTCTCTTCTAACTCAAGGGTTTTGGCCATTCCAGGGGATTGACAGAGCCAAGATATCATCCACTCTCCACTTCTACTGGTAACTTTGCTCCCTTCAAATGGAATATTTATGTCTACTGCTCTTTATTGTTGTTTTGAATAATATGCACACACATACTTGTACATAATATGTACCCTTTTATACCTACACACACTGAAAGAATGTCAGAGAACACTTTTTTCTTTTTTTTTTAAAACAAAGAAACAAAATATTTCAGCAAAAGTGCCTACACTTTCATATCTCCTGAGAGAAACAAAAGTAAAGGGAAAGAACAAATATCACATACTACGTCACAGGTAAATTTTATTTGATCATAAGACAGCAGGCCATAGCATTATGATTGGCATAGCCTGCTAATGATGCGTTTTCTGGCATGTATGGTTTTAAAATATATTTTTAACTTTTTAGTTGTTGTTGGTGGTGATATTTAGTAAGATTTCAAAATAAATATAATTTAACACTATCAGGAAGGAAATTAAAAACACAGATATCTGTAGGTGTTAGAGAATGAAAATTAAATGTAGTCCAAGATATTGTAATTCTAATTGATAAATTTCATCATAATCTGTTCTAACAACAGAACTGTAAAAGCCATGTACAAGTAACCTAGTCACATATTTGACACAATGTACCTAGTAAGTAGCTGCAAAGTTAATTAGCATGGCACTTGATTTCAGTTCTTTTTTTTTCAAGTATTTGAATATTTTTTCTTGGTGCCAAACATTCTGTAGACTCAGTTTTAGACTTCTCTGAGCCTTTATTTAAACTTTAGGTCAAAATAAATTCACCGCTGAAAACAGGCTAAATTTAAAAGTACATGTATTAGACAAACCCCAGTTTCAATTTATGATCATGGACAGCAGTAGGTTACTGAATCTGGAATTACTGAATCCTGGAAGTCATTGCTGTAGGACTTGGACAAAACCAAACCAGATTTAGCATAAACTTTTATGAATTATTTCCTGGGGATGTCATTTACATTATTTCACATTTTTTCCTGCATGATTTAAATCAGATTTTTTTTCCATTGTTTGTATTCTGATAGAACTGTTATCTGCATTTGTTTTTTCCAATATCTAAAATATATATTTTTATTCTTTCTCTCCTTGCACCTTAAATTCATATTGAAAAAGAGTTGAAGCACTGAATAGTAGCAAACTGAAGAAAAAGAGGTCTGTGAAATTATCCTAAAGACCTATCTGCAAATTCTTACCATAATGAACTATTTTTCTATACAAATAACAAATACCTGCTATTTGGCTGAAAAGCCAGTGCTCGTTGTGAATGAATAAAAGATAGAATATATCTAGAATTGTAGCCAGTAATTCTTCTTCCTTACACACTAAAAGACTCTAAGGGATATATTTATGACTTGAAGATGGAGTAACTAGCAGTTTTCCAAATATTTTCCTTTTCATACCAAACTAATGTGATACCTTTCTTACTTGTCAGTGATATACATCTCTGTACTGAAGCATTTACGGTATATTGTTACTACTTGTTTTTAACTCCTGTACCACTGGAAAAAACAGTGACAAGAAAACAAAAAGTAGATTGTTTACGTGTGAGCAGAAAGGAGCAATATTTTCAGAATGAAGATGTTGTCAAATGGCATGCTTGTTCAGTGTTACCTTTGAAGGATTTGGCCCATTAAATGATGCTCAGTATGGATTTGATAACTGAATTACCCAGCCTTATAAATTGCTTGTCACTTCAAAATACTTTTTTGTCTGTAGAAAATAACACTCTGCAAACCAGGTCTTTTATGGTAACATTCAGGAAGACATCTCTGTATTGCTTCTATTAGAAACATCTTTAGAAGAAAAATCACATGGAGATTAGAACCAGTTTTATAATTAAAAAAAATAAGAGCTAAAAGAAACCCATGGCAATATGGCAGTGGCAAGGGCCATTGCACATTATGACTTGCTAAGTTCACCCTGGGAATCAGAAAAGTTTTTTTATCAGCAGAGTGACAGCGGAAATGGTTATGCAGAGGAGGTGAGGAATGTCAATCCCTGGGGGCTTTCAAGGCCCACTAGACAAAGATACAGGTAACCTACCTGATCTAGTGTTGGCAACAGACCTGATGTGAATAGGAAGTTTGGATAAATGGCCTCCATGGGTAGCATTCAATCAACATTTCTATGAGCCTACTGTTACTGAAATTATGATAGTTTAAAGTGTATCCTTCATAGCTGTGTAGTGCTTAGCAGGCTTACTTTCCTTTTATAGTCAATGGGAACAAATGATTCTTCAAATTATGACCTATCTAATTTCTTTTAGCTGTTCACCTTAAGAAGTGATGAAATGTGAACTAGACTATACCAACTATAAATGTATCTTAGACTGAGAACTCGAGATATAGATGTTCAATTTTAGCTAAATTAGCCCTTTCTCTGATTATACAGAAGATGTACGTTGATTTAGTTAGGAGCAGATAGCATGTTTATGAAACTTTTTTAGTGACTGTTTCAGGTAAACTTCATAAGTAGTCTGGAAGGGGATGGAGCTTTAACATAGCATTTGTTCCTAATGAGTTTCACTTTAATACTTTAACGTTAACAATAATAACAACACTACATAACAATAATACGCCTCGCAAGAAAATGAAAATTGGAGCCATTTTGCTCTTGTCCAGAGAAAGAATTCTTGTATTTCCTATAAATTTTCAAAAAATTCCAGCCTAAGAGATAAACTAAGAAATATCTTTTTAGCCCATTCATCATTGGCTTTGTCTATAGTATCCTAATCTATGTGCATACCTCGATGTGGGTTTGAACTTTATTTTTGCATACTCAGATCTTCAAAACTAAATCACTAGATATTGGAAAATAAGAAATCAAAATCCAGACCCAAAATTGGTAATTTGGATACTTTTCCATGTTCAAAGTTACAGAAAACTTATGTGGTCTTCTGGAAAGGTAGTAAAACACTATTAATGACTGATATTTTTTAGCAAGTAGAAATATTAAAGGAACTCAAGAAAGAACTTTATAATAAAAAATCCACTTTAGCTAAAATAGACATGTTGCTTTTCCTTGTAGACTGAAAATTGATTCTCAAAAAAAAGTGTATTTTTTTTCCAAGAATACGTCAAATCTAATTGACCAAATGACTTCTGAAGCCCAAATGAAATAAGAAATAACTTAGATGTTTCAATGTTTCTCATGGGTTTCAACATGGTTTTAGAACTATTTTTCAGTGCTTGAATTTGTAAGATCTTTTTACCATCTTACTAATACTTAATTTAGCTTTATTCCAAAGTACTGATTTTAGATTGGGTTGATTTACATTGGCTTGGTTTATGGTTTGATTTTCAAAAGTCTGCTGCTTATGTAGACCTTTAAAAATATGTACATGACAATATGCTGCAAGTTAGGCATATGAATAAGTTACTAACTCACACTTCAGAGGCAGAGTTTCCAGAATATGCATGTACAGCTATGGAACAAAAAATTAAAAAAAAACAATTATGGATGCAGCTGGTCACCAGAAAGCATAGTAAGTCATTTACTTCTGTAAACAAAGGGCACTCAAATGAAAAAACACAACTGAAAAATATGAAAAATTAGAAGCAGTTGGATATTGAGTCCAATATGAGATGAAATGGTGTCTTACCATAGGTACTTAGTTAAAGAAGACAAGTCTGAAGTCAGTGGAACTCTGCTGATGAAAGGGACAGATTCTGAACCAATAGAGCTTCATTGTTCCCTTCAAAATTTAGGTTTACGTTTACTATTACTATATTACTTTTAGCAAAGGACCGCTGGATTCCTCATGTCCTTGTCTCCAGATCATACTGGATTGTAATATTTGGAAATATTATCACATTGTTGAGATGCATTATAATATTTTTCAATTCTACAGTCTTCCAGTGAACTTGCTACCTTGAATGCACTTTACTGATCAGGTTGTGCTGGATTATTTAAATACTAGTAACTTTAGATACCATGGTATCCTCTGAATATTGTTAATCTTTACATTATTTTGGTTGGAATGCCATACATCTGGAATGCACTGCTTTTGTTTCTCTGTGTTCACCTTCTCTTGTCCTCCTTTGTATAAATAATAACTAAATAATTAGAAAAAAATTCATTTATTTGTGAAAGATAACATCTCTATTGCCTGGATTATCTGGATTTGAGGCAGATTGAGTTAATAACACATGCACCTCAGTCTTGTTTTTCTCCTGTGTATCTAAATGATAAACATAATAGATCTGTTTACTTCCTTCTTCTTTTAGCAGTGGCTCACCTTTGACATATCCTTCAAATTACACCACTTGTCTTTAGAATCCTCCATGTTGCTGTTCATTAGGAAACCTCATTTATTTTTAAAGCCCTATTTTGACAGGTTTCTTGCTTTTAAAAGAATTAGCTGCATGAGAAATTGATGCAACTAATGTTCATTCTTGCACTCACTGGAATGCTTCTGTAACTGACACGTTACATTATACACCTTTTTTTTTTTTCTTGCTTTATGTTTCATTCAGCTACTTAAAGCCATTCCTCCTCCTGTCTACAGTAACAAGTGCTTTGGTCTTTGTAGTACTCACTTTGATATAAGAGAATTCAAGCTCTTGTTCTAACTGATCAGGTCACGTCATGGAACCTCACAAAACCAAGTCAGACTAACAAACTAAAAATGGGATTTATTTTTACAAAGTGGTAACAAAATCACACTAAGTTTTACTCTAACTGCTTTGAGACTCCAACAGACATTAACAGTTCAGAGGCTGAGAATGTCACTCAGGAGTTAAAACTTATGCAGCCAACCTAAGAATACTTAAGGTTTATGGTCATCTACCCGAAATGTGCAACCACTCACCTATAAGATGAGGGCTCTCAATCTGCATAGAAGATGAACTGTAGGTGACCGCGGACCCTCTGCTCTGAGGGAGACCGACTCAAAATGGTTGTCTTGTGGGGCCTCGCTTATGCCCAATTTGAATCTGACGTGGTCATATATGGTCATGTACCCTTCCCACTGGCCACAGACCCCAACTTCTTCATCTTTCAACAAAAATGTGTACGTGCTGATCACCACCATGTGGGCATAACAAAGAACATGGAGGGAAGTTTTCATAGGCTTTTGCCAAGTCCTTGTTAGATTTGAGGGGCTTTTGTCAAATCTTTGTCAGGGCTTTGTTGGGGTGGGTGCTCCTGCCACAGATCTGAAGCTCAAAACTAGTATCTCACACCTGGCAGGTAAATTCCTTCCATAATAAGCCAGTTTGGGTTGGAACATATTTACTTCTCCATCATTCTCCATTTTGCACCAAAACTGTATTAACCAATGAATGAGAAAATAAAAGTCTGTAACACAAAGAGAGCTTGGATTGAATCCTGAAGAAATGTCTCAGAATATGAGTACATTTTATATCTGTAGTAGGTGTTCACAAAATGTCTTTCATAACTACTGCAATTCAAGATATTTAGATATCTTTGTAATTTAGTAACGTTCAGTTTAACTACTCTTTAAAAGCTGTATTCCTCCAGGAAAAATCTGAGCTTTCTAAATAACTATGCATTATTATACATTATATAATTATACATTAAATTATACATGATATTATACATTATACATTATACAATTAATTATCCAAGATTTTGCTACAACTAATTAGGATAATGATAATGGTGGGAAAAGAATCCTGAAAAACCTTGAAGAATCACTCAGCAAGCAGTGTTTCTGGCTGAAAATGAACCTTGCTTATGTTAAAAAATTCCTGAGATTCTTTTGGTTTGTTTACTTTATTATGTTTTAGCTTCTTGCCCCTTTGCAGTTCCTGATTCCTCATGGTACCAGAAACTAAAGAACTGAAAGCAGAACTGAAACCCAGTTTAGGTTTACAAATCCAACCATATATAATTAATGCAATGATTCTAACAAGGAAACCTAATCCCCTCTTCCACTACAAAGCTAAACTCCTAAATATAGACCAATATATATCTTTTAGTCACATTACTCATGAGAAAAAAAAATTAAAGGTATAGAGATTACTGTCAAGATCAAGGATCAGACATAAATGATTCAAAAAGCTTATCAAGAAGGTTAGGTATCTCATTAAACAGTTTTCATCATTTCTTCTGAGCCCTTAAAATTTAGTAGTCTTTGTTTTGAAGAAATCTGTTAATTCTTATGTCTCACAAGGCTTAGGTGGACAGACAGTGCTCTAAACAGAACATATTGCCAATTAGTAACTGTAGAGAAGTATTGCAACACATACATAAAAGAAAAAAAAGTCCTTTTCTTTTCCTCTTACTTTATACATAATCTCTATGACTAATGTTACTTAGACTACCCAGAGCTACCCAAAATAGGGGGCAAAAAATAAACAGTCAGATCTTCCACTGACAGAATTGATTTCCCATTTATTTTCTGGAATACTAATTTTCTCCTACAAATTGCCTTTCAACAACTACCTTGGCCCACTAGGATTTCTTCTATGGTCTGCTATTACATATTTTTAACTCTTCTCCCGGTGTTCTCTGCTCAGAATTTCTGGCAAACGTTACAAATTCACAGCCAAATGGATCAGAGATTCATAAATATGGAAAGCAAATCCTTTGTACAATCGCAGATATGTGGCTTTCATACACTGATGTATTTTTACATCTTTTTGTCATTTGGAAATCTTACTCTGCTTATCTTCTGAGGTTTACAGAAAGTGGCAGCTGATTTGGGAATCCTCACTTGTGCTGTAGTTAAAAGAGCTTTAAAGGAGGCCATTAAGGCCTAAAGTGCCAAGATCTGTTTCGCTGCACAACTGAAACACTTCAAAGATAAAAGAGATTTATCAGGAAATAATTCTTCTAATACAGAATGAAAGATTGACAAGACAATTATCAGTGTCTAGTCTTACTTCTGCAGTCTACAGGATGTTGGTTTTCATTGAGTCACTCCTGCACTGAGCCAATATATTTGTCTAAAAAAATGTGCTAACTTGAGGCAATCTTGTAGGAAAGTTTAGTCTTCATCTGAGGATATAAAAAATATATAGACATTTCCAGTGGTTAGTTTCTCCATTTCTCTTGTTATTAAAATAGCTATGTTTATCTTTTTTTTCTCCCTGCCCCGCCCCAGCCCCAAATCATGTCATGTTCCCACCACCACCATTCTTTCTCTTTTAAACTTCGACATAATTACTGAGTGCTCTTTTTTTTTTTTTTTTCCCCCTGGAAGATATTTTGGTACTCAGTTTTTGGTTATTCTAAGGTAATTGAAAACTCTCTAGAGATTTTTTTTCAAATTAGTTTTCAAATAACTATTTTAGTTCAACACCCACCATGATTTCTATTCCCTTCTCAAATTTACAGGCACTAAACCCACACATTTTATTTCTGTGTCAGCCAAACACTATTATGGAGTAAACTGATTGGTCTTGTCTAGTTAATTCCTCTTTTTCATTTTATAAACAAATCTTATACCCAACTCTTTATGGCAGCATCACACTCAGAACTAGTACTGATATATATATTTTTTTTTTTCACTGTACTCAGAGATCAGTTCCAGAAATACTGATTTCTGTGATGCGCTTTTGTTTTATAAGGATAGTTCACACATCTTGTTCATAGGTGTATAACTTTTTATCTAAAATCCTACATCAAAATCTCTTGAATTTGGCAATGTTTTCAGATTGAAAATTGCTTCATGATATGTCAGTAATTAATAGTTGAATGAAGAAACATGGGGTCTACTGAATTTTTTTGTGTTTACATATCAGCTCAGGAACATTCATCAATCAGGAAATGAGATTCTTTCACAAAACCTAGTTACAAACTAGGCAAATATATTCCATTTCTTTATTTCATTATTAACTGGTTCCTAAAATCTAAGTAATCACTATGTCCAGTCTCAGTTTTGACAGCCCTTTAGAATTCATCAGGACAAAGTACCTGAGGTTCTTGATTTTCAAAAACTTCTCTTACTTTGATGAGCCATACTTTTATAAAGGATTTTGTGTTCCTAAAGGTGAAATCAAGAATTTACTTGTTTTTCCAAAGTTCTTTGGTACCTTTGGCTCCTCTTGTTTTAATTCTCTACAAATCTAAATCTAAATAAAATAAACCTATGTAAGTGTTCTGATTTATTTATATGGTTTGGGAAGAAGCTAGTCATCTCCATTTGGCTGTGAAACCAACATTTTGATTTCGACTTTTCTACTAACTTCACTGGTTAGCATGTTATGAGAAAGACGTTACAGAGGGAAATTATGTGTTCCTGTCATTCAGTTTTGGATATGGGTTCATACAAGAGTATGAAAAATCAACAGAATTACTATTCTATACAATATATTTTATAAAATTAAGTTTATTTTCAGTAATGTGTGCATATTTAGCACTTCTGAATCTGCTGAAAAAATGCAGAGAGAGATATAGTTCTTTTTGAGACAATGGAAGTAGTAATATTGAAATGCAAATTAGTGTGAAACTTTGTGATGCATCTGTGCATCAACACCTAAAATACATGAAAATATTCACAAATATGTTTTTTGAAGCTTGAAGTGCTTCTGTTAAACTTTGTTATTATAATTACTTGAAAAATTGAAAAACCCTTCTATTTGCGTATCATAAAGCATCTATTTTACAACTTGTATGATGTGCTTCTTATGTTTTAAAGAGCACATTAAAACATATTTGCTCAGTGTCTATACAGTCATCTGCAATATCCTACATTGTTATCTTAATACTTTTCACAAAATATGTGAAGATAGAAGGTACAAATATGCATGGGAAATCAGTCAGAAAAATCATCTGTATTGACATACTTTTAAATCTTGTTAGGTTAACCAAGTTTTGAAAATGCTGCAAGTGAAACATTGCGGGTAATATTTAAACCTCAGTTTCCCAGTGCTGCCAAGGCTAATTGAAAATCAGAGGCTGGAGGGTGATGCAGAACCCTGCCAGTGCCTGGGTTGCCCCAGTCCAGCTCCTAGTTTGGGGCAGCCCCTATCCCTCCTCTTCCCTTTTAATGTATGTCTAGTGACATATTGTTGTTGTCATCTGTATTTACCAAGTTGAACATAAGAGCAAGTATAAAATGTTTTGTAGTGCAGTCAAATGTATTTTAGTGTATAGAATGGCATTTCCTCATCTATTATAATAAAAACACTTCAAAATTACATGGGATATTCTACTACTTTGCAATCATAAATATTTTTAAACAAACTAAAGAAACACAAACACAATCCTCTATGTTCTCTGTAGTTATTTAACATTCCTTTGTAATCCGGAATCTGTTCCTGTTAATTGAAAAAATATTAGATTCTTTCTGTAGGCAAAGTGACACTTCTAAATGTCTGTGGATTGCAGCTAACTCAGCGAAACACAATGTAGTTTAATGACACAGCAGGTGCATCAAATTACTAAGTAGGCTTTATCTTATGTCATTTGAACTGAGCCCATTACTGTGAAGAGCAGTGATTTGGTGATGTAACAAGCACCATCAAAAGCAGTGATGCATATTCTGCAATTATAGCAACCAAGGACTACATAGACATTCTGCAGTTGCAATACATTGTGGTTACAGTGGACAGGCTGGTGAATAGTTTTGTTTGTTGTCATTTGCAAGAGAATGAGTACAATCCAAGGTTTTGGTCAAGTATCTGCAACTATAGCCTTTTGAAAACATTTGATGTTAAATGTGCCTTGTTTAAATGGACCCACTACATGAGTTTTTATTAACAATATTATTTATGTAACTGACCCCACATCCTCTTACTTCTGTTTTAACAGACTTTATTCATGAATTCAAGAAGATACTTTTCTTACAATGCTCTTATCTACAAGTAGATTTATTTTAATCTTTAATTTCTGTGTTTGCTATTCTTTTCCATATGCATTCACAGCTCTGCCACCTGTCTCCTGCTAGGAACTTCCATACATGTCACTTTTGATTTCAGGCTTAAAAACATTTTTAAATACCATATCCAGAACTATACTGGTCCTAGTGGCTGTCTTATTCTGTAGCTAGCAAATAATAGTTTACATGATTTATTTCTTAATAGATCAGTTTTATACTCTGACTCTTGGAATTTACATTCAAAAATGGAGAGCTGGAAAAAAAAATGGCAGAGCTCCAGAGAGATCCATTTCACATTAGGCACACAACTATTTCTGCAATATCCTAGATTTAAGGAAGAACAAAGATACTGAAATGATTCTGTGTCTCCATTGCTTATGCTATCTCTTCGAGAAAAGCAGCTAAAAACCTCACTCAAGAGCAGAGATCCTTCCTGAACAAAACAGAAATTGCTATGAATAATAAATGTTTGTGATAGAGATGGACTGATAGCTTAAAGCAAGAAAGGAATGTTTGATATTTATATTTCATACACAAAACCAAGAATGGAAATCCTACCTCACTGAAATCAATGGCAAAACTCTCATGTTACTTTAATAGCTAGGTTTTTACCTGAAAGACCTGCAAGTAGTGAAGAATGATGTGCTTAGGTTCTTTTTTTGGGGCACTGTAAAAACACAGCCAGTAATTTCCCAGTGACTTTTTTCACATAAGTCCTTGCTGCAGGGCTAGCATTTAAGTGAATCTGAAAAGACAGGAGTTTGTTCAGTTTGCAATTGAATGAGAGGTGTGTAGCCTCATGCCTTTTAAAGACAGCAAATATTCAAACCCATCTGCATCCTGGAGAGCTTCACCCACTTATTCATGTGCTAATCAGGAGCTCTTTGAGATAAAAACTCTGTGGTTATGACTCATTTCTGACAGCTCTATTCCAACAGATTTTCTCTATTCTCACTTCAGCTTCAGGCTCTTTTAGAGTCCATGCCTTCAGCTCCAAAACCTTCATCTTTATCTGCATGGAGGAAGCTGGTGAGCATCTCAATCAGTCTCCTGTTCCAGGGCCAGGAAAGATGCAAAAGCAGTTCTAAAAATCTTTTGCTTTCATTAGCTCTTGCAGCTCCATGGTGGGTGTTACATGATGCTCTGTCACAGCTGCCCAAGGAATATGGCAGGTTCCAGGACATCAGTGAGTCAAGTTAACCATCAGTTAAATTTTTCAGATCAATCATGTAACTGAAAAAAGAAACATAAAATAAAGAACATGAAAGACGAGGTGCTGAGAACAGGACACCTGTGGAAAAAACATACTTGGTCAAAAAAGTTATCTCAGTTATGCAGCTACATTAGGACATCAAGCCATTTTCTCAAGTCTCTTTTTCTTTTCTATTCCTAGTACACAAATTGAGAATAAAGCCAGAATAGTTACCAGCACGCTGTCATTTGATACCCTGTTTTATTAAAATCCACTACATAAATTGAAATATTACAAGAAGAAGAGTAATTTAACCATTCTGGAATTCTGTCACAAAGAGAGACCAGGCAGACACTTAGAAAAGCAGCACCTTTACCCAGTGAGGTGCATAGATGCACACTAAGAGAGATGTACCAGACCTGTCACCCTCTGTAAACTACGTTTTTCCTTTTCTGTTTCAGAAAATTTTCCTCCAGGTCTGATTCATGCACAGAGACTGTCTTCACCACTTTATCATTCGTCCTTATTGCTCATTTTCATACTTAATGTTCTGTACTTGGTGTTTTGTCTTCTTAATACCTTTCTTTGAATGACATAATAGTCTGATATCTTTCTTTTTAAAGACTCATCTTTATTTATCTGCTTGACTGTACTTTATCATCTACTTACTAGCCATCAGAAGATGTATCTTTTTGTTCATTTAATAAACAGAAATGGCAAACATAATTTTAAATTGCTGTGTCGCTCATTGCATCTTGAAAAGTGAAAATTAAGACTTTAGTACAAAACAACAACTTGACAATGGAATAAACAATTCATAGTTTTGTCATTTATACTGTAATTATTCAAATTAGTTCTCTTGGTCTTTTAATTGGATTCACTCAGGGTCATTATTTTTCTTTTATGGAGAACAAAGTGCATTTGTTGTGTGGTTATTTACCACAACATAAATAAATATGTACTGAAAAGGAAAACCGTCATTGAACTAGCATTGTGTACTGATTTATTAGTGAAATCCATTTGGTTTAGATACATTTGAAAGTTCTGTCATTAATACCTGTATTTCATAACTTCTGGAAGAAGTAATTGAGAAGTTAAAAATGTCCTAAGTTCGAAATGCACAATAAAAAAAACAAAGCTAAGTGAGAGTGAGATTCAAAACCTATAATAAACTGTTCTTTATGTGAAGTTAATAATCTGTTCCTATTACAATATTTCACAGTTCATTGATATATATTGTTATTGTCTGTTCTAGATTTTCTTCATATTAACCAAAACTGCAAAAGACTGCAAAAAAGCACCGAGAACTGTGTGTGGTTCAACAGCTTGTTGTCACACCCTGAAGCTAAGGCCAAAATAAAACAATGCTCCAATTTTAATTTTCAGAAATAATGCAAGGCCTTTATTCTCTGTGGTAGGTTGATGGGGGGGGGGGGGGGGCGGAAGTATGAAGTG
>JAOTQQ010000001.1:105973077-106030383 GCA_026546715.1 Gallinago undulata | reverse complement strand
CCCCCCCCCCCCCCCCCCCCCCCCCCCCGGCAGTCTGCAGTGCATATCTGCACAGGATACCTTTTAGAGAAGGCGGCCAAAAGCTGACATTTTTGGTATTTTACTTTTAGCTCATGAGACCTTAATTGTAAAACCACATAAAACGTGGTCAATGTACGAACAAGGATGAGTCAAATCCATTTCACTACAAATAAGCTGGCAAAATATGCTACTAAGCAACTGTTTTTATGTGCAGATGAAAAATGAGAGCAAGAAGCACATATCTGCACAAAGGACAAATGTGTCCCATAGTGTATCAGTAGAACCACTCTTCCGCTGTCTAAGTCTCTTCTGTTCTTTCTCATGGAAAGCAGGGGAATAAAAGAATAGGAAACAACTTTATACCTAGCTGGCAGTTCTCCCAGGGTTAGTGGAACATACCTGGAGACTTGGAGGCTTTGAACTATTCCCAGAGTCCCTTTTTCCCCCTTATTAGGGGCAAACTGAGATAAATCAGTGAGCTGTGATTGTGGACACCTCAGTTAGGACCTCTGTGCCTCAAGCAACATACCTACAAAAGGAAAATCCTGTTGTCTTTCACATTTATAGGTGAATATGTGTTTCTCACAATGCAAGTATTAGAATGCAAACATTCACCTCTGTGAAACTGCCACTCAGGGAAATTTATTTTAGTTTATCTCTGCACAGGTAAAAAACTGATAATAGTATTTATGATAATTAACCTTCTTTTCCTGATATATTGCCATTGGAGAAAATGGAGACATACACAGCCACTTCACTTCTTTCTTATGGAGAAAAGCATTCTTAAAAGCTGAAATCCATAGACTTCCATTCTTTTTCTCATTGCCTTTTTAATTAACCAGTATTTCAGTCTCTAAATATTTTATTAGGAAATAATGAAAATTAAAAAAAAAAAAAAAGCCTAAACTTTGTTTTTAAAACTACTCACAGATAATATGATCAGAGATGGCTTTTTAGCTATGAGGTTACCTCCAGGCTATCAATATGAAATAACATTTTTCAGTGATTTGAGTCCAGATTCATCTCCTCTGAATTAGTCAGCCAAAATGCAGTTAGGTGGTTCCCCAAATTAATCAGCTGCCTTTCAGTTGCAAAGAAATGCCCTAAGGCCAGATAAATCATTTCCTTTTTACGTCCTATAGGCAGTACTTTGGACAGTAGGCACTCATCCTGAGTGATTCAGCTCCCTTTTATCTTGACTTGGGCAGCTGGATAGCCTGAAGCTCACAAGATGTTCTTGTGCCAGTCCCACAAGATGGTCTTTTCCTCTCCATCTATGATTCTGCACAGCACTTCAAGAGTTTATTCCAACTATTATCACTCCCTTTTACAAAGACAATTGCTTGATTTTTTCTAATATCAGGAATAGGAAATTATTTGAATGGAGATAGCAAAGAATGGCACCTACTAGAGGTATTTCCCAGACTTAGAAAATCATGTGCCTAAACACACTTTTTTACCCAAATACTGTTTTCACTCCTGACTTTGCATCAAGAGGTAACAGTCCCATATTTGGATAGTGGGAGAATTATATGATTAGATGGTAACATGTGTTTGCTAACTTTAATGAAGGATTAGTTCTCCAGAAAGAGCAAAGCTATGGGAAGTTTAAAGATCAGAAAGACCTTGCATCTTCATGGGTTTTCAGGCAGCAGCCACATGCTGTTCTGCAGAGTCCCCAGACACACCATTTTTATCTGAGACAAGAAAGAGGGCAAGTCATGGGAACTCTCTCAGTAATCAATGTCACGATTTTCCCACTTCTCACAACTATAAGGAAGATGTGATTCATGTTTTGACACCTTTCAACTGCTTTCAAGCACCTAGCCAAATTCAGCTATGGTAACGGACAGCATCTTATCCCTGGAAAGGATCACACATCCTATAACCAGGGACATGAAGCTGAAGATCAAATTAGAAAAACTGTGTTCCAGCAAGACAAATAAAACTACTCAAATATGTACTGCCACAGAACTTCATTAAGTAGGTTAATGCATACTCTCTTAACTTCTGGGAAAGCCATTTGGCCCCCATCCCTTCAGCCAACAAAGTCTGCCTGACAGAATAGCATGGATGCGGTCTCAGGGAATCCCAACCAATGAAGATCAAGTGCAGTTACTCATTCACTCCACTTTGGGATGGACAAAACACAGTTCTGCAGTACTGATTAGTGGGATTTTTATTCATGCTTTCTTGCCTGACCTCTCCACAGCTGGACGTCCTTCTAATGAGGTGAAAACTGAGTCCTTAGCCTTTCTGTCCAAACTTGTTCCTCTTTCTTTATCACCACCTTTATGCTCTGCATAAAATAGATCTCTAAATGAATTTATCAGGAGATAACTCTTCCTTTTATCTTTCTCATTTCTCAAATAATTTTTGAAAATTTGCATAAACCACATCAATTCTTCAAACCATTGGTGGGAGACAGCTGAAACACTCTTACTAGTGCTTGAAGCAAGCTTTGAAAAAAGTCCTCCCATTCTATACCTTTAGATCACTTTGCCTTTTTTTCTACCACTCTCACTTACTTACAATCTGAACCCAGATGATCTGAGTCTTGACATTCAGTAGGAGAAGTAAAAAACCTGTAGAAATTCAAAAGGCTCCTGTACATCTATGAAGAGATTGACATATGAGATGGTTCTTCCAGCAGTTTCTGGATGTACATTCAAATGGAAGTCCTGTAGCCATGCTATATACTACAGGGGCTGTTGAGGCAGAATGCTTGGTATGGAGTTTTTCAAAGTTCTATTGAAAACTTTAGGTGAACTGAAAGAAAACAAGAACATTAGAAGAAAGAGCTAAAAAACCGAAAGTGTAAGTAAAATGTGTCTAGCTTTTCAAAAATCTGCTGACAATAGAAGACAAATATTAGCGACTTTAAGAATGGATGTATAGAGACTTGGCTATTGGGGAAATACCTTGGGGAAACTGCCTTATTCTAAAAAGTTCTTGTTTTGATGTGAAGCAATTGTAGTTCATAGTGAATATTTATTCAGGCATGTCTTATAATAGTAGACATTCTCTGAATGCTGCCAGGTTGCTCACTGCAAGTAATAAGGATTCTTCATTAGCTTTCATGTAAAGCAGTGTTCAGTAGTTTCAATAGGATTTTTGGAATGACCAAAACCTCTTTGAAATCTCAGTATATACCCAAAATACTAGGAAGAAATGAAAAGGAAAATGTGTTCAAGTGGAAGTTAATGAGCTGCAACAAGTCTAGTGAGTATTCAGTTTTGTTTTCTTTAACTAGGAATTATTAAAAAGGAATAAAAAGAAGAAATATATAAGGTAATACCACCATAAGCTTAAAATGAACCCTCATGAGCAAAAAAAAAAAGAAACCTCATTTTCCTGAAATTGTACATAAATTACCTTAAAAATCTCATTTCCATCTTTCTTTACACTTTACGAACAGGCTAGGCCACAGCTAGACCTATTTCTACAATTTTTTGTCCTGTTGCCAGGAAAAAAACATTGCTGTTTGCTTTTGAGGGAAGGAAGTGCACTTAATGCTCTCAAAAGGACAGGATGTGAAGAAAAGAAAGATATACCTAAACACATCTCAGAAAGATCAAGGATGCCAACAAAGCACATGCTATTTTTCCAGATATTTTTAGGTTTAGGGTTGCTCAACACTCACTGCTTACTAGCTTTAATATGCCTCTTCATAACCACATGACAAGATCATGATAACCAGGAATAAGCATGATCACTGTTGCTGTGCTATCATATTCAGAAATCACTTTTGAGAACAGAACTGTCAGTGACAAAGGATGCCTGCTGCATGAAAAAGACAGGGATTTATTTCAGAAGTCTTAAATCATTGGCTCCAGAAATATGAGTTGGTCCACTTTCTCTTATGATTTTTTACTGTGATCAAATGGTGCAACAGAGATGTCAACCTCCTGAAGATTAAAATGAGATTAAGACACTATTTTTGTCCACCAGGTAAAGTATTTGGGATTACAGTGAACGTTAGATAAGCCCTACTGCCACTTAATGTCTGCACCTATACCTGGAGATTAATTTAGTGGGGAAAAAAATGGCATTGCAATTCATTTAAAAAAAAAATAAAAATGAAGCCTTCCTATGATGACACTAGTGAAAGCGACAAATGGACAGAAAAAATACTTTTAAAAAACCAAAGATCTTGCCTCAGTAGTCATGTTTTTGTTGGCAAATTTGTTTTTTTCCCTAGCCCTGAACTCTGAACAACAAAATGTCACCCTGACATGGTATGATCTGGAAGGCTATAAAAATGTTAAATAAATCTGAGACTAAAGTAAATAAATAAATCAATCAAAATAATGTTATTCTCTTTTGCAGCTGAAGGCAATAAAACATCACTTTAAGTGGCATTTATGAGAAAAAAACACAATTATGTACCTACAGTTTCAAATGAATAGGAGAAGAAAGAAGAGTTACTGTAACTGTTTATAATCTTCATTTTATAAAAAAAGATGTTTGGTATTAACTCTTGTTTTCTATTTATTAATGATTTTAAAACTGTAGCGTATCTATGTTCCCACAGTAGAAAAAAATTATATCATCATTGCAATAACTTCTCTGAGTAACATGCTTAGAATGGAGCACATGTTAATAAGCATATTATTAAGATATGATAATTAGCACATGCTTATTTGACTTAAGTTCAGCTACTCAATTTTGCAGTCATTTTCTCTGTGAGGATCTATTCTTTAGGAGATGGCTGGAAGCTGAATTTGGAAAACTTAGATTAAAGTAAATCTACTTAAATTAAAGTAGATTTTAAAAACCTGCTACTAACCATTATATGTTTAAGAGTCCTTTTCTGTATGCATATGAAGCAGTATTTGTAGGAAGTCAAATGCTGCAAGACAAGCTGCTTTCTAGTTTTATGGTACATTGCTTTTCTCTGGATTTTCTGCCCTCAGTGTTTCCTGTTAAAAAGCTACATCTCTAGTGGAAAATTTAGTAGGCAAATTCCCATTCCAGTTTTTCTGCCTGCTCTATCAAGTGGAGTATTTTAATTGCATTAAGTAAGTATTTAAGAGATGCACCAAATTCTGAGGCTCCAGTAGACCTTCTATATGTAAATGCACTTTACACAAATCATAGAATCATAGAAATGTTTGGGTTGGAAGGCACCTTAAAGATCATCGAGTTCCAACCCCTCTGCCATGGGCAGGGACACCTCCCGCTAGACCAAGTTGCCTGACCCCATCCAGCCTGGCCTTGAACACTTCAAAGGATGGGGCATCCACAGCTTCTCTGGGCAACCTGTTCCAGTGTCTCACCACCCTCACAGTAAATAATTTCTTCCTGATACCTAATCTAAATCTCCCCTCTTTCAGTTTAAAATCATTACCCCTCATCCTGTCACTATACTTCCTGATAAAAAGTACCCCTCCTTGTCTTTCCTGTAGGCCCCCTTTAGGTACTGGAAGGCTGCTATAAGGTCTCCCAGGAACCCTCTCTCCTCCAAGATGAAAAACCCCAACTCTCTCAGCTTGTCCTCATAGGAGAAGTGCTCCAGTCCTTTGATCATCAAACACCCATATTATATTGCTTATCATACACCCATAAGTAAATTGATTGCATATGTGTTTGCAAGATTTCCACACTGGAACACAGATTTTTCCATTTTATTCTAAAGGAGATTACTACAAGATTTGGACATTGTTCAACTTTTTAGAATGTTAATAATGATATTCTCTTTTCAATTCAAATTTAATTTAAATTCCCTTTTACCACTAGGGAGTCCAGTATAAATTTAATTTCTTTCTTTTACTATTAAACAGGAGTTACTTTCAAAGAAATATTCACTAAACCCCTTTTTTTTATAGAACTAAATGAGCAGAAGAGATACACTTGCTGTGTGCCGGTAAATAATTTCACATTATGTGTGTAAATATTGAAGAAATCTAGAACTGTCCACATAATGGATAACTAGTCTAATACCTTCTCACTTTTAAATTCATTCATTATATGCTGCATATCTTGATTGACTTTTAATTTTACACTAATAGCTATTGTTATAGCATGAGGGACTACAATTTGTTTGCTGTAGAAGACCAGTCTCCAGTGATGAAGGCATAGCTGATTCCATTCTACTGAAAACAGGTGCCTGAATCCCACCTTACTAGCAGTGCAAGAGCAGAGCTAAGTACCTATAGAACATTTTCTACACGGAAGAAATTGCAGTCCTAAAATTCTCATCAGTGGATTCTAGTATTACTATAATGGCTAAAATACTACTTTACAAAATGATAGTACTCATAATATGCACTTTCTGTTGGTAGTTATGGTCGAATTTAAGTAGTACTAGAATGCATATAATGAACCTTGGAAATTAAAAAGATTCAGATGAGGAAAATACACACAATAAAAACTCCCCGGTTATATTCAGCTGAAGTCAATGTGGTTACACCAAATTTTACCAGCAAAGGTTTGACCCTCTGTTAACATGAAGGTACTACAGCTTAACCAGTGCTCAGTAGGACCCTGCCTTTAAGACCTCTAAGTAGATATCTCTATTCAGATTGTTTTATCATATGAATGGAGATGTGAAAAGATTGACACACAATTATAAGTGATAATTTTAGCCTTCTGACAGCCTCCTAGAAAGCCAAGCAAAATAATGTAGGTCAGTACAATTTTTTCATTTGCAAAGCAAAGCCATTGTTTTGTAACAAAGCAAAGTTTGCATGTATCACAGCAGTAGAGAGAAGCGATTATTGAAGGGTGAATTCTATCTGCTGGAAAACGTTTTTTCATGGCAAGTATTTCCTAGGTGATCTACAGTGTTTTTGTTTCAAAGCAGACAAAAAAAATGCCAAAAGAATTATTATATTTCTAAAGCAAGCTTCCTGAAGAATACTTGGGGGGAGGGGAGGGAGGGTTGTTGGAGGGGGGAGGGAAGGGAGAGTACAATTGGAGTCTCTAACAAAATCACAGGGAGATGTTAAAAAATTGGAACCAAGGGCCTCAGTAACAATACTACTGTAATACAACTAACTACATTCTTATCTCCAGCATAAGATTCAAAGGCAGGAGGAGGAGGAAGGTGGTTGTCACTCTCCTCAGCTACTGAGGATGCAGTCATGGTCTAAAATATTCAGATCTCATAGAAGTACTTAACTCTTGGTCACTCCATATCATGAAACATCTATCATTCATGATTTAGAAGCCAAACAGTTAGTATATGATTTATCTAAAGCCACTTGGACCTGGCTGACTAAACCATAAAATCACTCCCTCTAAAATTATACATGTTTGTTCGGAGACCATCCTTGTTGTGACTCACTAACATAGTCATCTGTTCTTCAGAAAGTCAAAGTGATGTATAAAGAGCCACTTTTGCAGAAGGTGGACAACCTAGTTTCTTTAAGGTTTTTAATTAAAAGATTTACTGTTCCCCACAAGCCAAACTGTGAATAGTTCAAAATGCATAGTGTTAAGGAGTCCTAGCATCACAGATGCACCAGAAGACTCTTACTGCTCTCACCAGCCTTTAATCATCTTCCAGGAAATCCTCCTTTGCAACCTCTTCCCATCTCTTTCTTATCATTAGGTTGCCTTGGTCACAGGAACACAGCCTGATCATGAACTTCATGTTTCCCTGCAGGAAGGTGGTACCTAAAACTTGGGGCAAGAGCTTGCCTCTGAGGTTTGGGAGTGAAGAAAGGGAGTCTGGGGGTTATGACCACCCTTGTGGCCCAGGGAACATAGTCTCAACACAACCATAGTGTAACATTCCCAAATCATGATCCTACCCTTACCACAGCACTACCTCCATGCTGAGCTCCCTGCAGCCCTGGACCATCCCTCTGCCTCAGCCACGCAACACCCTTCAGCAACACTGCCACTTGTACGCCATGACTCTGCCATCACTTTCAAGAAGAAGGGAAGGAAAACATCTTCACCCATAGGACCATCATATCATCTGACTTTCAGGAAAGGAGGTGCCCTTTGGATGAATTGGTGTTCCCCAAATTAGCAGCCATTGAGGGCTATCTCAGGGAGTTTCCAGTACCTGAGTTTCACTGCCCCTGCAGAGGCCTTATATTTTTAATCAAAAATAAGAATCAGGAGGACAGACTGCAGAAGAATATTACACAGAAAGACAGTTACATCTTGGTCAGGACAACCAGAGACTGCTGGTACACACAGAACTCTCACAAGAACATTTGCATAAAATAACACTTAATCATTTAAAACTAACAACTTTCAGTAGAGTGGTTATGCATTCGTGTTTTTCTCCACCAAAAACTGCGCTGCATGCCAACTACAGAGATTGCATTGTTTATTTTCTAACTGTAGATTTTTATTTTATAATCTCTCACCACAAGAGAGACAGAAAGCAAGATTATTTCATTGTATGCAAAAAATACCATAGCTAGTATTTATTTCCACTCTATGCTATTTCACCTATTAGTTGAATTCTGCAGCAAGCACAGTTTTCAAGCCCAATGGGAAAAGGACCACCTTTTCTTCTTCTTTGTACATTGTCTACAGAGCTATACAGAGCTGCTATAAAGGCAACAGCAGAAGCCTTGATATATTTACAGTTATTTCCTTTTTTTAAAAAAAGAAATATCACAGGAAGGATAAAAGATGAGAACTCAAAACTATTGTGGGATGCACTAATAAAAGATACCACATTGCTGCATGCTAAACTGAGATTTGGACTCTTTGGAGCTACACACTGAAGTACTAGAATATGACTTCAAGTTTATACTAAAAAAGCAAACTGTCCTGAATCAATTTACAGCTAAGTCTTCACCAAGTTAACTTTAGATACTACAACCTCAAAGATATATTTTCTGGTTTATTCTGTAACCCAAATCTATGTGCTTGAATAAAAACAGCAAGAAAGCAAAAAGCATCTCATCTATCTCATCGCTTTTGTTCACAGAACCTGTAGTTTATCTGCTCAATACAACATACTCAATGTGAACTGCCACCTTCAGATTAATCCAACAACCAAAGTGGTTCCCATAGAGAGAGCAACTGCCCCTTCCATTTCTTTGTCTTCCTTTATGGCAGCAGAAGCTTTTGTGTGCCATGCAGTGAACTGAGCTGGGATGAAGATGTCTGAAAAATGTCCTTCTGAAACAACCAACCTGCATGGCCACAAGAAGGCCAGCACTGGAACTGGGGAAGCAAAAGGAAGAAGGAACTGAACGTGGTGGGTGAGACCTCTCCTTTTAGTTGGTGTCTGCTCTTGCCTCAGATCCACATTCTCACAGTGACAATAGGGAATACATGAGTTGCTGTGTTGAGGAAAGATTTAAATGATACATAAATTGGGAGGGAGCATCTCCAGTGATCTGGACCAAAAGGGGGACCAGATGCTCAAGTGATGTAAATCAACATAGTTCTTTTCAAACAAGTGCTTCATCCTAGAGTTTCAGGTTAAATTTTTACTGATCAGTTCCACAAACCCAGACAAGGAATAAATTTCAGGACTGGTTATTAGTAAATTGAAATAAATCACTGGTTATCAATTGGTGTGTAACTATCTAGATGGCTGCGTAACTTATCTTAATCTCAATGTATCTATATTTGTTTGCTATAATGATTGCTTTGTCTGTTAAAGCTGCAAGGTATTTGGACAAGGATGTTTTTATAACCTGGCTATGCAGAAAGCTACACATACTTTCACATTTAAATATTTTTAAATCAGCAACTCTGTTAAGAAAAATAAAAATGCATTAGAATATATTGAGAGGATCTGTCTTCTGCATGCAAGCTCAGTGTAAGGAACCTCTTCTGAATACTGAGTGTATCCCAACTGGACATAACATCACTGGTTTTAGACTTGGGAATACTGAGGAAGTTAAATAGATCATCAAATGTTGATTTTTTTCTACCTTAGTCCTATCACTCAAGAATATTTTGTTCTCAAAACAATTGATCAAAATAGAAAATTACTAAATCAGAGATAATAGCCTCCTGAGACTACAATATGAATTAATAATGTCTTTGCTGTATCAAATATCTGTGAGATGGTCTGATTTTATATCAACACTTCTTAAGACTACTGCAAGTAAACACAAGAGAAGATAAATACACAAGATAAAATAAAAATATCAATTAAAAACATCAGGTGAAACATTATTTATTAACTTTCCTAAACTTAAGTCAACAGTAATTATAATCATCTGACATAAATTATTCATGCAACAGCATACAGGAAAGTCAATCTGAAACTTTAATTTGTAAAAGTGGATCTCGAAAAGGCTTGAAAGAACCTCTCTGTGGGAATAAGCTTTATACACTAGCACAACTTTTGGCTAGGAGCCAAAAGTCATAGGTTGGAAGAATAATTCAATTTTATTGTCTAAGAACTGGTGCTACTTAGACAGCTTTCTCTGATTAGGTGAAAGAGAAAACCCAACAGAATATAACAGTTATAGTCAGTAATAATGAATATAAATTGAAACTCAGCTAAGTGTTTAGTGGTTATGCTAAAGTACAACAGAGGAGAAGAAGAACCTTCTGGAGTAGAAGAACTGGTAGATAAAAACACTTTGCCTTTTTTTTTTTGCATTCACACTTATCATTAAGGAAAGAGAGGACTATCTTGAATCAAGGTTCAGAAAATCTGTCAAAGAAAAATCTGGCTGACAATCCAGAGGGCAGCACGACCTGGACAGGCTGGAGAGCTGGGCAGAGAAGAACCTTCTCTGGAGATTTTCAAGACACGCCTTGATGCAGTCCTGAGTGATGTTGTCTAGGCAATCCTGCTTTAGCCGGGGAGTTGGACTAGATGATCTCTAGAGGTCCCTTCCAACTCTGTCAAATCCGTAAATCCATGAATACTTTTTTCAGGAGCATAAAAAGCTGTACAACTGAATAACACAAGGTATTACAGAAGAGCTCAATAGTATTAAGAAAAGGCTGCAGCAGTGAGAACAGGATGTTCTCTTTTTGCTTTCTATGGTGCAATGAGCACCAGATATCCTCAAAGGCAGTTCTTATAAGGCTATCACCCAAAGTCTGCCTATGCTATATAAAATCCCCAAATAATTAGACACAGAAGCTATATAAAGTTTAATAGTCATTAAGGGGATAGAGAAAGATGTGTATACATTGAATAAAATTAAAACAAGTGTATAGAAAACAAAACATATTAAACAGAGTGTCAAACTCTGACAAAATCATGAGAATGAATTATGGATAAAGAATAATGAAGAAAACACAAGCTGAAAAGAAATATTTAGAACATATAGAAATTCTAAAAGGTAAAGATTTGAAAAACATGATGTTCCTAGAACTGTAGTATGTCTGCGGTGTGATGTGCAAAGAGGCTTTACTTTTTTCTATGTTACTATAGTGCAAAAAAATAGAACAAGCTTATTATGTAAAAGATAGATACCAAAACAGAGAAAATACTGCAGGTTGAAACTTCTGTGATATGAGAGTTGTTATGATTCTTTTAATGACACTCTTGGAAGCCAAAATTGTACACTGTGAAACAGAAGCCCAGCGGATGCTTCACCCTCTCTATCACCTATCTGAGCAGCTGAAAGAAAACACACTTCACAAGACTTCATGGAAGGCTAAAAGCAGTACAAGAACTTTACGAATGCAGTTTCTGTATCTCGTCAGTGACTAAGCGGTATTTCTCTAGTGAGTGCAGTATGTACTTTCTGAGGTTGTACAGGGGAAATAATTATCTTTCCCACCACATTTTCATAATTGTCTTTAATTGAGACTTTTTTCCCAGTGATATACTTGCCTTTCCACGTCTGTCACTCATAACAGATCACACGAGATAGATAGTAAGTACCTTCTATTCACCTGGTAGCTTTTTAAACAAGACAACACATGAAGTCAATAGTGGTATTGAACACGCCATACAGCTTTGCAATCTTGAACATGTTAGATTAGAAAGCAGTATTTCATGCTTGCAAGCAGACAGACGATGGCTTGTTCAGTGACTACAAGGAGCCTGCTTCGGACCTAACTTTGTTTAAAAGCTTTTACTCTCAAAGGGAAACTAAAAATCAAGGAAGAAGAAACGCTATTTATGAGAAGTTTCTAAAACATAACTTCAATATATACTTAATCATACATCTTTTTTTTTTTTTTCAGGCATCTGAGATATTAAAGTTGGTTATTTTGATAGATGCAAAAGTGATTTTATAATTCCTTTGGGATCACATTATCTTTGCACAGGTACCTTTTAAGTCAACTATTTATCTCATATACACTTTATTTTTTAATGTTCTTTACAGAAGAAAGGATTGAAGAATTAGCAAGAAAACCTTTCCTATACATAAATCTTTTTAGCTAAGAAAATTATATAATGTTGTTGGTTGTAAAAAACATGAATTATTTTTACCACAACCCTTGGTCTCTGCGGTCCCTTCAAATTTCTAGTGAATAGTTAATTTACTTAAATAAAACTTATTGCATAGTGAGATGGAAAAGCGTATAGGCTTGTAAGTGGTGAAAAACATTATAAATCCTGCTCTTTCAAACAATAGACACCCCAACATGCAAGATAAAAAATAGTATTTGCAGTTCAGCCTTTTGGTGAAGTGCAGACTCTGGCAGTTATAGACTGTTCATAAATGAAGACTACACCCAGAATGTGCTAAGTGTTCTTCATGTTTACAATGTGCCCCCAACTCATTTTTTTCCCCCAAATAAGCTTAATTCCATAAAGATGGGCAACCAAAAGAAAAGTAATAATGACTGTTCAGGTCTCTTCCCCATTATGTTTCACAAGTTGCAATTATTCTGAGATTCCCCTCTCACTGTCTGCAAGGAAGAAAAGGCAAACACATTCATTCTGGAAAAATGGGTTGCATGATCTGTCTTATCCAGACCTGCTGTCATCCATTCAGATCAGAAGAAAGCTATTATGTGACCATATTTCTTTACCACTGCTAGACATAAATACTCTAGTGGACTGTAAAATTATTAAACAGGAAAATCCAATAAAGAAAGAGTGGGAAGCAACAGTAAATGCAAAGTAAATAACAGCTACTATTCTTACTGTGATACAGTAACAGCTTTCTCTAAATCAACAATTCTTTGAGAAAAGGAGATTTCTATAAGAAATAAATAAATAAATTAAATAAATACTTCAAATGGTAGGTTGCTGAAGACAGTGACCACATTGTTTAATTTTACAGGATGCTGCAGCAAGCTTGAAATATTTATATCTAGTGAAAAGGTTTTCTTAAAAAAAAATCTATGTGAAATAATAAGCATGTATTAAATTAATATATAATGTGACCCCTCTGTTCTGTGATTGGTAGTACTAAAATTTCTATTTCAACAGATCAAAAGATAATTTATTTTCACTTTTGTTTATTCTCAAACACTTAGTACATTGATAATAGCTGAGAAATGACACCAAATGAGATAAGAGCATAGCTGAGAGTTGAAACTTAGCTAGCTTTTGGTAGAGCTCGCTAGGTTGCTTATTAACGCGAAGTGACAGGTAAGAGCTCTCAGAGGTTACTTGTTTTCCAAGGTGTTGGCTAAAACATTCCCGGTTCCTGGAATGACTAAAAAGCTGGGTTCAATACCAGTCTTTAAACAGGAGGCAGGCAGAACTAAAGAACCTGAATTCAAAATCCAAATTCTCAAGTCCCACCCATCTGTCATCTGAGTCCAAGGTAATAAAATTCAATAGGTCACTGGAAAATGTCACCCGGGAACTCAGGTTTTTCTCTATGTTTTCCCTACTCTAAGCAGCACCTTGTCTATTCCTGGCCTTCAGAAAATAGTTATGAAGAGTACAATCTTGAATGCACAGTTTATATCACTTGTGTTAGGCTCAAATCTTGCTATTGCCAAAAGACAGCTAAGAGCTAGTTGGTGGTCTAAGTAAAATCTTAAGACTCTAATGGAAATGCAAGTTACTGTAAGTTCAATTACAATAACACTAGCATTCATATACAAAATTAATACAGGAAAGCATCATTATTAATACCTTTAAAATTATTATACAAAAAAAAAAATCTTAGGAATCTCTCACCTCTTTCCTCTGATGTTACAATCAACTCCTGAAAGCCCTCTTAGTGCAGACAGTACTGAAGAAATCTCCAAGTACTGTTACAGACCACAAACTTAGGTCCACTGAGGGCTGTATTCCTCTGATTTCAGCTTAGATTTCACTAAAAGTCGGTGCAACTTGAGCTCCTATGTGGAGAACAAGAAAGCTGGAGACGCATAGCTGAGCGAGAGCTTGGCAGGTGTTCTTGTATTGATGGGAAGGAGGCCTTGGGATCAGTAAAACAATATCCTCATATGGTGATGTGTGTGTGGTGAGAAATGTTGCAAACAGATAGCAGTGTACCAAAATAGTAATGTTTTATTAGCCTAGTCTGGATAAACATTTAAATGTAGACAGTTGTATTGCTCACAAGGGTGTGTGGACATCCACTTGTAGCCTATCTGTGAAAAGAGCTCAACGCGTGATCAAAAGACAGAAACTATATATGCTGGAAAAGAGAAACAATAAATGTCTTCGCTTCACCACTTAGCAGAGTCTGTGCCTCTTGTGCCGCACTACTATATAACTGTAACACCTTATACAGGACACCGCAGCTGCTAAGTCAGAGAGTATTTTTGAATTCTTTCCCTTTTCTAAAGGAGAGAGTAGAGTACAAGCAATAGTATTTTCAATAACAAATCACTCAAACAGCATATTGTTGTTTTACTATATTCTCTAGCTTTGACCTCACTCTAAGACTGAGTGGTCATATAACTATTTTGTTATATCAGAAGTGAACCTTTTCTCACTAACATCATAGATTTTGTAGCCCATTTTCTCCCCCAATGATAGTATTCACTGGCAGCTGAGATAAGAAATACATTTGAATTCAATTATTTGATTACGATCTAATTACACAGACATCAAAATGCAAACAAGATCTAAACATAATTTTGCAAAATAATCACAATACATTTGGATTTTTCCCAATACAATCGGATTTTTCCCACCTGCATAAACTAAAAAACAAAACCAACGAACCAAACAAACAAAACTAAAACAGCTAAATCCATAGCATTTTTGCTGTTTAGTTTTAAGGTCCTTGGAATTATACACAGGCAATGAACCCATCTCCTATAGATATAGCACTGATTAGACAGTTAAATAGGGCTCACTCCTGAAAGTTGCAGAGCATATGCAATTAATTGAGTTAACTGAGGAAGAACACGGAACTTACAATCCTTTGTAAAGCCCAAAACTTCTACTTAAATTGGAGTTCAAACACCGTGTGAAAGGAATTTTTCATCTCAGTAAAGACAGCAATGAATCTAGCTTGCTAAGGCAACATTACAAGGTTCTGACTCATCATGACAACAGAGCACATATGATTTTGTTCCTTCCTGGCCTCCTGGCCACCCAAGAGACATATTATAGAAGTTCAAAGCCTGCAAAAATCACCTTGTTGATTTTGGCTGTGTACCTGCTCCTTGTATATCTGTGTAAAGCACAATCCATAGAAGAACTATATAATTATTTGATGTGGTCTCTGAAGCATAATCTTAACTTATGCAGAAATGTCTATGCAAAGTCAAACAACTTTATAAATATCTTTTGTTACCCAAAACAACAGTGTTACCCAATTCACAGTTCCCCAAATAGAGTAAGAACAATTAAATGTCCTAGAAGGAATAAAATGTCACAGAATAGAATCATAGAATCATATGGGGTTGGAAGGGACCTCTGGAGATCATCCAGTCCAACCCACACGCCGGAGCAGTTCTACCTAGAGCACGTTGCAGGCGGGTTTTTGTCTCCAGAGAAGGAGACTCCACCATCTCTCTGGGCAGCCTGTTCAGGTGCTCTACCACTATCACACTGAAGAAGTTCCTCCTCATGTTTAGGTGGAACTTCTTATACTCAAGTTTGTGCCCATTTCCTCTTGTCCTGTCACTGGGCAGCACTGAGAAAAGACCAGCCCCATCCTCCTCACACCCTCCCTTTAAGTATTTGTATGCATTGATCAGATCGCCCCTAAGTCTTCTCAAGGCTAAAAAGACCCAAGTGCCTCAGCCTTTCCTCATAGGAGAGATGCTCCGGGCCCCTTATTCATCTTTGTGGCCCTTCGTTGTACCCTCTCCAGCAGTTCCCTGTCCTTGAACTGGTGAGCCCAGAACTGGACACAGTACTCCAGATGGGGCCTCACCAGGGCAGAGTAGAGGGGCAGGATGACCCCCCTCAATCTGCTGGCCATGCTCTTCTTGATGCACCCTAGAATGCCATTGGCCTTCTTGGCCACAAGGGCACATTGCTGGTTCATGGTCATCCTGTTGTCCACAAGAACTCCCAGGTCTTTTTCCTCAGAGCTGCTCATCAGCAGGTCAGCCCCCAACCTGGACTGGTGCCTGGGGTTATTTCTCCCCAGGTGCAGCACCCGACACTTGCCCTTGTTAAATTTCATTAGGTTTCTCTCAGCCCATCTCTCCAGCCTGTTCAGGTCTCTCTGTATGGCAGCACAGCCTTCTGGGGTGTCAGCCAGCCCTCCTAATTTTGTATCTTGCTGAGGGTACATTCCATCCCTTCGTCCAGATCATTGATAAATATATTGAAGAGAACTGGACCCAGTACTGACCCCTGGGGAACACCACTTGTTCTTCCAGAATTCCAGCTGGGTTCTGTGCCCCTAACCACAACCCCCTGGGTCCTATCTTTCAGCCAGTTTTCAATCCACCTCACTGGCCATTCATCTAACCCATGCTTCCTAAGCTTACCTGCGAGGATGCTGTGGGAGACAGTGTCAAAAGCCTTGCTGAAGTCAAGGTATACAACACCCACTGCCCTCTTCTCATCTATCCAACCCAGTCATGACATCATAGAAAGCTATCAGGTTAGTCTGACATGACTTCCCCTTGGTAAATCCATGTTGACTGCTTCTTGATAGCATTCTGATGTCATCATCATGGAAGGTACAAGTTGTCCTCCATTGTTTTCACATGTGTATAACTGTTTCTAGAAAGTTTTCCCTAGCATGTCTAGACTTTTTTTTTTTTTTTTCAGAAAGCTCCTGAAAATATATTTTGTGGTTATATCATTATTTTTGGTAAATGAACACAAATTCAGCATTAAAAAATGTCTTGACCCTCTCAGTACTTTGCTAGCTGCACATTGGTCTTGTGTAGCATGATGGAATACTTAACTGACTCATCATCCCATACTACTTCATAGAAGTACTTGATTTTGAGGATTTTTTTTCAGCATGATATCAGATACAAGATTCAATAGATGTATTCAAAACTGAAAGCCAAATTCTTGGATCCTGAGCCGTTACTTAATCTATAAATGTATATGTGTAGGATCAAGTGAGGGTTTGGGGAAGGATGTCTTTTCTATTATTATACACATGGAAATTATACTATGAATATATACAAGATGCTTCCTCTTTCCCAAATTTGCCTTTTATCCATTAGCCTATGTAGCTAACAGAACCATTACTATTTTATGGAGAAATAGCTTATAGCTATAAAGGTTGCTGTGGGAAGGGACTACTGGTCAGTTGATTTTAGCTAGGAACTTGGAATGAACTTCACAGGTGGTTTATATACAGAGCACCTGTGATTTGCAGCTAAAAAAGGGGCTGTCTCTAGTCCACAGTCAGACCAAAGGGAAATATTTCATAGTGGCCTCAGGATAGAGGATTACCTTCTGTGAGAATTAAACCTCTTACTGCTTCTAACATACTGAGTCACTCAACTGACTAAAGCTGTGAAGGCTGTCCTGGAAGCAGAAGTCCTCTGTCAGGGTCAACATTGTTCAAGAGAGAAACACATCATTTGACTCTGCCAGCAACATCTGAAATGCCTGTTCCTGCTTTCCTTGTCAGAGCATTAAACACACCAGTCTTAATGATTGCCGTATAAGAGACCACCTTTGGGAACCAGATCTCTGGTCCAGCTCTTGTATAGACTGACAGCTATAGTCACAGGAATGAGAGATCCTAAAACCACAAAGCCCAAGATGTTTGAACCCTCTCCACTTTTGGTTTTGAGCCCATAATCTGTCACATTTTCATCCGTCATTCAAGTTCCTTTGTTTTTAAAATATGGCACCATAAAGAGTTTCCTACATCCTGAATCCAAAAAGGGTGCCATCCAATTTAAGAAGCATCTTAGACTTTAAAGGGGTGATATTCAGTTTTACTGCTGGAAGACATGCGACTGAGTCAAAAGCCAGCACTGTTCTAAAAACACTTTGCCTAATTAAAACTTATGAGGAAGAGTAAAATAAAAACAGATAGAGCTGGGTAAGAGTAAAGTAGGGTAACAGTGATTTTTAAAAACTAAAGTGTAATAATAATCACATTTTAGTTAAACAAAATCATCTGAGCTCTTGTACTTGTTCAGTTCCTTACAACATAGTCATTTGAAAGCTCTTGGTACTTTCCCTTTGTTAGACTGAAGTCAGTATGGATGACTCACATCCTGCAATAGGAACACTCTTTAGTATAAAACAGACTATCTTCAATAGTAAGGTGTAAAGGTTTTTTTCCTTTAGTATTTTCATATAAGATTAACTCAAAGAATACTTACAGCTTTGATGACCTGAAACCCACATCCTATGCACTAGTATTAGGTTCTGATAAGATGATTCCATCACAAACACATCTCACTAACTATAATCTGGCTTCAGTCTTTGCCATCATATTGTTTTATTCTACATATTCCTGTGATGGTCGAGTAGTTTTAAGCTCAGCACTATGTTCGGTTTGTGCTTTTTAAAAAATATTTTTACTTATTAGTCTATAATAAAGCACATAAACCAATTCAAATTTCCAATTCCCAATGTGGGACCACAGTTCTGAGGACTAAGGTGAATTAGGTGAGTTATCTGATTGCCACTTGGCCCTCTCCTTAAATTAAACCCACTGTTCCTCACATCTGGGTTTTAGATATCATACATTCAAATTGCTACCAGGCTGAGCTCTAAACATTGCAAGGTGTTGAATGCCCTTAGCTTCCACCTCCAACCTCTTCTGTTGCCAAATACAGAAGTATCAATTTTATTTAGCAACAACAAAAAAGCTTGAAGCCAATTTGTTTACATCTGAGAAGAAATGGGATGAGAAGAAGGAGCAAGTCCCATCCCAGACTAATTGGTATCACAAAGAAAGGCACTCTCACGGTGTACTGAAGACCTAGGTTCAAGACCCTTCACTGCTTCAAGCAGAGCTCTTCTCACTCAGACTTTCACTTCAATTAATATATTAAAGAGCTCAAATGGGCCAGGAGGAGGGAAATGAACAGGCAGATGGGTCTAGAGGACTAATGAACGTGGACTAGTTACTTTTTGACCAATTCCATTGCAAAGTCTCCTTGCTTCAAGCACAATATTGTGCTACAGTGCAAGTACCACCACCCAGCTGCTGACATCGTGCTGCCAGGTGGCTGAAGAGGGATAGCATGTGCCATCAGCCCCAAAGAGATGGCTTTCTACATAGTCGTGTTAAACTATTAATCTCATGGTAGTGTTACTGCTTTAAAGTCTTGTATGTCTCCTGAGTGGTCACGGCAGGGCCCCACAAGTCTGACCCAAAGATATTAGACTACAGCTTCTGGCACCATGGTACTAAAGGCAATGTCCAGGAGAGCCAGTATCCTGCTCCCACCTGTGCAGCCCATGGAGGAGGTAAAGGGAGGTGCATGAAGGGGTGGAGAGATGGGGTCATGCAGATCCTTCTCATACTAACTCATATCAGCTAGAGGAGAAGTATTAGGGAATAAGTGCAGAAGGCTGAGACTTGGCCTGTAATTGCACTAGCAAGATAACAACATGAGAAATTGCAAGAGAGCAAAGAGGAGCCTTGACCAGTGACTGCACTAACAGGACAGCAACACAAGAGATGGCAGAAATGGGTAACATTAGAGACCGTGAAGTAGGGTCGTAGCTTCACAGATCTGCTGATCCAAGGCTGTAATTGCCAGGGAAAGCATGCCACACATACTAAACAAGCGTGTAAAAATAAACAGGAATGACATGTTTATTTGGGAAGATAAGGGGATGTTAAAGTGCAAGAACTTGGGAAAAGAAAAAGAGGAAAAGGGAACTTAAGGGGTAGAACCAAGTGTTTTGGACTATCCATGGACCGTCAGGCAGGCTGATGTTTAATTATCCCAGTGGAACAGGACAATGAACCCCTTGTGACTGTAGATTTATCTGATGTATACCCCCAGCGGGGTGGAGGACATGTGGGTGCTTTCCCTAATGTCAACAAGGGCATACCTGGTAGGGATGGACTGGACTCCCCAATCGCCTTCATTATAGTGTTGTTAGAATGATGTTAAGAGTGATGATAACTAACAGTGGAGGGGAGGGCATTTTCATATTCACATAAAATTTACTGTTGTGATAAGGAAATAGAATACAAATGTGAAGAAAAGGGAAGTTAGAGGTGTGGAAGACATGAGTTTTAAGACTTATACACATGACTACCCAGGGTATTGATCTAGCCATAATCCTTAGTAATAACCACAGAAACTTAAAGGAAGTAAACTAAGCAAGTTTAAGCTAACAAATAAATAACAAAGATTAATTCTTAACAGGATTTCAATATTTCCCACTCCTCATTGTCAGCTCTGAAATCCCAGGAAGATTCAAAAATCACTAGAAATAGTTAATATAGAATTGTATAATCGATCATTCTATGTCCGTAATTGTCATCAAATATTCTTCAATGTGTGAAATATATTGCTACATATTTGAATCAGCAGCATAACACAGCTACTTTCTAAGCTAAAAAATAATTTTAGTTCTCCTGTCTCCTGAAAATATATTTATGACTTGCTTATTTACAGTCTGATCTATAGTAAAAAAAAAAGGGGAGAATATAAATAAATATTTATAAGGACAGGGTAACAAAGAAAAAAGTGTACTGTTTTAGAAAGACACAGAGACATCAAAGAAGTGCACTTTTGCCAACGTATTCTATAAAATAAAGAAGCATGTTTTAATTTTATCTATTAAAATCCTAAGGACACATTAGATGGAAGTTTGAGAACTTTAGGCATATTCTAGGATCTCCAAAAATCAGTTATTAACTTTCTTTACAAACAGAATATATGTTCATAATGCTTTAAGGAAACAGTTCTAGCTCTGAAGACTCCTTTCGTTCAATGCAATACAGATGGCCCAGAGCAGTATCAGATTAAAACCTTTGTGTGAACAGCAATGTAGAAATTTTCAAAGACAATTGTTAAAGAAGGACTGAATTATAATATAAGTTTATGTTGTTACTTGATGTGTTACATATGACTCAGTTTAAAAAAAAAAGAAATATTAACTTAATGTCTCAAGAAAAATGCCCTACACAGAAAGGAAGACCAAAAGAAATGGGAGAAAATATGATAAAAGAGTTGGTGGAGCCTTTGTGAGGGAACCAGATAAATGTTTGGCTGAAGAAGAGGCAAGGATCAGGGAAGGAGCTGGAAGACAAAGTTAGACTGCCTGGTAAAACAAGGTTAAATCTACTGGCAACAGTGAGTAAATCAAAAGACAAAAGTTAAATTAAATGGCAGAGCAAGTTAATGAAATGGCAGCAATGAATTACAAACAGGCCAAAACCCAAAAAAGGCAGCAATGGAAAAGTTAATCAAATGGCAACAGTGAGGTGAAAAGTGGCAGAGTTAATTAATGGCAGCACAACTCAGACATAGTCAAATGGCAGGAAAAGATTAAAAACTGGCAATGCTTATCAGCAGCAGATGACATGTAGACTGTGTGGAGAACCCAAAAGACGGCTTTTGTACAAATGCTGCAATATCCTTTTGTAGGAGGCAGGGAAGGCTCTTCCCTGGAGCCCAGCACAGCTTGGAGGAGCCAGAGATGGCTGCAGCTCTGTGCCTGCCGCAGCTGTGTACCACAGCCCACCCAGGAGACATGGAGCAAATGCAGTAGCTGTGCTGTGGGGGCTTGGTGCTTATTCCTCCAAGGAACAGGGGAGGTGAGAGAGCAAACTCACTCTCCTGAGCACCGTTTTGGAAGGGACTGTAGTGCTGCAAGTAAGACCTGTCTCAGCCTGCCTCATAAAGATAGGCTATGGTTATTTATACAGCACTTTATTGCTAACAGGAAAAGGACCATGGAACTTCATAGGATATGCAGCAACTGAGGTTGTATTTTCACAATATAACAGAATCATCATGGTTGGAAAGGATTTCTGAGATCACCGAGTCCAACCATACACACACAAAAAAAAAAAAACCCTACAATCTCAGCCACTAGAGCATGCCACTAGAGCATGCCCTGAAGTGCCACATCTATATGTTTCTTAAATACCTCCAGGGATGGTGACTCAACCACCTCCCTGGGCAGGCTTTTCCAGTGCCTGACCACCCTTAGTAATTCTTCCTAATATTGAATCTAAACCTCCCCTGCCACAACGTTAGACCATTTCCTCTGGTCCTGTCATTATTCCCTTGGGAGAAGAGGCCAACACCCACCTCTCTACAACCTCCTTTCAGGTAGTTGTAGAGGGCAATGAGGTCCCCCCTCAGCCTCCTCTTCTCCAAACTAAATATGCCCAGTTCCCTCAGCCTCTCCTCATATGACTTGTTCATACTCTTCCAGGAGATTAGATTGATGCATTCCACGTGCTAACTGCACAAACTACTGTAATAGTATGCAAACAGCAATTAAAGAGAGATTTAGTTAACTATTTATTTATTTATTCATTCATTCATTCTGTGGCCTACACAGGACTAAACAGCACCTCAGAGTGGCCTCTTCCATATTTTGGCTGTTCATAAAACACCCAGATTACTCTTTAGGGGAGGAAAAATAGCACCAAATACCATTTCTGATTTGGAAACAAGTTCTCTAAAAATTAACATGTTCCTTATTTTTCCCCTATTTTTTAACCTGTTTACTAATGTATAGCCTTCCCATCTAGCCTGTGAGAACTTAATTTCTAAAAGAGCCATTGCTGAAAAATTTTGAAAGCCTGTTGAAAGGACAAGTACACTAAAGCTACTTTTTCATTCCTATCAGCATGCTTTTTGACTACAGTAAAAACCATTAAGAGACTTGCGAGCAGTGACTTACTCCACAAAAAGTGCATTTGTTGTTCCCAGCCTGTTGAATTATTTATATTTTCATTCATTGTTTTTTATAGATTCCACCAACTTGCTTGAAAGCATGACAGCTGCAAAAGTAAAGCAAACAGAGCTATAGTACACTAACAGCAGGTTGCAGTCAAGCAGAATATTATTACTCATCTCATGTTCTCCAACCTTTGTACCAAAAAGTGAGACAAAACATAGGATGATTTTTTTAAAGAAGAAAACCCTAAGTAATATGTCAGAAAAATGCATTAACTGTTGTCCTCTGTGACTAATTGTGGGCTTCCTACACACCAAGAATTGCAGAAAGCCAAAGATACAGAAGTGAAAAAAAGTGGGAAAAAAAAATCTGGATTTTCTGACTAGTGAGGTCCCATGATGAATGGCTTGTTCCACTGCTAATGAAAATTAGCAGCTCCTTCTATGGAGAAACAAACCTACCAAAATCAGACACAAAATAGATACAATGTACAGCTAAACACAAAAGTCAGCATCTCTAGTAAAATGAAGCACTGAGACCAACATTTCCATCGCAGATTGTGCCTTTCCTTACTTCCTGATCAAGAGTATGAACCTTGTGTATAAAATGGTGAGGCAACCAGTACTTCGATACACACACTGCAGTGCCCTTGTATATATTGAAGAAGCACATACTTATCTAATGCAAAGAAACAATAAAATCTGGTCTAATTATAATGAACTTTGATGAAAACTATCCTCATTCAAGGTGACAGGTTTGAGAAATGAGTGATGAGAGGGGACTGGAGTGGATGAGAATCAGAGTCCGATCAGCTTCAGAACAGCCAGTAAAGTTCTGTTAACTCTACGGCAAAAAGGCTTCAGAAACCAACAGCAAAGCTTACCAGGTCAGGATAGTGAAGATGAAACAGTTAAAAAAGGGGGTGATAATCACGTGTCTAACTTTTTTTTTTTTTTCAGGATTCAGCATATTAATGAACCACTGCTGTGTCAACAAGAATCTTTACATTAAATCTTGTTCTGAGATTAAGAGATGACAGACAGCGCTTTCAAGTTACAAATTCATACAGACAATTATATTTGCATGACAGAATAGCTTGAGCTCCCTATCCTGTAACTTAAAAAAAAAATAAATAAATGTCTTGAAGTGTTCTAGTGTAGGCCTGCTGTAAAATTAAATAAAGCAAAAATTATTAGCTGCACATAATTATGACTAGCATATCCTAGAGATATCACAAAAACAACAAAGTACGTTTTAGTTTTTCTAAAATGTAACTTCAAAAAGAAAGCCATGAATTATAAGATATTAGTTTGTAGAAATAGTACTTTTTTTTAACAAGAGATTTCAGTTACATTTTTTATTAAAAAAAAAAAAAGTCAGAGCTATTCTTCTTAAGCCTTTGTTTACATACAAGCAAAAAAGTGGCATTTTGATTAAGTAAAATATCTGTACAATTAAAGTATCTCTTATTTCCTTAAAAACAACATGTCTGGTGTGATAATAATTACTGCTTATTGAATAAGAAGAAAAATCCCTTAGACATTTCTGACTACTGTGCTCAAGTGATTATGCTAATAAAAATTAGACCTACACTTACAAGGTGAGACTACATCACTTCTAGTTTTATGACAAAATAAACTTGAATCTAATTTTTTGACATTCAGAAGCTTCAAGCAAGAGCAGAAGACTTGTTCACCTGGGTGCAGGTGCTCCAGTGGAGCAAACCTCCATAGCTACCCAGCTGCATGAGAATAATTTCAGCAGCTGAGGACACAACCCTTAGAGGTAAATACTGGAAAATACTAAGACAGTTTGAAGATCTAGCTTTCTCATGACATTTTATTATATTTACATTCAGACAAGACTTCGAAGTTTAGCAATGCTTCTTTTCAAAATAACTGCTGTATGCAAAAGCCACATGTAGATGAAATATCACTTGCTTTTTGGCTGAGACTTTAGATCCACCACCTCTAGTGGAAACTGGGAATAAAAATAAGCTGTTCTGAGTAAACTTAATCCTTGCATATCATCCAGAGCCCTTCTGTTTTCTGCAGAGTTCACTATTGTTTTGTGTAAATTTATACTGAATCATAGATTGCATCTGAACCTCTGGGTATTCTTTATCCAAAGTGCCTCCTAGAGGGATGTCGCTGTGTAATGAATAGATGCAACAGTAAAACTGGAAGTCCATTAATCATGAATTTTGAGGGCCAAAAGGCAACAAGTAGGAAGGGAGATGGAAAGACAAATCTTCGCCAAGACCTACTACTTAAGTAAGTTAATTTAAATGCAATGAAAAGGTTCAAACATGATCATAGAAGCCACTCCACATGCAGACTTCAGACTAGCAGACAGTAAAGCAATGAAGAGCTTAGTCTGATCATGGTAACCTTGTCTAGCAGGAAAGTCATGAGGAAAAAACCCACAGCACGAGGCTGAAGAAGACAAAGTAGATGGGTGTTTTACATTTACTGCATTTTCTCCATCTCAAATTCACTATTTTTAGTGTACCAATAAAGACCCACCATACCTACACACATTCACTATAAAACTTGTTGTACATGTTGACGTTTATGAGTATAAAGTGTTCAAAAGCTCCACAAAAAGGTTGTTTTAGTTCTGTTTGCTTTATACTACTCCAAGTAATAAAAATATTATTGTACCTATTGTACCTATAATATTACGAGTGGTGGCATCAGGGCGATCTTTTTTTTAAAAAAATGGTATTTATACTCAGGATTCTTTTATGTCCCATATGCCTATACACAATAAACTAAGAAACGTTTTGCTCAAGTTCAAAGCCTGATTGGCTTAGAGAAAATAATGTGCCAGATCATGTTTCTGAAAGTCACAATTGGATTTTATGCATCCTCTTTTTTTTGAAGTATAATATACTACCTAGACTAAGGAGAAGATAAAGTCAGCCACAGACTTGTGTCAAAAAATGAAGTCTCTCCAAACTGTTAATTAGTGCCTGTAGCTTGTAGTGTTAATTTTTATTACATTAAAGTCTTTTTAGACATAGGTTTAATCAGTCTTTGATTATTTCAGCTTTTGTGGGGGCCAGGCATTATGTTTTGTCTTATTTTTTCCTTCAACAGAACACCTTGAAAGTTCATTACATTGCTGTTACTCCTACAAAATCATGAAGTGAATATAGTGAAATCAGTTTTCAGTACGATGATGACTCTTAAACTCCAGTCTTGAACATTCAAACTTGCCGCTTAGTACACTCACAAGCCTGAGATTGTAATACACGGACTTTCATCTTGTCATTAACTAAAACAACTTGGTTTCATTTATGCTAACGTGATCTGGACATAAACCTTAAATTATTATTTTCACTTTCTTGTCTGTGAAATTGAGATGATACACACTTGTTTTACATGCTTACTTGGTGAATGGAATAATGAAAACTTATTAGCACATTTGAAATGCTAAGAGTTCTTAATACATTTTTCTTATATCTTATTTTTCATATACAAGAGTAGGTCCAAAGTGTAATAGGAACACATAATAAACCATTCTTTTTTTTTTTTTTCCCAGCATTGTGACAGCCTCTGTCAAATTCTTCAGAAAAGAAAAAAGTGTGAAAAGATAAAAGAAAACCTATGTATCACCTAGTGCGCTGAAAGAAAATGCTGTTAGTATCAATTAATAAAAAATGCAGAATCTCTTCATAAGTACATTATCTACATAAGCTACCTCTACATTTGCACGTTAGAAGAATGATATATAGTACTTAACATGATTTTTCCATTAATATATATCACTACTTCTCTCTTTCCTCTTTCAGAACAAATCTAAAACTTCTCAAGTACAAATCTTCAGAAAAAGTAGATTTGAAGAATTGAGTTCTGTCCATCGCTTGTAACATAACTAAATTGCTGTAAATACCAGTGGCTACACCTTTAGGATTCATGGATTAGAAACAAAGTGCAGCAACCTAAACCCATGCCAGGAATAAAGCGCCCTTTCTATGTGAGATATTCTGACATAGTTAATACCAGGGTACTGTTCACACAGTGAACTCTAGTATAGAGATTTCTTGGCAAGAAGTAGACAAGGACTATGATTATTTAGAAGCAGAGAAGCAGAACAGATCATAGCTCAGCTTGTGCCTTTGGGGGAGGCTGGTTACCTAAGATATCAAGCAGGCAAACAGTTCAAGCTGGTGAAGGCAAAAAGGAATGTGTAAAAACAAAAAAAGGTGTCGATACTACCATTTTAACAGTCATGAATTCAAATCTTGCACAACTTTAATATAGCCTAATATATTACTTTCTATATTACATTTTGAAAATGTAATATAGAAAACTCTAATTTTGAAAAATCTTATCTTTTTTTTTTTTTATGTTAATCAAGTAACACAGATCACAATCAAACTTCTATGAAGTTAATCTACTCCTGGAGTATTATATTCAGCAACTCCCATTCACCAAAATCTATGATTCAGCACTGATTGGAATGTAAATTCCTACATTATGCTGTTTCACGTCTCTTCAGAAGTGTGCCCATGCCCACACTGCCATCCACACTGATCCTTTGACCCTCCTCTCAGTGGCCTTTCTTGATAGTTCATAGATTTGCTACAGAAAATACTCTTCCCCCCCCTCATTTCTGCTTACTCTTCATTTTAGCTTTTTCCCTTGAAATAATGATCTTCTGCCATTTAACACAATTTTTTTTCAACTTCACTGTCATTGACCCAGCTTCATATGTTTCTTTATGTCATTTTAGATCGTCTCCCTTATCATTATTCAGTCTTTTGCTTTTTTGTCACCTTTGTGTCTTCACTTATTTCTCCAGCACTTTCTAGCTTACATCCACATTATATTTTGTTTTCTACAAAAAAAAAAAAAAAGTAGTTTTAACTTTGAGCTGGCTATTTTCATTTAAACTTTCCTTTTAGACTATTATAATGTATTTCATTCTTTTCTACTCAAGAGTCTGATTTTCCTCCATGGTAGTATCTTGTTTACCAAAGACCAAATAGCAGTTAAGTATCACAATATCTACTGTGGTGTTGCAGAGAAATACAACATATGTTGATCACATAACTACTGAAATGCCACATCTTTCACAAGCTCATCCAGTGAAAACTGGCCCAATCTGGACTTAATCTACTTAATCTACTTAATACTACTGAAGGGATTTATATTAGTAGTTCAAATTACCGTTAAACAAAACCTTAGGAGATATCTTTCAAGAAAACAGACACGTATAGGTGTATATATACACGTATTATAAATCCAGATTCTAGTCACCATATTCCACTTGCTTAAAATTATATCAAGAAATTTGCACAATTTATATTACTTTTAATATACAAAATTAAGCTCTTCCTTAGGTTAAGTGGAAACCTCAATATTTTCTTGTTCTTTTCAAAAAAATTTACTTTTGATATAGAATTTAGAAAATGAAACATCCATATTATCAATCCATATTACAAAATTAGTAATAAATTGTTTTTCATAATCAGATAAAATGAATAGTTATAAATTAGCTACATAATTTGTTACATTTTACCTTCATTAAATAATTTTGCCAATCAAAGTGAAAATAGATTCTCACAAGTAGGACTAGCACAAGATAGCATGTGTATTAATATTTATCATTACTGATGGAAATCAGTAAGACCATTTCATAGATGATGGAAAAAAGGTGAGCTTGAGTTCAAACAAAACTGGCAAACATTGCCCATTGAAAGAGAAAAAAAAAGAAATGACCTATTGACCTCTTTGATTTTGCCATGAACACAGCCAGGTTCGTATGTATGAAGGAGAGCTCACACTTTATTCTGGAGGGTTACCAAATGACTCACTAGAATATCATTAATGTGCTTAGTAGGAGACTATTGACTGTAGTGAAGCCTTCAGTGATCACTTACTACTTCTCTATTAGGAACAATAACTATTATTGATAGTCCCTATTGTACTGAACCATCTGTTTTTATATGTAATTTATAATAGAGTTGTGTTGTGATCTGGCTTCCCCTGGCATGTATTTAGAGTAGTTACTGAAATTTAAGTAGCAAAATGTAATCTACACTCATTGAAAATGTACTGAAAACTTTGGGAACAACTTCAAATTCATAAGACGATATGTCTTTCTCAGATACTAGTAATGTCACTACAAAAATTAATATCTTAATTAATGCCATGCTACTTTTCTCACTATTTTCCTGAATATTTCTGTTAATTCCTATGCATACTGGTTTACCCAAGCCCTTCACAGAAGATTGTGAGTGATTAAGAGGGTAGCACTGAGGCAAACAAATAATAGTCTCAATGCTTTTTGTTAATATTTTGTCAAAAACATCATCCTATTTACCATTTTCCCTTATCTTTTCCACAATGTGTGCAGTTCATTACTTTTACTATTTGTATCACACTCTGATTGTTATTCATTCAAATGTCATTGACATTTTTGCTATATGAAATTAGATAACCATCATACTGTTTCAGACTTGTCCAGTTTTGCCTTCTGAAATTCCTGTATCATGGTTGCATTAACAATGTAATTAAGTAACATGTCAATATGTTGGTCCTTATGCATTATTCATCATTTGTCAAGCTATGATCCATTATAATGGCCTAGTGGGAGCTTTCAAACCACATTATTTGATCAGCTTAATCAATTTGCTGCTGTAGATTAATATTGCTATGTTAGTGAAAAGTATGCAATTGAAAAGTATATAAAATTTTACTCAAAATTCTATGCTATTATAAATTTGTATATGGAATGATATGTGCATGCGTGTATATGTGTATAATTTTCTGCATATCCACAGCAGGAATCAAATAGGACTTTTGAAAATCTAGCAGTACTGATTTGGGATGGAAAAGAGAAACATCTGTGTATGTTCTAATTTCACACTAATGTCCCTTTGCCTAACATGCCACGATCAATTTTGGAAGTGTTACTATAGTATGCCACCCTATTCTGGCATATTTTGACTAGTGTGTATAATGCTCATGTACCACCATAGAGTACACACATATCATTGACACAGCTGCTGTAGGCAAGATAATTATTCAATGCTGCTAGTGTACAAGGAGCAGCATATTGACATTGTTATATTGCTAATCTTAATAAAAAAAAAAAGGTTAAAAAGACAATTGCTTGAAGTATTTCTGCAACAATCTGGGATCGGCAATATGAAATTACTAGTTCTATGTGTTCCCTCTCTATAATGTGAAACTATAAAGTCCTTTTTAAGAGAGTAAGCTGAGATATCCTTCTTGATTTTTTTTTTCCCTCCTAATTTTTGTCACTTAAGCTCTTGTTCTCCTTGTAGGGTTAGTACTTCATAGAGAATTCCAGCGTTTGTTTCCAGTATGTGACGTTTAAAACTTACAGAATGATATAGCCTGCAATAAAAACATGCATTTGATAGTTGAGCTTATTAGTTTCTCTAGAATCTAGATTTGTGTATTGCTGAGGCTTTAAACTTGCTAAGCATTTCTACTGAATAGTGTTTATCCTGATCTGCTCAAATTCATGATAAAATGAATTAGTTAACAAATTACATTTTAAAGGGAGGGGAAAATAACTCCTGTGATACTGCATAACAACATATATAGCAATAGAAATAAATGTGTATTTTCCATTGCAAATACTGTACATACTGCTACTGGGGTGAAGGAAGTGTAAGTGGGTACTTTACTGTATTTAGTATTGTGAAAAACAGGACTCTTCATTAATATGAAGCTTCATGAATGTGAAGCTAAAAATAGCTCTCCTTGAAACACCACCTACAGCTATAACATGCTCTAGGCAATCCTGCTTCAGCAGGGGAGTTGGACTAGATGATCTCTATGGTCCCTTCCAACTCTAAAAAAAATTCAGTGAAATTCAGCAGTTTTCTGACAAGTTGAGCAGAATATCCCCAGAAAACCAAAACCACCTTCTATGGCAGCCCCTACAGCATCCTTGTGTGTGTCTGTGTGATTGAGCATGATAGCTATCTTATATACAAATTGTTCTAGACACACACCTGATAGTGTTGGCAGCATACAGCAAAAAAAGATGACCAGTAAATGTCTCCAGAGAACAGGAGGGATATCATTCTAAACTCCGTGCACAGTGCTTATCATTATGAGAGCACAAATGAAGAGTAAGATTAACTACCTAATGTGAGCCGGATGTATACAGGTAAAAATAATGATTTTTTTCTTTTTTTTCAGAAGAACCAGAGAAAATTCCTTCTTTGTGCTCAAGTGGAGAACTCAAAATTCTGGGATTATCCTCTGGATGTTTGTGTGCACAATTTGAGAAGGGCTTGTGTCCAGGGTTTATGCTACTTTTGAAAAACATGGAGTACACCTCATGGTATACTTTTGATGACTTGAAGATCTAGGTGATCCTTGGATAGAATACTTTATGTCAATTATTGTCCATTTTGATCTAAAGATCCTATAAAGATCTCTCTTAAGACCTTGTGCAAAGAGACAAGACAAAAAATAAGAGGAAAATTAATATCTCAGTAAAGACCTCTTGAAACATAGTTGAAATGGAACTAAGGATATGTTCTACAGATGTACCATAAATAAGCATTCAGATCAGCAGATACCAATTAGTGAAAAAGAGCAGCAGTTCTGTCTGATCTTTGCCAAAGAGTTCTGCTTGCCCTTGCATTCCCTTTTATGGCCTTGCACTAGTTTTCACTAACTGTTCAATCAATTGCTACTGCTAATTAACAACTCTTCTGGCTATCGGTATAACAGTGAAGGTATTATACTAAGCTGTAAGCTCATTTTTTTATGACATAAAAGTAGATAAGGGGAAAATGCCAAGTGCTTAACACAATCTTGTAATGGAAGCAAGCTAAGGTCATGTTACTTCCTCTCCCTTTAAAATGTGCAATTAAAGAGTTTGGATTCAGTTATCTAAATTACCTTAATTCTACAGTTTTTCATCTTCAAAATGCTTGATCTCCCTAGTCAATCTATCAGACGTATGTATATGTACATGTATATACATATACACTTGTGCATATATATGTGTAAGAATTCTTATCAGAACATTTGATAAGATATTCAAACATACTAATTGGCCCATAATCATTCCCTCCTCTTTGCATTTGAAATAATTAGAGATTTCATGTTCTGATCACTGTGAGGTGCTAATGACGTCTTAAAAATAACACTTGTAACCAACAGAGTTAATCATATGGTACTATCTGGTTTTATAAAATTAGGGTAAAATGTTGAATAAACCTATACATTTAATACCATATTCCTCTCAAAACCTGAGGAATCAGAGAAAATAGAATATTTATGTGAGAAGAGGAAAAAACAGGAGAGTAGAAAAAAAGTGTAATTAGGTACTCGCAAAGAGCATTATGGTTTACTGCATGGCCTATATATATCAATCTCTCAAACAAAATTTATGCTGGATTCAAGAAAACAATTCCGTGTTTGTTTTTTTACTGTAAATATTTTATAGTTTCATCTAATCATCTTTACTAGTCATTAATATTCTTCACCATGTTGCTTCTAAAATGAGATTTTAAAGTCCTTGGGGAAAGATCACAAACTTGATTTTTCTGTGTAAAGCATCTAAGATTATTTTCTGTCCACTATAATTTATTGGATAAAATGTGGTTCTATAAGAATCTTTATTCCACAGAACAGACACTTGTTAATTCATCGTGCATTGAATCAAATAAATTTCAAAATTTAACATCAACCCCTCAAAAAAATCTGTTTCACACAGGTTTCTAGGAGCCAAATGCAATTTACATGTTCTTCAGAAAGCCTCAGAATATTTGAGTGCCGTTGACTCCTAATGAATACAAACACAGGTAACTAACCACTATATTTTCTACCTGGCAGAAATTATGCCAGACTACCTGGCATAATTGCTGGAAATCCAAAGAATTAAATGTCTTATTCAAGACTCCAAGGTCCTTATGCAGATCTAAGTTGAGCTTAATGCACTATCTTCATATTTCTTTCTACCCTTCCACAATTTTCTTCTTATTATAGCCTCCTCAAACTCTTGCTAATGCTTTACATTTGATAGATTCTGATATGTCCAAAAATACATTTCCTTTCCAAATTTCATATTTTGCATCAAAGCTTTATTCTGCATAATTTTGTCTCTCCTGTGCTGACTAACAAACCCTTTGCCTCTCCTGTGCTGACTAACAAACCCTAATCAGAATTGCTATCCTAGAAATAATGTTTAGTTTATATTATAAACTCTTTGAACTAGAAAGAAACTCAGTCTTTTAAGTGTCACGGTGACTCACACCACCACACTCACACTGTAGTACAATATCCACTGACAGTCTAGGACTGTCATGAGGAATGGAAGGCATGTAGGGAGAAGCAGTAAGATGCCCAGCAGTCACTGAGAGTTCATTTCTGATATCCTAGCTATCACTGCACAGAACTAACCCTTTAGATTTTTGCAATGGAAAAATAAAAAAACTACTCTCCCTACAGCCATTCACACACAACTGCTTTCTTAATGAGATGCTACAAGCATCAGTATCTGAGGAACACATTTAGTAAAGTAACAATATTTAATAACTGGAAATAAAGTTTCATGTACTTATTTAGTTTCATGACACAGTATTTTAAAGCACTTATGAATCTCCTACCTTTCAAGTAGGAGATTTTCAAACTAGTACCTAAATCAGCACTTCAAATTTAGGAAGTATCTGTTCCAATATAAATGAAAGAGAAAACCCAAAACTGTTTCCTACCTAGCTGAATATGCAGTAAAGTATAAGGATTTGACCATTTTCGGCTTTTACAGCACTGTTTATCTCAGACATTCAAAGTATTATCATTAATCATTCAATAGCAAAACAGAAGTGGCTAACAATTGAAACTAAGCATACAAATGAAATGTTGCTGAAAACCTTAAAATCTCATCTGGCATATTTATATTATTTCTAGCTTTTAAATATAAGTCAATGTGACAATTAATGGATAGGAGAGGTTTTTATAAAGAGGCAATATTTAATATTAGCCTAGGCCAAAAAAAATGCTTCATTTTTCCAATTAAACCAAGAATAAGTCTTTCCTGTAAACCCTACATAATTATTTTGATACACATTTACAGAAAATAAAAACATTAATCTCTGGCAAGAATTTTGACAAGGACACTACATAATGTTCATTTTTTGTAAGTACGTGAATAGTTTAATATAGAGCACTGGTATTTACTTATTAACTGCTGTCTTTATCAGTTTTTTTTTCCATTATGGAAATTTGGCTATATGCATGTAATGATTGTAAGTACACTGTAAAAAAAAGTGTAAAAAAAAGTGTAAAGAATCAGTGCTTCTCAATGCTCCAATACTAAAAAACCTTCACAAACCTCCCTCTCCCATTAAATATCTTTAATGGGGAAATTCATGCTAGAGCTTTTTCTGAAGAACAAGCATTTAAATAGTATGCAAGATTAAATGAGCCTAAAACATTTATTTCCCAATAGGCTGGAAAGCCTGCATAAGAGAGCTTCTGTCTGGTAGCTCCATATCTCCTTTGTGCTGGGGTGCACAGGACTGGACCCAGTACTCCGCATCTCTCACCAGTTCTCAGCAGAGAGGAAGGATCACCGCCCTCAATATGCTGGCAATGGTAATGCAGCTCAGAATACTCTTTATATCATATAATGCTGACCAGTATCTAGCAAAGATAGCCGTCAACTACTAGATAGTATTGTGCATTTATAAACAGAGGTTGACACAATGGAAAAATATACAGGAAAATAATACACATCTTACGCAAGATGTTTGTATGCCCTTTTCTACCTAGACATTACATTTAGTGAATATTGATGGCTGTGATGATTTTGACACTGCAGGCAACTCAGTGAATAAAGATATTTTTGAAATAGAGGACAAACATACTTTTTCACAAATGTGAGGAAATCCCTTAAGACACCAAGGAACTATAAAAGGTTTAAGAAATGGATCTAAAATTTACATCAACATATTGGTCTACCTCCACAGAAACACTGATTTGCAAGGAAGATATTAGCATATCACAGCAATAGTCTGTGTGTATGACAAAAAACAATCCTGGTTCCCTGAACATCAGGGAAAAAAGAACTTCACAAAAAAAGTAGCCTTCCGTTTTCTGCTCTCATCAATTTTTGTACCAGTGGTTTTAATTTAGATCCAATAAACATACAAATATAGCCACACTGCTAAGACTGCTGTTGGGACAGACTTGAAATATGGACTTGTTTACAAGTCCCAGAAGTCACTAAAGCTCTCACAGGTTTAGTGACTTACTTTTGATGCCTGTCTTCAGTGTGATCCTTTCCACTTCTATGCCTTGGCTTCCTAATTATTATTACAAAGTTTTTGTCCAGAGACTATACAATTTAAGAGTAGGTTCTGTGTCATAAAGTGGACAACCAGGGAGAACTCTGAGCTAGTGCCAAATACTAATGGCAATAAGTACAGTAGCGTTGTATCAGAGTGGAGCTAATTATCTCTGCTGGGACACTCAGCTAATCAGCATAACTGTCTGGCCGTGCTACCGCAGTTGTGCAAATTTACAAATTAAACTACTGTGCCTGTCCAGAACTGCACTTGCTTGGACCTCTGTGGGAGTACCACAGAGAATCATGCTAAGCTGGAAAGGCGTGTCTTGGAGTTCCCTAATGGTTCAGGAATGCTTTGAGGAAATCAGAAGTAAAATCCTTTACTGCCACAATGGATTAATTTTTGAATTTAAGAAGGAGTTTTTCACATTTTATTCTTGCAGTTTCAATCAGCTCAGATTATATCTTTATTAACAAAATGTCTTTTTCTGATGCAGAATACCCTGACTGAGTACTGAAGCTTTTGGTAACAGTGTTTCCATATTTTTAAAAAGAAAATTTCTTTCAGTTCCCCCAATCCATATGTCTGAGTTTAAAAATACTAGGCTGAAATTTCACTAGAATTATTTGCCGAAAAAGTTGAAAAAAATGCTCTACAGATTTCAGCTTTATTACTGTGGTAAGGGTTTGATTTTATGAAGCCAAATAAATGGTTGGGCAGTGGTAGTTGGAATCAGAGAAAATCATCTGTGCCCTTCAGACCTTTGAGATTAATGTTTTGACAAATGATTCAGTCACAATATATATGCAAAAATATGCCAGGCATATTACCCCATGTGCAAAACGAAACACTAAATACTATTACACTTTGGGTTAATAGTCTTGTCCTTGAAACAGACACAAGCATGACAAATTTGAGGACCATCATTATTACATGTCAGATAATCAAAGTTTCTTTGACTCTGGCTTTGTTTTGCATTGCAAGTATATACCTGGGCCAGTTGTCTTCCCTGTTTGTGCTCATTACCGTCACTCTGCTAATTATAGCAACTTTTAAGAAATTCATAAGTTTTAATTCAATCTCTTTTCCATATGTTATTTCCTATCAGCTGACATATGCAGTAGAGGAAAGATCATCATACAAATAGTTTAAGTTATTTGTAAGTAAAATACCTAGATTGAGCTACCATTTTCATTTTTATCTAGACCATGTGACGTAGAGCATCTATTATGGTAGCAACACAAATGCATAAAATTGATTTGTTTTCACAAAGAGCTTATTTTAAAATGTAATATACACTAAGTTTGCTATTTGTAGTAACTGCTGTGATTTATGACTTAATGAAGGTAAGTCCAGAAGATGAACCAGACACTGTGTGATTGATAGTGAATTATGTCAATGTATTACCACAAAAAAGAAATGCTATCTTCATGTTATATGAAATGAGATTCTGATTTTTCACTCTTACCAGTTCAGATCTCCAGTACTTTTTATGTCACTTATATTTTAGGTACTCACAATTTTACAGGTGATACTTCAAAAAAAGAAGTGCAAGTGGCTAACTGTGCACAGTGTGGGGTTTTCTGAAGTTATTTTCCCAAGTAATTTTAAAATAACAACTCTGTGGACAAGAAGTCAGTTACATTTTTATAACCAATTGGCCTAATAACTAAAAATATTTCAGATACATACCAAGCCACTAAACATGAACTCAGAAGGAAAAGAAACATATTTACATCAGAAAGTCCTTTGAAAATTTTTGAAGGTACTTTTATGTTGTGTGAACTACTTCTCTTATACTTACCATCATATTCACTGCTATTATTCTTTATTTCTATCGTGCTTTCTGGCAGTGTACCCAATGTTTGTAACACAAACCATGAGGTGAGTTTTGCCATTTCTCATAACCTACCACATGCTTTACCATCCTAATCCCAGCAATGTGTTGCTTACAAATGGAGAGTACTCATCTAAGCCAGCTGTTAGGAGCTCATTCTTTCTGTTTGTTTCATTTACTGTAAATGAGTCATACTTTTAAAAAAACTTAGGTTGACTTCCCTTCTTTATTATTATTTATTTATTATCCTAATAAGCACTGAAGTGGAGACTCAGTACTTTGTTATGTAAAAGAAAATAAGTCTCTTTCTCCTTAAATTTAATAGAATATGTAGGAGCCATAAGACATTGCATATTATTGCTTAGTTGTCTGGCTGATTAACTGCTCATTGTTTGCCTAAATTCTTATTTTCCATATTTCTCATTAACTGCAACATTGCTAAATATTCATGACATACTTTACTGATCTACTGCCATTTCATTGGAACATATACACATGCACCTCTAGAATGAATTTTTTGTTACCTTCATTGTTCTTCCCATATCAACAGTAATCCTTGATTTTACTATTTTCCTATTCCTTTTGTTTCTCTCCAAACACTGCTTCACTTTTCTTGTCTTTCTTCTGTATTGCTATTTCCTTTTGGTAAAATTTAATTCAATTATGATTCCTTCTACACATTCCCCAGCATTTTACCCTCCTCTGTGTTGACCAATAGGCCTGAAAAAAGCTACCTTAAGGTAAAAGATTATATTAGGCTTAGCTAATTTAAGTCAAGAAAGCTAATGTGTAAGCTAACGTTAAGTAAGCTAATGTTAGCTGCATAATTTATTGTAAAATAAGAGTAAGGGATCTTTAGGGCTCAAGCTAAATAAGAAACTGGGAGATTCTAGACATAAGCAGCCCATACAAGCTGTGCTATGATAATGTATTCTGTTCTTTGTAGCTCCAGAGTTCAATGTACAGACAGAGCCAAGTCCTAGCTTTAACAGGTGTAGGCAACCTGCTGTATTTTCTACCTCAGCAACAAATCCTGCCAATATCAAATAGACAACAAAGTAGAATTAAGTATTTCTATCATGTTCTAGAAGGCAAGCAGGTAGTCTCTAAAGTAGATTATGAATGAAAAATTGTTTACAGAATGCCAGAAAACCTGCCATGAAACAGTTAAATTGATATCCTAGGAGCAGAAATTTCTGTTTGTGGAAGCACTAGATCCCATACCGATTAAGCCCCACAGTTCAATACACCTGTTACTACTTCTCATATTGTAGATGTTATGCATATGACTAATTTCATCACATCTTTTCTTTATATAGGCAGGTAGGCAAACATAAATCAATCTAACATAACATCTGCTTCAATCTTGTTCTATGGTTATTATTTTTTTTCTACTAAAGTCTTTTTAGAGAAATAATTGCACTTCAGAAGTTCCAAAATACATTACCAAATGAGGATTGAAGCAGTGGTAGCAAGTTACATAGGTAGAATATACCCACTACAAATTTTTTTGTTTACAAAATCCTGGTAACCATTACTTCATCACCTAAATCTCATATTACAGAAATAGATGTCTGACAGCCAACCCAGCTGGTTTATGAAATCTCTATACTCCAATAATTCCATGCTAAATCTCACCAGTACAAAATATTTGTTTACTGACTTGAACTAAGCAACCATTCTAAATTTCTGTTTTGTGCTATATTTTCCTTCTGTGGGATGTGGGTACTAGTTGCAGATGTGGTTTTAAAGAAAAAAAAAAGATAAGTGCAAAACTTCTGTTGTTCACACATGCCCGTGCCACTAACCACAAGGGAAATTAATTCACCTCCAGAAAATATTCATTTTGTTCCAGTCTGCCTACCTGAGCTTGTTGTATGAATTGACAGAGACAGACCTTGCTGAGAATTGCAATGTACCACTAGGAAGATTATTTGCAGAGAGAAGATATTTTATCAGTCTGACAATGCTATTGAATTCAAAACCACAAACAATTTTAGTCTGTAACAAATTGGACATTGTGCAGACCTAAAATAGTTCTGGTTGAAAAGCTTACGCACTTTTTACCACTTACAATAATAAAATGAAGCAGCACTGATACTTCATAGATGCTCATGTCATAGAAAGAAGAGTTTATCAGCATCTTGACCACTAGGTAGTAGTCCAAGAGGAAGATTTTGGCCCTATGTTTAATAAATTATTTTGATATATGCTTCACAATTATGTGGATGCTACTCCTTGTGGCTGCAGGTACACTGTCCCATTGCATCCCAATGTGATGCCATGGAGTCAAAATTCACACCACGCTATACCTAAGGTACCCAGCATGGTGGGAGCATCCACATGTATCAAGACACCCTCTGGTGAATTTTCTGGCTGTTAGACCCCAAAGGGAGGTGTGGCCTGCCTGTCACAACCCCAGTCTTTCACATCACAGCTCACAGTCCCATCCTCTTCTGCAGAGTGTGCTTTTTTGGAAGTGACGCCTCACAGGCAGGACACTCAGCCCACCTGTGGCACAGTCATGTCCTGGCTGTCATGTCCATTGAGCACCTGATGGGTGCTCAGCCCCATCAGAGACTTTTAGTGCTGCCCACAATGCACATGGGGCCTCCATCCATGAATGTCCATTTTAAACCCATCATACCCATGTGCTCTCTGAGCAACCTCAGATTAGATGCCCATTTTCTCCTGTCACATGCAAAGTGGTGGCCAAAAGGCCTCACATCTGCCCCAGCCCAACAGGATGCCCATGCGGCATTTCTGAAGCAGCCTCTGGGCTTTGCACAATGCTGCCAGGCACAGGCAATCTTGCATGCATGCATGGGAAACCAAGACAAGATGCCAATCTTGGAGAATACATACATGATGACAATAAACAAATCTCTAAAGGGAATCCCCAGGATGACCCAGAGAACCAGAAGACCCATCTGATGGGCCCGAGAGTCAGAAACCATTTTAAAGAAAGCCTCATGTGGTTGGGAAGGGGGATGGGAATAGCGCAGCTACCTCTGAGGCTATGGCAGGCTGCAGGCAGGTATCACGTGTCTTTCCTTTTTCTCAGGTCAATGCTATTCCATGGAAAACTTCAAAAGTTTCCAGCGACTGCCTGAGGGGTGAGACAACCAATGCTTGCCCTGTGGTGCCTCCAAAACTAAGTCCTGCCCCTGCCCCACAGCCATTTTTATACCTAGTGCCAGCCATGTCACACCCCTGCACTGTGACATCTCCACTGCTGACCTGATGTCCACTGTGACATGGCCATACATCACTAGTTTCAGTGCCAGGAGGCTGACATAGGACCCAGCCCACAGGTGCCCAGGGAAACAGGGCTGTGGCTCTTGATGCTTGCTTGAATGCACAGGGATGAACAAAGCCCACAGCCTAGGCCCTAGGGGAGACATCGGCGTTCAGTACCAATGATCCCTCCTATCTGTACAGGGGCTGCCATCACTTCAGAGACCCTCAACACCTCTCTTTGCCCCTCTCCATGCTGGCTCTTTCTAGGTTGCAAGGACACAGGAGATGCACAAGGGACATGCAGGGGCACATTTCAACTGCATTTAACCCTCACATGAACCACAGTGTCTGGAACTAGCTGTCATGCCAGGACCACTGTGGAAGACAATAACCCAAGCCAATATCCAGCCTGAAGAGGCTGGATTCTACTGATTTAACTTGTCTTTTAAGGCTTGCATTCTTACACTTTTATCAGCAGACTTTCATATCATTCTAGAGGTTCTGAAACAACTTTCTAAATAACCTTAATGGTCTGAACATAAAGTATTTGAACAGGTTGTTTTTTTTCCTATTATGAATTTTTTTTTCTCCAGCTGTTACTAACAGAATGTGAGATTGTCAATATAAACTTCTTGATATTTTTTTAAAATTGCGTATCAATGTTTAACATTGTAAGAAATATGCTCTGTGGTGAATATAAGAAAATATAACATACAGAAAATAAGTTTCCTCTTAAGAAGGTGAACTTACTCAAAATTTCTGCCTAATTATTGTATAGCTCAGCTTTTCTTCAACCATCCTGACTTTCTCTGCCAATGCCACTTTCTGTGGTATTGATCACTTTGCTGCTGCTCTCAGGAGAGAGTCAGCTGCTGCTCCCAACTATAAACACTGCATAGCAGTAACTGGGTGAAGAACTGTACCTACTGTCAGCAGCCATCTCCATAATAACCAGTAAAGTTCAGATTAGACAGAGAGGTAGCCCTTGATAAATCTGCAGCAGGACAGTCAGTGAAAGTATGACAATGCATAAAGAGTGTGTCTGTTCTAGCAATGGCATGTGATGCTTCTGCTTCTTTTCAAAGTTTTTTCCAGCTTGTCTTGGATAAAAATGGATAATGTGAGTTCAATATTAGAGAATGAGAAAGTGAGAAGACACATAATAAAGCTCACCCAAATCTAATAAAATAGAGAGATAACATATGAAGATTGCATTAGGTTAGAATTTAAAGACAAAAATGATTGCATAGAAGGAACTGAACTGTAATCTTCATTTGTAATTCTAGGCCAGGAAAGTGGAAAGTTTATGACAATATATTGCTGAAATACACCAGAAGCTTGGGAGACTTTTGAGAAAAACACTTATATATCATAAAAGATAGATGTTTTGCCAGTAGTTACCATATTCTCTACAATACGTAAGAAAATAGAAGCCCAGGAATTTTCTAGGATTTTGCCAAATTGTAATAACTATTTTCCTATTGTTATGAATGGAGAAGAGCTACAAAAATGGCATCTGTTGCTGGCACCCACATTGACAGGTCCTCAAAATCATAGTACTTATCTACCTCCAAATTCTCAGGACAACCAGATCTGAAATAGATCTGAAATAAATCCTGGTAACTCACAGAGATAGGACAGGATAGAAAGATTCACCACTGACATCCCCTGACTGGTACCAATAAGACACATCCAAAACCATCACACTCCTAAACAGAACCCAGGAAGTGTGGGGAGGGGCTCAAAAACTGATGCTCCTTGGTCCTCCATGTTATTGCAGCAACCTTGGACAGACTGCCTGGATAAGACTGCCCTCCTGCCTGCTGTGCTCAGCAAACTGCTTACACGTCAGGGGTGCTGGTGGATATGAGACTGTGGGTGTGAGACTGAAATCAGTTGTGATTTAAATTAATCCTTCCTTCCTGCAAGGTATTGCACTGAGCTACTGCAACATTGTATTTCATGGGACAATGGGGCAGTCATGTTTTTATGAGATTCTGAAGGATACATAGACTACAATATGATGTAGCTGTATGTATATATGTATCTGATATGTATACTGTAATAAGCAATTCAGCATTTATTCATGTAATTATAACTTGTGAGATGAAATAATTTATCTGTCTAACTAAAAGACCCATCTCTAGTGCTAAAGTACGAAAGAAAACCAGCATTTCTAGGACTGGGTTGATCCCATCCTGACAGGCATTTCTAAAATAAGACAGAAGAGTTGTAACTGCTCCGCACAGAATTAAATCCCTCATGGTATCTTTTGGCACCACACTGTAGACAACTAAATTTAGATCTCTAAATGTAGCAAAGCAAATAAAAAGCATAAGTATATCTATTTAGAGAAATTCTAGATGTCCTAGAATACCCAAGATATCTGCTTAGATCTGCCATATGTAACAGAGAATCTATGGGAGATCTGCAAAGTGACATCCTGAGATTGCAAGATACCTTAGGATATCTAAAATGCTGCTAGAAACCTAACTTTAAGCAATTAACTTATTCTGTACAGAGAGTATTCAGCTACCAACTAATAAATACTTCTTGTTGTTTCGGAGTCTGTGGGATATTTGAGACATCCAGGCAGAGCAGACCAATGCAACACAGCATTTGTGTCCTGACTCTGCTGTTCTTGGGTGATACTGTTCACGATACCTGAAATGATACTGCAGAGCCTATTTTCAGATACGTGAATCCTGCTGTGTGCATCTAGATGTATAGTGTGTGTGTAGACAGAGTCAATGCAGTTCTGGGGATCATAACTGGAATTAAAATAATTAGTTTCTTCAATTTGAGATGCTCTTGCATATCCTGATATCTGGCTGATCCAAAAGGGCAAGCATTTCTGGGTCCTAGGTCTTATCTGACAGATTCATGTATATTCATAGGGCAGCTAAAGTGATCACAGGAAAATACATAAAGCACCTGAATGCTCTCTTGTGCTTAGATACCTACATTTGTTTGCCTGTACCCTCAGGCCAAGCTCTGTCTGAGCAGGATAAGGACAACACTGACCCAAGAGAAGTGGCAGACACCACCCTCTTCTCCACCCTCCAAGGGATGTGGTGGCTATGTCACAGTGGGCAGCAGGTCAGTGGTGGCTGTGTCATAGCTGGCACAGGGGCCATGAGGTGGCAGCTGCCCCCTGAGTGAGAGGTGTCTTGCACAGACAGGAACAACCACTAGTGTTGTGGCTTTTTGTGCAAGTGCATTTGAGCAGGCATCAGTAGCCACAGACATGTTTTCCAGGGGGCTGTGGACTGGTCCCCACATCAGCTCCTGCCTGGTTCATAGTCCATTTCCAGCCATGTACATTGGCACCTTAAGGCAGGGAAGTATGCAGGGCCATAACACCTAGGGCTGGGGATTAGGAAGGTGCTGTACTGCCAGTGTGAGGTCCAGCTCAAGATAGCACTTAACGCATCCCAGCACTCCCTGCCGCACTGCATGGGTTGCAGCAGCAATGGCTATTCAAGGGTGTGACTGGTGTCTGCTCAGACCTGTGCCCACATTCTTCTGTCCAGGAGGTAGCAGAGGCTGCCTTTGCCAGACACACTACCTTTTTTAAAATATACCAACGCTGTCCACTACTGGCTAATCAACAAGAATACACAGGAGCACAGGCAGAGGTACACAAAGCACACAAAACTTCTCCTGTGATGCTGTAGACACAGATTTCCATTGGTCCAATGTTTCCATGAATTCATTCTACAAAGGAGCTAAATTAAAAAATAAATACATATATACATTTGTCTTATGAGTTCTATGACTAAATCAGAAACACTCTCTAGAATACTGTTTCATTTGTACACCACTAGATGCATAGCTTGCAAAGACAGCACATCTCTTGACTTGGGGGATAGCCATGGCTCACAGCATCTCCTCTTCTTTCCTCATCACTCCTTCCCTGCCCAACTCCAATGTGTATGTGTATGTGGTAGGGGATGCACACCGGCAAGCTTTCATGATTCTAAGCCTACCAGGTCCTTGCCATTACATGGTGTTTGGCATTGCTCTCCAAGACCTGCTGATGGCAGTCTTGTGAAAAAACATTTAAGCAGCTTTAGCCTCATGATTGCCATGAAGAGAGTTAGGGACAGCTGTTTGTTCTGTCATGAAAAGGTTGCCAACCTTGCAGGTGCTTTGGACAACATAAAATCCAAAGCTAAGGTCCTGCTGAGACCTCAACTCACAGAATCACAGAACCACAGAATCACCCTGTTTGTTATGAGGCCCTGGTGGAGACTTTGGGGTATTTTGATGTTCTTCTCATCCAAAGAAGTGAGGTGCCAAAGTGCATCTTCAGATGAGTGAGGAGCAGGCATGTGTTAGATATCAGAAAGCAACAAGCTCCAGAACAAGGATGAAGAGCAGTAAGGTAATAAATTGTCAAGGCTTAACCCCAGCCAGCATCTAGAATCATGCAGCCACTCACTCCCTCTTCTCCCCACCAGGTACTTTAGGGAAAAGATGAAGAATAGGAGCAGAAAAAAAAACAAAAAACTTGTGGGTTGAGACAATGACATTTTAATGAAAGTAACAGAAGAGGGAAATACTAAATAATAATACAAATTAGGTTGTGTTTGAGAGATGTTATAAGTTAATAGAGAATGAATATAGGTTTAATGTAGAAACTGCTGTTCCATGGATCCTGAGCATGTGCCTAACACAAGAATGTTTTTTGATTTCCCATGTTAAAGACACCACAAAACAAAGTATTTTGCTGAACCAGTATTTTCTATTATAGAACTCTTTTGATTAATATTTTTCAGCAATATTTTTCATCAAATATACTGAAAAACATATATTTTTTAAAGAAATAAACTTATTTATTTAAAAAGTCTAAAATTGCCATACTGTTAGTACTTTAGGAGGTCATTGTGGGGAGAAACATGACTTCCCATACCTCCAGTGCCTACATACCTGTATTTCAATCTTGTCTGTTGATCTCAAGGTAATATGAAAAGATTAGGCTACTTTGATTCTCAAAGGGCAGCCTCCTATGGACTGGAATAGTGTGGTAAAAAGGAATCATAGTAAGTAATGTTTTTACACTTCACGTTCATAAGCTCCTATTTAGATGTAGAAGAGAGAGATTTTTAGAAGCAGCCTCTGCCAAGTTTAGGACACCAGGTGCCACGCTGGATAATTGCCTAGTTACTCTGTGGAATTTGTACGCAATGAACAGGAAGGCCATTGCATCAGGTGAATGAGGACAGAATTACAAAAACAATAATTTGTGGGTACTTTCTTAAATTGTGATATACATAAAGTGTGGAAATTGGATTTCTCTAAAACTGATATACTTGAATTTGTGACTTTAACATTCTTTCAATATATTTGTTGAATAATATTGCTGCAAAATATATTCATCAAGGCAGATTTATAATAGAAAATACTCAATCAAGAAAATACTTTGTGGTGGATTTGCAAAACAAATATATTCCACACAAGAAGATTTCTCCAAAACAAAAAAGGTCTTTCAGGAAAGAAACCCCCTATCTAATATATATTCTAAGCAAGTATTTACATTTGCTTTTTTCATTACTGTTTTACATTGTTGGCATTTGTAATGGCACATAATCTGACAGGCTACAAGGTGAGAGATTATATGATAAGCAAATGAAAAATATAAGGTACTATCCAAAATATTGCAGAATTGAATATTTCTGGACATATATAGGACAGTCAAGGGGAATATCTGATGCTGGCTCCATGCTCAACAGGATGGAGAGGTGCCTTTCAGGAATTCTTTATGAACAAAGGAGGAAGATGTTCAGTAGCCCAGACCTTTTGCTTTTCTGCCTCCCTTCCAGTGGATAAATTAGAAATGCAGGAATGCTTAGTATTTGGAGGTTTTTACTTTCACGAAGTAGAGACAAGTTATACTAAAGGAGCAATAATTCATGTTCACATTTGTTCTGCTTTCCAGAAAGATGTTTTTCAAAATGGTTTCTTACAGGACCACTCATGTCAGATGAGCCCATTTATTCAGAAGCTGTATATTTTTTTCCTAAATTTAGAATTTTTATATTTTTCATAGCACAGAAAACACACCATAGGACTATTTTTACTTTTTATTGCATGCAGTGGCATAACTCAAAGAAGAAGAGACGTGTGCCTACCTACTTACTATGCATCTTACCTACAGGATGTAAGAACCTGGTAAGCAGATTTGATAAGTGGTCTCAGCTTTTGTAGTTTCACATGGTAAAACACTCACATTTCCAATGCTAAGTAGTTCCCATATGACAATTGAGAAAAAAAAAAAAAAAGTATGACATATAAATTCAAAATTTGTTAGAATATTTTTTATGGTACCACTCTTCTGTCACTGTAAAGAACTATTTAGGACATCACTGTTAGTACACTTCTAAGTAAAATCACATATATACTTCAATAAGCTCTTTAGTCTGCAAAAGATAAAATTTAGTTGGAGAGATAATAGCTTTGACTTAGTGGGGAAGTGGGGGTTATTTAAAAAGAAAAAAAATTGTTCAATGATATTCCCACATAAAGAAAAGATTATAGCAGCAATATCTATAGGGAACATGGGCATGCAACTGACTTTTTAAATAGTTACAGCCAGTAAAATATGCACCTTGCTGTCTTTTACTTGTTAAAAGGGTCATTCACCTTTAAAAATCCGTGTAGTATAAACATAGTGATCAAAAAGTCTGCAACTGTGATAACAACTATGGAGTGATTGAATTATTTCACTTGATCTTGCAAATTGTGGATGAAGACATAAATAGCTTTAGAGAACTACCTCAAACCTATTCAAGTTTTCTTGTCATTCAACACCATCTTAAGAAAGGGACCACAGCTAAATAGTAACAGCAGTTTATTAGGGTGACCCATACAGCTCCAGGACAAGTCAGAACTAAATATCAATCTTATTGGTGTTATTGTCACATTAATACTACATTAGCAAACACAGAAATGACAGAGTATTTCTCTTATGGAGTAGGGTAAAGGGGGACAGAATGTATCTTCTGAGGAATAAGCAAAGTACTCAAGTTGGCGGGGGATTCAAGACTGCTTACCTCAAAGGTATTTAAAAAGGGGAAAAAGTCCTAATAAAGATTTGTTTAGCAAGACTGCAGCATGAGAAAGAGATCTCTCTCTTTTAGCTACATTGAATCAAATAGTTATTATATGGAACAGTGTGTAAACTAGCACACTGCGCAGCTACAAGCTCAACATGATTTGCTTTTCTCTCATCAATTTCAAAACACATCCACTGCATTCCAAAGTTTTTCCACATTTAGAAAGTGTGTTCATCTCAGACCATGGAAAAATATTAGAAAAGACATTAGGATTTTTATCTTCATCTTCACTGAAATTAATTAATATGGGGTCTACTAATATTTAAATTACTACTGGTGAATGATTTCAGTGTTAATATGTGTTTATTAATTTATTTTACCTACTCATCTTTATAAATGAATCATGATTACTATGTCTGAATCACTCTCTTTTGAATATGTGCTTCCAATGGACTAAGTGGATGCAGTAAGTCATTGTGAACAGCATCGCTTTTGTGGGCATTCTTTCATAATAGTTTGTAAAGGTTTTGAAATTGGTTTTTGTATTGTTATTTTTTATCATCAAGCTTTCTGTCTCTCCCCGCTTTCCACTTACAAATTCCTTTGGTCTGATAAAGGAAAATTTATCTGGTAAGTCTTCAAATTGATGACAGAGATTGTTTTATAAAAGATAGCTCATTTTACCTTAATGCTTTTAATTAACATCTCTGGTTCTTTGAGACAGAGGGAAAGGAAATGTGAATCTGCCTTAGAGTTCATGTACATTTTTTTTAATCAGGAAAGAGAAACACAATCAAATTTGGCTGTAAGTACTTTGGGCTAGAGAGAATAATGATAAATCTTTCACACAAGTATAAAGTCACTCTAAACTACTTTGTGTTATTTTACTTTTTAGTAGAGTCTCTGGCTTTCATGAGAAACTTGACATTTTCTTCATCTATGTTATCCCGTTCATGTTGTGTCTCAGTTTAACTGAAACCCAACCTTCAGTCTGTAAACCTGTATGGAAAATCATAACAATGAGTACTTTCATATGCACAATTAATATTTTTTTAATTAATACAACTAGATTTCTACTGAAAGATTAGGTTGTGGAGGATGATATCAACAAAATAATTCACAATAATTCACCATAGATTTATTGCATAAACTCACTGTCAAGGTGCATATTTTCAAATAATCTGAAAAAAACCTCAAAGTTAACATTTGAATGTGCTATGAATAGAGCTATATTAGCAAGACCATAGGCTCTGGTGGGACGGATGGAGCCACGTGTACTAAGAGAGTCAACAGCTCTCATTGCAAGGCCACTCTTATCTCTGAATAATCATGTCAATTGGTAGAGGTGCCTGAATACTGGGGGAAGCAAATGTTCATTTTATCTTCAATTAGGGCAAGAAGGAGAGGCCAGAGGACTAACTACAGGCCAGTCAACCTCACCTCAATCCCTGGGCAGCGAACAGAACAACTAATGCTGGAAACCATTCCAGGCACATGAAAGACAAGAAAGTCATCAATAGTAGTCAGAATAGATTCACAAAAGGGAAGTTATGCTTGACTAACTTGATAAAATGACTGGCCTAGTAAGCTTGCAGATGACACCAATTGTGCAGGACTGCTGATCTGCTGGAGGGTGGGAAGGCTCTGCAGAGGGATCTGGACAGGCTGGATTAATGGGCCAAGGTCAATGGTGTGAGGTTCAACAAGGCCAAGTGCCAGGTCCAGCACTTGGGTCACAACAACTCCATGAATGCCTCAGGCTGTGGGAAGAGTGTCTGGAGAGCTGCCTGGTGGAAAAGGACTTGGGTGTTCTGGTCAGCAGCTAGCTGAATATGAGCCAGCAGTAAGACCACGTGGCCAGGAAGGGCAATAGCAACCTGGCTTGTAACAGGAATGGTATGGCCAGCAGGACTGGGAAAGTGACCACCATACTGGGCCCCGGTGAGGGCCACCAGTGCTGTGCTCAGTTTTGGGCCGCTCACTACAACAAAGACACTGAGGTGCTGGATCATGTCCAGAGAAGGGCAATGAAGCTGGTGAGGGGTATGGTGCACAAGTCTTACAAAGAGCATCTGAGGGAACTGGGGCAGTTGAGTCTGGAGAAAAAGAGTCTGAGGGGAGACCTTATCACTCCTTACAAATGCCTGAAACAGTCTCAAGAGTCAGCAGGGGAGGTTTAGAATGGATATTGGGACAAATTTCTTTATCGAACTAGTGCCATGCATTGGAACAGGCTGCCCAGGGAAGTGGTTGACTCCCCATCTGTCATGGTTGGGCCAGACTGGCCATGGAAACACATGACAGATGCTCTCCCCAACCTTTTTCAGATGGTATTTAAAAGATGTGTAGGTGCGGTGTTTAAAGACATGGTTTAGTAGTGGACTTGTAAGGGTTAGGTTAACAGTTGAACTTGATTATTTTCAAGGCATTTTCCAACTTTAATGATTCTATGGTTCTACAGTTGTCTGGTTCTATTCAGTCTTTGCACCTGTCCTTAGGACTGTGGATGATATGGAACATGTAGTTGTTCCTAAACTCCTATGGATACAGATTAGTAGTCCTGCTGAAAAATCAGAAAGCCTATTGGATTCCAGAGTTTCAGATGTCCCATATCTGGGAATGACTTCCCACAAGAGTGCTTTGACCACTCCTGCAGTATCAGCTTTCCTAATGGGAAAAGCTACCCATCCTGAGACTTGGTCCCCGATTACCAGCACATCCTTCAGTCTGCTCACGGGAGACATGTCAGCAGAACCAATTTGTATCTTTGGAATGGGAAGTACGCCCATGGTTACCCTCCAACCTCCTGTTTGAGTTTTGCACCAGAAACATCCAACATGGGGGACAAGAACTCCCTTCGAAGACTAGAAAAAGCACTAAACAGTAGTGATAAAAGCAGACAGAGGAATTCCCTAATAGGGGGAAAACTCTGTTAGTGACTGGCCTCACCATTGCTTGTGTAGGCAGATCCACCATGAGACTAGAAATGGTCTTAGGTGACCCTGTCAGGTGTCCCTCCATTCATGCTCAGGGAACAAACTTGGGCTCAGCCTGATGCAGTGGGAGGACAATGCGTGACCTGGACCTTGAGGCCAGTGGGGGCAGCCGGGTTGCTGGGGTGGGCAGGCCAGCAGGGTGTGTGACAAACTGTTTTCCTAGGGCTTACCGTGTTTTCCTAGTGTGGCAGCTGAGGGATGGGCGCCAAGACATAATCCAGGTCATCTATGACGGTGAGCATGAGGTGTCTGCCAAGGCTGGCGGGGAGGAGGAGAGACCCTGGTGGGGAGCTCCAGTCCCTGACCTGGCCAGGGAGGGCTCTGCTCCCTGGGCGGCGAGGGGTGGTGTGGGCAGTGCATAGAGATATTTCAGGGGCATGTGGCTCATTGGTGGCCAGCATGTTCCCTGCCTCCCTCCAGCTTCCACCTGCAGGCACTGTGCTCCTGGCTCTGGAGGGCATGTAGAAAGAGGATCCTGCCCTGGGAGAAGGCTGTGCTCACTGTCCTGTGTCTTCCTCTCATTAACAAAAAGATGGTGGAACTTCACATTCTGTTTGAACTCTTCTTCCCCATCCCGCACTGTCCTTCTGCCCCCCCCCACACACACACCCATGGGCTGGACCTACTCTGCTGGGCTGCCCCTACACCTTGTTGAGTCCCACCACCCCCTGACAGCTGAGGGGCTGCTTCAGGGTTTTGGTGGGTCTTCTGGAATCTCTGGTAAGGCATGTGGAAAATAAGGAGGTGATTGGAGACAGTCAACATGGCTTCACCGAGGGCAAATTGTGCCTGACAATTTTAGTGGCCTTTCATGATATTGCCACGGGCTTGATAGGCAAGGACAGAGCAACAGATGTTGACTACCTGGACTTGAGCAAAGTGTTTGACACTGCCCCACACGACATCCTGGTCTCAAAATTGGAAAGTCATGGATTTGATGAATGGACCACTTGGTGGATAAGGAACTGGCTGGATGGCCACACTCAAAGGCTTGCTGTCAATGGCTCAGTGTCTGAGCAGAAGCCAGTGACAAGTGGTGCTCCTCAGGGGTCCGTACTAGGACCAGTGCTGTTCAACATCTGTGTTGGAGACACGAACAGTGAGGTAGAGTGCACCCTCAGCAAGTTTGCAGATGACACCAAACTCGGTGGTGTGGTTGACACGCTGGAGGGAAGGGATGCCATCCAGAGGAACCTGAACAGGCTGGAGAGGTGGGCTTGTGCAAATTGCATGAAGTTCAATGAAGCCAATTGCAGGGTCCTGCACCTGGGACGTGGCAATGCCAAGCACAAATACAGGTTGGGCAGAGAATAGCTAGAAAGCAGCCTTGAGGAGAAGGGGGTGTTGGTGGATGGGAAGCTTAACATGAGTCGGCAATGTGCACTGGCAGCCTGGAAAGCCAACTGCATCCTGGGCTGCATCAAGAGAAGTGTGGCCAGCAGGTTGTGGGAGGTGATTCTTCCCCTCTGCTCTGCTCTCGTGAGACCCCACCTGGAGTACCGTGTCCAAGTTTGGAGACCTCAGCCCAGGAAGGACACGGATCTATTGGAACGGGTCCAGCAGAGGGCCACGAAGGTGACCAGAGGGCTGGAGCACTTCTATGAGGATAGGCTGAGAGAGCTGGGGTTGTTCAGCCTGGAGAAGAGAAGGCTCCAAGGAGACCTTATAACAGCCTGTCAATATCTGAAATGAGCTTATAGGAGAGCCAGAGAGGGACTTTTTGTCAGGAAGCATAGTGAAAAGACAAGGGCCAACGGTTTTAAATTGGAAGAGGGGAGATTTAGATTAGACACCAGAAACAAATTCTTTAGGGTGGTGAGGCACTGGAACAGATTGCCCAGAGAAGCTGTAGATGTCCCATCCTTGACGGTGTTCAAGGCCTGGCTGGATAGGGCTTTGAGCAACCTGGTCTAGTGGGAGGTGTCCCTGCCCATGGCAGGGGAGTTGGAACTCAATGATCTTTAAGGCCCTTTCTAACCCAAACCATTCTATGATTCTATGATTCTATGAAACATTATTTCACTTTCTCCGTTCTAAGTATATCTAAGTATATCTAATCAGAACATCACTTACGATGGGATTCAAAGTATAAAACATTACTACAATTAAGTAAAAACATTTTTACCCATAAACCTACACTGTGCTCTGTGCTATAATATTTATAAACAAGAAAGTATTGATTACTATAGTCAAAAGCCTGTAGTAATATGAATTCTAAACATCAAGAAAAATCATAGCTCTGTATCAGTCCAGTAAAAACCCAAATCATTACTATAGCAGCCTCTGAAATACATGAAATGCAAACCTTTAGGAAAACTGTTATATTTTCCCTGCTGAGAACACAAGTTTCTGAAGTTTTCTGAAGATATTTCTCCATGTAATTTTTCTTTTCACCAGTCTTCATCAACTTTTGTGACAGAAAAAAACCTGAAAGATGACTGAAACAATATTTAGGGTGTGTTTTGTGTTTGTTGGTTTTCTGTGTATTACTGTTTAACATTCTTTTTTTTTTTTTCTTCTCTCTTTTAAAGATGGTTCTTTGCACGTTGTATGCATTCAAATCTGGGAAGATTACAACTGCCAACCATTTCCCTGACTCAAAATAATCATAGAATCATAGAATCATTTAGGTTGGAAGGGACCTTAAAGATCACTGAGTTCCAACCCCCCTGCCACGGGCAGGGAAACCTCCCACTAGACCAGGTTGCTCAAAGTCCTATCCAGCCAGGCCTTGAACACCTCCAGGGATGGGGCATCCATGAATTCCCCAGGCAACCTGTTCCAGTACCTCACCACCCTCACTGTGAAGAATTTCTTTCTGGTGTCCGATTTAAATCTCCCCTCTTCCAAATTAAAACCTTTGCCCCTTGTTTTGTCGCTACACTTCCTCATAAACAGTCCCTCTCCAGTACTTCTGTAGGCTCCCTTCAGATATTGATAGGCTGCTATGAGGTCTCCCCAGAGCCTCCTCTAATACAGAATAGGACCTACCTCTTCTCTAATACAGAATAGGACCTACATTCAGAAAACAGAGAACAAGGAAATTGAAAATCAGCACGGGATGAAGAGCAGGAATGAACTGCCATCATCAAAAGTCAAATGAATTCCTGTCAATCAAAGATCTGCACCCAAACAATATTTAACAGTTTCCTTATTAGTTTCTTAGACAAGAGTATAAAAATAATGTATGCTTCAGGAATGTATGGATAAATCTAAGTATTCTTATGCTTTCTCTAAAGAGATTGGTATAATCCTAGTATAAGAATTTTCTGTGCCTGTGGACAGCATGCAAATATTACATATTGTCTAGCAACTATGATTCATTAGCTCTCTTCCATCTGAAGCAAGATGTGTGCTATATATTTCATTGTGTTCTGTGTCTGCAGCCCAGGCAACAGAAATATGCAATTCCTACAGGCAATAAACTTGTCCACTAAACTTGTTGAGTGCTCTTATCGATTGCACAAAATGTGAAGAGTGAAAGAATGGAAGGACAAAAAGCAATTAATTGTCACTAACTCTCAGTTAAGAGGCTATACAATGTGTGCTGAACATAATGGGAGTTAAGACAGGTCATTTGCAGTTGCTCTTTGACTTGCTTGAAGTCACGTCCTAATTGGTAGTACTGCAGGCAATGAGCATAAGGAGCTGTGGGGACAGGATTGCTATTCTTAAGTAAAAAGTGCATGAAGTGTCATAAAGACTTCCCCCCACCTTTAACTTTTAATGTAGTGGGGAGAGAAAGTAAGAGCAAGAGATACTGTTTGAATCACAGTCACTCTTGAATTCCAATATTACCACTCAATAATCTCGACAGGGCTTAACATCTCAGCACATTTTTTGCAATAGTCTATGCATATGTCCTCTCTTAGAGAACAATATAATAAACAATATCCATTACAAAGACAGTGAACCACTTATGTTAAGACAGTAGCTCAAATATGCTTTCTGTAGAAAGATATTTATATCAATGGTAGCTATAAACTATTCGGGAGTTTTTGGTTTGTGTGGGTTTTTTCCTTCTATTTCTCCAGTTTCTTTTCTTTTCCAGTGCTACAATGTATAAAATGGGGGGGGGGGGGGAACAGGTAAAGAACAAAAAATTTAACATAGCAAAGGTACTGAGAGTATAATTAAAGGGGTTTACCTGTTCATGAGCCTGGGGACATACCAGTCAGCATGCAAGCAGCCAAAAACTTGTGGTAGGTTCCTCTACTTTGTCTTTAATAACCTAATCTAGCTACATATAGGCATATGTTTTGTAGCTTTCTGCTCCTTTGTTATTCAAGGAGATAAAAGAAGAAAGAACATTTTTCATTATCTCATTAATACGCTACAGACCACTTATATCTAATATATCTAGCATATACAGAGTATAACCCCAAAATAAAGCTCTCAAATGGTGAAGTAAAAATGCCAGCTAAATGTTTGTTGAATTGTAGTGTTTATCCATTCATTTTTTCTAATTACAACATCCATCATGTAACTATAGTAACATAGTTTATTACTTGCCTGTACAAAAATAAAACTTTTGATGAATGATTTACAAAGGAAAGTAACTAAACAGAAGATCAAAAACATCATTAAAGCCTCAGGCATATGACAATCCAAACAGAAACATATTGGCTGCAGCCCTGTACAGTATGCCTTTCAAAGCAGTAGAGTTTCTGTGTTCTGCTTTTGAATATTCCAAATAAACTTCCTGATTTTTGATCTAGAGAAGGGAAATTATATTTAGAAACAAGGGAAAGAAGTTCTTTCATGGTCTTGTCAGGGAGCATGGTGGGATGGGTTTGAGCCCGAGAGGGGAGTCAGGGTGATCCAAGCACAGGCAGGGCTTTGCCCTCACTCTCCAGCCTGATCATGGCGGGCAGAGCTAGGGGTGGCGGCAGGGCCTGTCAGCCTCGAGGGGATGGGCTGGGGTCAGGAGTACCCCCAGGAGACGGTGCTAGGACCAGAGACAAGGCACTGGTGTGGTCCACATCCCACTTGGTGGGACCAAGTCTAGGCATGGGCTGCTGATCAGGCTAAAGCTGACATGAGGGTGCTGAGCCCTGAGTGAGGGGGATCCTGGGGCACTGAGTGCAGGCTAGAGCTGTCTGTCCCCCCCAGGCCTTGCCACATGTATTGTTACTACCTAAAGAAATTAATCTCTAATAAATAAGAGAAGAACCTGAGTGTCAGGTCCACAGCAAGGACTGCTTGAGGAGGGAGGCTGGACAGCAGGACACAGGCTGTGAATACAACCACTGTTTTAAAGAAGTTACTGTTTCTGAAAACACAACAATCTCAGAAAATCCTTTAGGTAGCAAATGAGACAAAGCAGAGTCCTTCACTTAGTTTACTGTTTCTAGCATACAGAAGGAAAATTGGCCTGCGTAACCATGATAAATCTTAAAAACTGAAGTAGTTAATCAAACAGTTCTTTTCATGTAAAGAGTAGGCACCCCTCAAATCAATGATGTGAAAGGACAAAATGCTACATGGGTAGTGAAGAGTGAGAAAAAAGAGTGAGAAACAGTCCTGTAAGCACCAAGGTGATAGAAGGCAACCCGGCAGAGATTTCTCTGCAGCCCTTGGAGATACCATGCTGCAGTAGGTATCCATACAGCAACCTGTTGAGAACCTAACACCAGAGCAGTTGAATGTGCTCTAAAGCAAATCTCAGCCTCTGGTGAGCCCACACTGGAGCAGGTTTAACCTGAAGGACTGCAGTTCTTGGGAAGGACCCATGCTGGAGCAGGAGAAAATCATCATGTTGTCCCTGTGTCACTTTGTATAGGGGATGTAGAAGAGTTGGGAACGAAGTTGAGCCTGGGAAGAAGGGAAGGTGGGAGAAAAGTGGTTTTGATTTTTTGTTTCTCAACATCCTATTGTATTTTTAAACAGCAATAAATTAAATGATCTTTCCCCAAATCAAGTCAGTTTCACAAGTGGCAGTAAATGGTAAGCGATGTTACTGTCTTTATCTCAACCCATGAGCTTTTCCATCACGGTTCCTCCCCCTATTATTCCTATGGAAGAGTGAGAGTGAAAGAGAAGTTTTGTTGGCATCTGAGATCTGGCCAAGGTCAACCCACCACAATGTTATATGTAAATCTGGAGGAACTAATCACAACCTGTAAAAATATTCTAATCCCAGTTCAGCTATAATTCAAACATGAGCTACTTTTACCAGTGATTTCTGGTTTTCCACTGAAAGGACAGCCCAGCTGATCCTTGATATATTCCCTCTGCTGCTCTCTGTACCAACATCAGGATTCACATAACTCTCTGAAGGCATCAACCATGGGACTGATAGGCCTGAAAACTAATCCCATGGGACAAGAGCAAGTTTCAACCACTGTAACTTATTGATCCCTCTTCAGTATGTAAATTCATGAGTATTTGTGTGTGAATCAGTTCTTTTAGACTAAAATCTTTAAAATATCTAAAGTACAATTAAATTCACTACATTGCCCCCAGACAGCCTTTACAGACTGGAGAGGAAACAGAGAGGAGAAAATTTACCTTCTGCTTAAAAGCTGTTTGATGTAAAGAATCTGGATATACATTATTCAATAACTCTCTACAGACATGCATAGTATGTTAATTAATGTAATAAGCAGTAGACAGAGGTGATATACAATGCACAAGAAAAAGGTTTTATAGGAAAAATAGTCACTTCTGCTAAGTGCAGTAGCATATATCCTAACATGTATAGTTGCTTTCAAGGCAACTCGATTCTGATTAACTCTGGAATTTACTGGTGTTGTGTACTGGGTCTGGTGGAGAAAAGGTTAATTTCTTCCCAGGACCTAGCAGGGACACAGGTATTCCATCCCATGTGG
>JAOTQQ010000001.1:105935034-105972977 GCA_026546715.1 Gallinago undulata | reverse complement strand
GCGGCGGTTAGCGCCCTGCTGAGTGCACGTGGCTGCCACGTGGTCCTTTGTTGCCGTCTGAGGCTAAACCACGACATGTTAGAAAGGCAGAGAGAGCTAAAGTAGTCATCAGAAAAGTTAATAATTTTGTTTTGTGTAGAAATCTGTTGGAATTCCACATGCAAACCTTCTCTGTGTCCATTTCTTCATCCAAAATTGAACAATAACCTGCATTTCAGAGGAGATAGGATGAAGACTGGGCTAAATTAAATGTTACAGTATGCTATCACAGGAAATTGTAGGCATTCCATAATGCTAGAGATCTGCTTCAGATCTGTATGGGGAAGACATTGCTTATAATTCAGAAGCCCTAAAATACGTGACAGATATTATAGCTAAAATAGGGAACAGGGGTGAAAACACAATCTTTCACAATTAATAGTCCATTTTTATTTACCTCCATTATATCTTGACATAAACAGTGTATTTTATTAATTTTATTAGTAGTATAGCATCAACCCTGGAGCTGCAGTGTACAACTATATTTAAATAATTACCTTTTAATGCAAATCCTTAGTCTCGATATCATTGCTGTAATACTACACATTTCAAGGACAGGACACTTTTACAAAGAAATCTACATCATTCTGGGAACTGTTTTAATTTAAATACAAAATAAAATTAAACATCTAGAAACAGTGGATACGTACTATGATTTGAGGTGGATAAGTATCCTTCAAAAACCCTTACTCTAGAAGCAACCTAAGGACCCTGGTACATAAGCATTTCATCATCAACTTGTGCAAGGTGCTTTAGCAAGAAAGCTAGCGCAATTCTTCGGTTTGTGGATGGAAGAGGTAAGAAAAGTTCTCTCCAGGTAGGCATGAGCACGGTTCATAAAATACTGTATCTAGTTCCAAAGTCTTGTAGAGAGTGCTGGAAAGAGACATACACTTTTTTAAAAGGTTGTAGATAATGCTTTACAGGGAGGACCTTAAAAAACCCAAATTATTTATACTATCAAGAAGGTAACTGATAGGTGATTAAAGCAGGTTCAAGGATTTCTCCAGGTAGAAAACATTAAGTACTTGTGGACACTTCCCTCTAGTGGAGAAGGAAAAAAGAAACCCATGGCACCCAATGGAGTTCAATATAGCAAAAATCAAGGTCAACATATAACAACATTTAAGTAATCCAGGTTTCTGAAAATACAGCATAAGCAAGGAAAGTCTCTTGAAAATACATTTTAAAAAGTCTAAAAACCAAAGGTTCAAAGTTCTCTAAACTTGTTAATACTTAAAAATAATAGCATATACATGATGAGTGACAGAATGGTACAAAAGGTTGTACCTGCACCCAGTAGGCATGAGCCTCCACAGTTTACTCCTACGTGAATAAATAATTAAATCTTCCTAAATTCAGAATAATAAAGCCTTTTCACTAGGCCAGCTAAGTAAGCCCATGGGCAAGAGCTCTCTTTTTTTCTTCCCATTCCTAATGAAATATTTCATGTGTAAAATAGCAGATGATAAGAAAAATACACTCTTACCTTTCTCTTCTCTCTTTACCTTTTAACTGAAGATAGATACAAAGGAAAAGTCTCTTTACTGCTTTCTCTCTCATGTTTTTCACTCAATATAAATTGTCCAAGAATGTTATCAGCTAATATACTGCCCCAGTGAATGCTCAAATTTATGGTATAGACCTTTTCCTCTCACTATAAGAAGCACTTCCATTATAAAACTGCTTCTTGTTAGTCTTCATGTGTATCCTATATTAAAAATCTAAAGATATATTTAAAGAAAACAGCAGGAAGCATAGCAGAACACACCATCATAAAAAAATTACAATTTAAGCAAAACGTGACAGAAGCAGTCCTTGTCCCATCTCCAAACACTGGTAGGCCTTCCTCAGAGCTTCCTGGTGCCACAATAAAAAGCTCTGGCTGTATATCTAATGTTTTCTATGCTGATCAGACTCCTGATTTTTGGACCAGTAATGCTGTTTAAAGATCACAGGCATGTGCTATTACTGGCAATAAGAAACAGTTAAACAAAAAGTGCATAAATACTAATAGAAATTATTTGCCTGAAGGACAGCTATTTTCTACCAGGCTTGATTTTTGTTTGCTCAGTGGTTTTAGGAGTTAGAGCAGACTCTAAACAGTCCCTCTGGTGCCTAGGTTGCTGTCATGGTTTACTTGCCGTGCCTCTTGGAAATCTCACCCCTGTCTGCATTATCCCACCCCTTCCGTCTGTTGTCTGCCTTCCCCCTGTGTAACCTGTAAGTTGTTTTCCCCCTGATGAGTTCAGCTGCACACAGTTAAGAACAATTTCTCTTCTATCCATAAGATTCTCCATGATCAAATCAGCATTATTTTTTAAAAAGAACATAATAAACAAATAAAATCCACAGTGTATGAGATAATGTGTCAACTCATGCTTCTTTTATAACAGCTAAATAATTAGAAAAAGTGGTCTCATTAGCAACATTTTATTCCTAGGGAATTAGCCAAAATGCTCATTTCAATGTGAGTGGAAATTTCAATTGCAATGAGTGACAGAAAATTCCAACTAAAATTTCCTTACAAAATTTATTCCTAAATAGAAAGTTGTTTTAAGGAAAATATCTGTACTTACTCTTACTAGTGGTATTTTTGTTAATCACAGAAGAAAATATTTGTCAGGATGAAGAGGCAGAGGTGAGTGTATAATGAAATCTGTAAAGAGTAACATAGCAGTAACCAGCCTCCAAATAAAGTAAAATTTGGAAATTTTCCACTTGTTTTTCTACTGAAATGCTTCAAATTAAGCACTAGCAATACCTGAAATAATATATATTTCCAGACACAATGACAAAAAGTGTGTTCGGAAGTTTTATGGCTACACAGAAACTGGAAAATTTTAAGAATATTTTCAGGAAACAATTAAAGTACACTTAGTTTCTTTCAGCTTAATAAAATTTTTTCCAAAACACATATTGTGTTTTGTAATCTTCGTCAGCACTGCCTAGAGCTTTATTAACTGAAACGATGTGCTTTTTTTTATAAATATATAAATGACAACAAGTACCACATACTACACAAGTCACTTTCTGTATTTCACAAATGGTACAGTTTGTAAACAGATCACTACTGGTGTATTCAGGCCATTTCCAACTCACTAAATATGAAGTCTTATGACAAAAGAAATAGTCTGTAATCATTCAGATCACCAGTGTAAGTGGTAAATTCAACTCATTAGCAATGTTTCTTAATATTTACTTAGATATGTGCTTAGTATTTGATTTGTTTAAAATTTGCTTGAATGCAAAATCAAGGTTGATTTTGTTGGTGAGAAAAGAAACCATATTTCCCTAAAACCAAGTGTGGAATTTTCCAAGGATCCTACTCTAACACTAAGAGAACTTTCAATATGTTTAAATAAAAAAATCATTATCTATAATGAAGTGAGAAAGGTCCAATTTTACTGTTAACTATTTGGTAGATATGTTAGTTTGATCGGTCATGAAACTGGATGACAGAGAGTGACATAAGAGGGTGACAACTGTTCTTTTTCATATTGTCTTTCCATGGCTCAGTAAACCCTTACTTGTATTACTTAGCTGCATGATTGGTATTAGCCACAAGGCATATATCAAAAAAGAATTTTCAGATTTACTCATCCATAAATGTCAGGTGATTAACAATTTTACAGATAACTCCATGTATTGGGAATTGCCAGTGACAACACAATATATGGAAATGAAAGGTCAGCACACTTTGTGTGCCCGTGCACAGATACACAGGCATATGTGTGTAAATGGAGTGTTCTCTGAATATCAGACATAATCCTTTTATGATCTCATATTTTTAAATGGGAAATGATATCATTCACGTTGAGGATGGAGAATACAATTTCAAGACCTCAAGGTCTCCATTAAAGAAAACTACATCTGTATAATAATTTTTGGCATGATGAAACATTTTTTAAACTTTTCTGAAAAACTGAAGTATAACAGCATTAAATTACTTATAAATTGCAAGGCTGTAATTTTGTGTGCTCATATCTTCTATTCTTCTCTGTCTCTGACAATGTAATCTCCTGATAATATTTTAATAGCTAGATTTCCAAGCCAGATCTTAGCAAAAAGACAAAATCTACATTGTAATTCAGACATATTATATTTTAAACCCCTGGAGCATTAATATATTTATTTTTCCTGGCTATCTCTATTCTACTTTTATTTGCATTTCCATTATTTAAGAAAAAAATAGAGTTGATGCAGGTAAACTTTTCAGATTACACCAATTGTAGAAGACAACCTCTTAAAGTTCAAATAGAGCACATTAAACAAACTAGAAGCAGGAGTGAAGAAACCACAGATCTGAAAATGAATTTGAAAAATCTCCTACACTTGTTTTATTCATTTCCTCATCATTTTATTTAGTGTTTAGCTGTTGAACACTTAAGTCTATGGACTTATATTTATAGAACAAAAAGTGTAAAATATTAATGCTATAACTCATAAATTTGGAACAACGGGCAAAAGTAGGATGTATGGTGGCTCCCCCAGATACAGAAAAAAGTCTGTTATCCAATGCATTTTCCTTGTGGTCCAGAATAAACTTTCAGTGAGGTTAACAAATATAGGCAGGAACTATGGTTTGGCTATTTTTACCTCCTGCACTATATTGCCCCCTGCTTTTGACCATTTGGCCATTTACTGCATTTCTTACATCTGCAGAGAACCCAGCCACTGATGATGCCCTTGTCTTTTCCTGCTTAAATACTAGAGGTTTTTTAAAATTATTTTCAGACTTCTTTTCTATGGCCTTAAGTTATTATGTGCTAACATGAATGATTCTGTGGCATTTAAGGAGAATAGTAGTTTCATTGGATCTTTATATATTTTATTTTCTGTTTATACTTTACTTTCATACCAACACCACCAACAACTGCAGGGAATAGATTTTAACACCACTTCTATTCTCTCCTATTGCCCCATAAAATGCGTTTCTATGGTCACAAATGATCATGAATTAATGACTTGGTAGAAAACAGATAGTAGAGAGAGAATATCTAGAACTCACTGCAAATGCTAGCAATGTTAATGTTTAACACAATCTTTGAATTAATTATTGTGTTTCCTAAGGGCTGAATTTGACTGATCCAGTCTGCTAAAGGATATACAACTGTGAAACTGGTTATGTTTTAAAACCTAGTTCCTTACATTTACTCTTGACTTATTAACCTTGTGTTCTTTATTAAGCTTGGGAAATCTGGAGTATTTGTGAAGCATACTCAATTTCCTAGGGAAGCAAACTGAAAAAAAATCTTCTAAATGAGCTTCATGGAGTTCATTTGTTACCTTGAAGATATTTGGAGAAATTTAGATACTCCAGAGACATTTAGAAGTGTAAACTTTAACTGATTTTATTCCCCATCTACTACCTTTTCTATGTACCTATTTAGATTTTTTGAGTACTTTATAGTCCTTGACATAGTTTTGTCATGACTAAAATGATGGTTCTGTACTACAATTTCACAGGATTTTTCCTTGAACAGGTTTATTTTCTCTTGCATGTACTTGAATCCCCAAACTGAATCATACTGTTATAACCCACCTGCTTTCTTGCCCTTTTGCACTTCGTTTGCATTTGAATGTCACAGTGAACTCATCCTGGAAAAATAAATAAGCATTTCCTTTAGAAGGGAAAATTTCAACACTACTGGAGAAATCATGGTTTCTATACTATTGTAGACTTGTCATGACAGATTATGTTTCTTTGCTTTTCAATCTCACCCCATTCTCAGCACTCATACAATAGCTAGTACGGGACCAGTAACAAACTTAATTAAATGCATTGACTTCTTCATTTCCTTCTGTAACAGTTCTTGTAGTTGTTTAGAGAGGGCAAGACAACCTTTCTGTGTTTATACTTTCTGGACTGATCCTATCCTTTTCCTTCTTGCTTCATTATCTGAAAATGGATTAAGTACATTTTTCTCTCCAACTCATTTTCCTGGGCCTCTAGTTTTCATCCAAATCCAAAAAGTTATTGAACCAAGTGCAAAGATGGGGAAAAAAAAGAGTGAAAGACACCAAACATTTTTTAGGGAACAAGGTATTCTAGGAAGGATTATAAATGCAATCTCCAGCTTCTTTTTAAGTACTGGGAAGTGATAATGGAAACAAGGACCCTTGATACACTTATAACAGTAAGGGACTAGCAATGATCTGTAACATGGAATAGATGATACAGAATATGGAAATCAAACAGGAAAAAATAATTGTAAGTATAAGAAAAAAAACCTACTTTATTTGGTATTTGAAAAAAACCTAGCTGAAAAAGCCTAACTGAAGAACAAATAATGGAGTGGTAACTGAATATGTAGGCTGTAAATGAGGCCACATCAATTCTGAGGTCATAACAGTGCCTGCACTTAGTATAAAATTGACTTAGGTATATCGCAAAGCCTACTTTAAATATCAGTACCAATTTGGCTGTAGCAGCAAGAAGTGTAGCACAGGCTGCAAAACCCAGACAAGCTGCAGGTTAGACAAATCTCTGCTCTCTTCTGCTCTCAAGACCAGAATAGTGAGCTACCTGTTACAGATCAAGTTGGGTATCTGAATGCAATTGCCTTTTTACCTCCCCTACAGACATAATCTAAGTGAAACTTTTTTCTGAAAAATGAGGGGATGGTGGGTAGAGAGGCTGTCAAGGTTGTGGGAAGCAAGACTAGAGACATGGCCATGCATGAGACAGAGTAATTAGCGTGGTAGAGCAGAGGCTGCACTGTTTTTCCAAACAACACATAAAAGAAGATACAACCCTACAATCTGACAAAAACATTTTGCTGAGAATAGACTGTGCATGTAATCAGAATGGTTTCATTTCCACTAGTCTCTTTAAACCTCTTTTTCATCTTCATGCTACTTTTTCATCGCTCTTTTGTGACTGTGTATGAAGGATTCACTTCATGATAGTTAGTGCAGATTTGCAGTTTTCTTCGTCTTTATTCAATGAAGATGTTTAGACTGTTTACTCAAATGCCTGATGCTGACTATGTAGGAGTTGGGATCTTGCAGGGACAAATGTGGCTGTTTACTCCTTGCAGCACTACTGAGATATTTTACTCAAACCATTGTACACAGAAGTGTATATCCATGATGTAAAATATCTGATTCCTGAAAAGGCCTGTGAGCATTGAAGCTTGATATTAAATGTCCATTTGAATAGGTGTGGGAGATAGATTTGGCAAAGGAAGATAAAACTATACCTGCCCAGATATGATCATAAAAGGAAATAAATAAATAAAAGTAGAAAAAGCAAAGCTAAGAAACTTAACATTGAGCTTACCCATGGGATTGGAATGAATGACTTGTTCTTCTGTCCTACCTGTGGAAGACAAAAATAACAAACTATTGTAATTAGCCATTATTAATCATTTTCTTAGTTATCCAACTTGGAACAACTCCATCACTAGACATCTCTGTTGGCATTAAGGTGTTAAGCCATTTTGTTTCCCTTTTTTTTCCAATTCATTAGCCATTACTCAAGCAACTTTTCAGCACTCATCCACCTGTGTTATTATCCATTGGTTTTGTCTCTTCAGGCTGTTATTCTTCAGAGAATTATCCTGTAAAACAAACTAAAAGAGACCTACTAAGGTCATTGAATTAGTATAGTTTGGGAGCACATTTCAAAAGATTTATCATCAGTAAACCCACTTTTCTTTACATTTACACAAAATTACATTAGTTTGTCACCGTAGCCTGCACTATTTATAGGATTTTTTAATTATTTTTTTTTTTTAATATTCAGACATATTTTACATTTTGAGACATGTCCAGGGAACAATTTGTAGAGAGTTCAGCTCTAGGTTATTTCCTTGGTTCTCTATAGCCAACCCAATTTGATGGTTTCATGTGGTATCCTGTTGTTTTCTAGAGACACTGAGAATATTCATTCAAGTGAACGTTACACTGCTCAGTCAGAAATTCTAGCGCTTTGGGGCGTATTTGCAAAGGATCAGTCCCCTGCTTACACTAAGATCTTACACCTGCCACCTTCAGAATACTTACAGCATGTTAAGGAGTTAATGAATCTTGAAGACTTTGGGACCTGAGAGTACCTCTCCTCTTGAAGCCTTCTAGGGCTGAGCTTTCATTTCCAATAAGCAGGCACAGACACAGACAGTCACTAACACATAGAAAGACAGGAGAGCTGTAGTTTCACAGGCACTGCATGCACACAAACAGCACTTGCATAAACAGAAGCAGTACAAATGGCCTGATCCTGTTCTTACTCACAGGCTTAATGCGTGTTAGCAGATGTCACACTGACATCCATCTCTACGGCAAATGCTTGGCATCTTTTACACAGACACCACACGTTTCTGGTTCCCCAGAAGAATAAACAACCACATCCAGTATACACGGAAGCAGCTCCCACAAATGCTCACGCCCAATACACTTCCTTCCCAGGGGAACGCAGTGGGTTCAGGCCTGTGGTCTTGCTTGAACCAGTGAATTCAGTACACAAACAGACAAAATTCTACCCCTGGTACACCAAGGTAATGATTCTGCCCAAGCAGAGGCACCTGGCACATAAAAGGAGTTCTTAACATTGCTGAAAAATGCACAGGGCTGCTCCATAACGGGCAGGCATCCTTATCCTCATTCACCACTGAATGTTACAGCCACAAGGACAGAACCTCACTACTCAGGAACATAACTTTCAGATTTTTTTTTTACTAAATGGGATGTGTATAGCAGGGAGTTAGCACTTCCTATTCAGGTCCCCATCACCACTCCCAACCCCCTGTGTTCAAGGCTTCCACTTCCCATGGATGCAGAGAACAGGACACTCACTTGTACTGGGCAAGGTGTCCAGTCCTGTCTGGCAACCTAGCACTTACACCTTGCAGTCAGCCTTCTAAACAGTGTTGGAGATGTTCCCCCGTAAGGGGGTATTGTCTTCACTTTTAATTGCTTCCCCATTAGGTGATTTACAAAAGTTGCCAACAGCCTCACTTGTCACATCAGGCCTGGCAAACCTATTTTCTGCTTTCTCTGTCTCTAAAGCTAATTAGCTGTTCTTACTTGGATTACTATCACCTTTCAGTCTCCAACTCCAAATGTGAAAGGATATAAAACTGTTAAGAGTTCATCTATGCTTCTTTATTATTTTTCTGTGCTTATCTAAATCCTTAGAGCAGGGCAGACTAAATCTGTAGCCAAAAGCTTTAGGATATTCCTCCCATCCAAAAGTTATCTGCTCATGGTTTGTTTCCCCAAGTTATACCAGGATACAGAATTAGAACTGGCTAGATATAATCAAGACCTCACTAATCTGAGCAATATTTTTGGGTATACTTTTTACTGTAACGAATGGCTGACCAAATTCATTGCCATCTTGAGGAAAATACTTAGGTTTTGTGGATGAGAGGAGAGCAGTAGATATCATTTACTCAGCTTTTACAGTAAGGCTTTAGACATCATCTCCTACAATGCTCTGTATCCAAGCTGGGATGTTATGATCTGGATGGATAACCAGATAGAAGTTTGGGATAGATGGTTGGGTTCAGAGTAGTCTCCCTACCCAGAGAAGACTAATAAGTACACTACCACAAGGGTCTGTCCTGGGGCTTGTCCAGCCTGACATGTTCAAGTAAGGAAGCACACTCTCACCAAACTTGCAAATGTTGCCAAATTGAGAGGACCATTTGATGTGACTGAAGGCAGGACTGCTGACAAGAGGGATCTAGATGATTGTAGGAAAGAGCTGACAGGAAGCTCATGACATTCAACAGCACATGCATATTTCTGCAGGTGGAAGAGGGAACCCTTGGTAGCCTTGTAGTCTGGGAACTGGCTGGCTGGGAGGTAGTTTTGCAGAAATGGCCCTGAGTGTCTGGGTCAGCAGCAAGCTGAGCATGAGCCAGTGGCCTGCCCTGGCAACAAAGATGGCCAGCAGTGTCCTGAGTTATTATTAGCATGGGCACCACTGGTAGATCAGGAAAAGGGCTTGTCCCTCTTTAATCTGCGCTGGTTCAACTATATCTAGATACCAAATCCAGTTTTTGATGCCCAGTACAAGAAAGATATTGATGATGTGGAACAAGGTTCAGGGAGGACCAGCAAGCTGGCTGGGGGCTGGAGTACTTGCCCTGTGAGCAGGGGATGAGGAACTGGTGCTTTTTCAGTCTGGAGAAGAAATATCTGTCGGAGAGACTTAGAGGCTGCCTAGCTGTACCTTTGAGGAGGTTATTGAGAAGATGGAGCCTGTGGTGCATAGAGGTAGGGACAACAGACATAAACTGAACCAAGAAAGGTTCAGGTTCAGATATAAGGAGAAACTTTCAGCATGAGGGAAAGCATAGAGAATCTGTACAGGCTCCACCTTTAGAGGCTTTTCAAGAGCCAACAGGACAAAGTCTAGTCTGATCCCATACCTAACCTTGCTTAGACCAGGGTATTTGATGAAAGGCTTCCAGAGGTCTCTCCCTGGCTTAATTATCCTGGGTTTATGAACTTTTTTTCCCCCTCAATGTAGTTTTCTATTTTTAAAAAGATTATTAGCACCAAGGGTTTTTTTCTTGCAGTTATATTAATTCAAGAATGTAAATAGTTTATAAATTTTTTAAGTTAGTGTGATAGCATGTTCTTACAAATAAAATATGATTATTTTCCTGGCTATATGCAAACTAGGGAGTTTTGTATTAATATCAATAGTGAACTTATGTAAAATAGCAATGCAAAATTAAAAACAATGCTGCCACAGTACACCACTTCTGTCAGTAACTGTAGTAAGAATGTTTCCATAATGTATAAATCACACAAATACTTCTCATAATTAATTTAGCCCCTTCTCTGCATCTCAGTTTGATATGGGCAGAACTGATGAAATGCAAACAGACGTGCTCTGAAAAAACACACAAAAAAGTGAAGTTCCATATATGAGGAGTGGATTTCAGCATTTTTGTCTGCATACAGTTGAAACTGAAATTGAGATATTTAAATTATATATTTGTTTTGCCAGCACAGACAACTGTGTCCTAGTTGCAGTGAAGGACAGCATTCATTTGCAGAGGAGAGAAGATGGTTCATAATTCTTCATAATCAATTGTGAATGGGAATAGTTTAAGGACTCAGAAACCAGTTTCACTGGAGGCTGATATTATGGGTCCTTATACCATTATTTGTGACAGTGCTACCCTGTCCTGGACCAACCTCTCTTGAGACTGCTGGACCTTCACTTAGTCAGAGAAGAAACTTACCACTGCCAGACCTCCAGCCACTTTCAGACTAGGAACGCATGAGTCTGCATTAGAAACCTCATTTATTTTAATTCACTCCTGATTCCTGTTGCTGATTTTTATTTTGTTTCATACGTTCTTCCAGGTTGTATATATGTACAGAAGACACTCTTGTAAGATGTGCAAAAGCAGTCTCAGTATAACAATTCTTAAGTCCTACGTCTTCTTTGTCTTCTCTGAGGCTAACTCTCCATCTGCAAGTATGCTGCTTCCTAGCTCCTCACACAATCACCACTGAGTCTTAGTTGTTGCAGAGTTGACAAAAAAACAAAGTGTACAGTCACAAATAAACTAGTTCTCCTAAAAGTGGAAGGAAGGAAAATTAAAAATAAATTAAGCTTCCATTATCTTCTGTTGTGCATAAGATTTTGTGGGTTGTTTTTTCATTTTGTTTTGGTTTTAAAATCAGGTTATGTTCCAGACTGTTCCTAAATCTTACATCCTTTTACTTTTCAAGGCAATCTAGCAAATGCTTAGTCTCTTATTTTATTCTGTCACTGAATTAGTAGTGATAGTATATCAATTTCTTCTTATTTGCAGCTCTTGATATCTAAAACAGCCCTTCAATGCTTATTCACTTCTTAGGTCCAGTTGAAATCTCTATGGAAAATGGTACTTTTCAAATCTCTCTCAAATTTGACCAATTATAAGACACTCACTTTAACTCTATAATGACTTCATCTCATTCGCAAACCATTCTGCAAAAGCTGCTATGAAAGATGAAAATCAAAGTGGTATTATATTCAAAAAAATGAACATTAGTAAAGAATGAATGAAAATTTAAGGAAAAAATGTTGTTCTTTTAGAGCAGATTTTTCTCCTCAGTTCATGCTTACTTTTGCCTTTCAAAACTTCATGGGTTTAGACCGGTCTGAACAGAGGAGATATACTCAAATAATAATAATAATAATATATGCACACTGAATACCTCAACAGAAACTGGGATGTATTATTCCATTTGTGGATGAACTGTATTTCTTTGCTTATTTGTTTTCAGAAGCATGATTTTCATACACTTTTAACAATCTTCTCTTTCATTTCTCCTTATAATCCTTTTTACATATTTCCTACAAACACACAGAGGGTATTTTTTGGACAATATCTATCAGCAGACTCATCATTCAACAACAGCTGTAACTCAAGAAAGTTCACACACTTTAAAATATTTTATTTCTTGTTCTCTAGCCTGTTGGGAGGCTAGGGAATAGCTCCATAAGCTCTTACTCGTGGAGAAATATCTTAATGTATCCAAAGATAACACGCTTGTAGGGATCAGCTAAATGTTGATACCATCTCTTTGATAGAAATAAGATTTTAAATAAAAATTAAACATATTTTCTTTTGTACATTATAGAAATCAGATTCTTTCATAGTCATCATTTTTACATTATACTTCTGTCTGGAATCATATCACTAGCTGCAAAGAGGAAATAGATTTGTTCAAATTTAGTTTGATGTAATTTCTTTCCCGATTTTAAGAGATTACTAGTCACACATGGAATATACCTGTGTGTGTACCAGATCTGCTAAAATGCTAACCTAAATATTCAAAGTCATGTTTTTTTAAAGTCTTATAGTGTAGACTCTTCCACACTCTTCAGGAGATATCTGTAAAGGCTTTTAAAGTTGTCCAAGTGGTATACACAGGAAGTCACTGCAGGCTAGAAATACTCCGCATACAGAGAAAGACAGCTGCAGCCACTACGTCCTATAGCTTTTTGCTTCCTGTAAAGAAAATTAAAATCCCATTAAGACCTGTCTTTCCTGTTAAACCAATAATGTTTCTTTGCAAAGTTTTGTATTCTGGGTTTGTGTAAGACAGAGACTAGAAAAAAAAAAATCTTGTCGTTAAATCACACATGCTTACGATCTTCATTATTTGTCATTAACAGCAATCTTGTTCCCATGATTTTGTTCCCATGACTTCAAAACTTATAATAGTAACAATTACTTGAATTTAAGTGCCTGCCATACTATGAGAGGCTTCCAAAATACATAGCTGCAATATTTTTGCAAGACTATGAAAAATGGGTGATCAACCATTTTGTTTGTCATCTATTTTGGAAGAACAAAACCTGAAGTTTGCAATGATGTTCTACACTTTTATAAGTAATGATGTGCTTTTGATTTCTACAGTACCGTGGTGATCATTGCTGTAAGTCTGAGCTGACAGTTTAATTTCTTTTCAAAGTTTTAAGAAATTCCATTATCTTGATGCCATGCTTCTGCACTTATAACTGCAAATTTAAATGCAAAGAGAGCAATCCAACTTCTCTACTGATGATTGAATGTAATCATATAAAATTTTAGTAGAAGTAAAAAATAATTTTTAAACATTTCTTAACATCCCAATTAGGAAAAGCGCAAAACCCTCTGTTACCCTTCAATAGAGCTCTAAATTATTTGTGTGAAAGTAGCACTGACCACAACTCAACTACTTGACACTGAACAGGTCTCTCCTAAATGACACTGAAAGGGATGTCGCCCCAGGCGTATACATTTAGTCAAATAATCTCACTGAAAAGTCTGCTACAGCATTCTTATAGACAGCCAGTATCTATTAATGCAGAAATCTTGAGCTTCTGAGTGTTTCCTTCAAAACTAAAGAACAATGTCCAAACAGCAGTGGAAGGGTCACATCACCACCACTTCTTCACTTGTGTGATGTTTTTAAGCACTACCTGAGTTGTGCCACTGCAGAAATATACTTTTGAGAACAAATTTATTTCAGCCTTGACTAAGTACAGCACTGTTTCGGTGGATGAAACCAATGAAAACTTCTGGTTTGGAAACAAACACCAGAGCCCTTGGAGCTGAAGTGGGAGAGGAGAGTGGTATGGGTGTTGGTGCATAGGTGTGTGGGGGTTTGTGTGTAAGCACTGCAACTTAGAATCTCCAGTTGAGTCAATTATAAGGTTCTTCAGAGGTTTTCAGGGACTCGCTGTTCCTCCAGACAGCAGAAGTTGCTTTTAAAAATGTAATTGCATATGTTTTGCCCAAAAGCACAAAATGACTTGCAGGCACAACCAGGAATAAATTCCAGTTCTTGATTTACTGCCCCTTGCTTATTCCACTGTGGTTCCCTATTCCTTCATGGAAAACACCATATAGTCCCATAGCTTTGGCAACAACTTGTATTTAATTTTGCTGGTATCCTGTATCTTCAATTATAAATCATCATCATTAGCCTAATGTTTAATATATTTGAGAGGATCCAGTCTTCTCTGTCTTTTATGACATTCTCCTGAATGTGAAATTACTTAGAGAACTGTATGTCAAAGTAATAAGAAAATATAACACCTATATTCTTTTCATAACAGATCATTTTTCTGACAGTGATTCTCAGTAGCAAGAAGGGACCAGATAAGAATATCTGTCAAGATAAGAATATATCTGTCAAGAAATGGAGACTCTCGTGGAGCACACGAGTTACTAAGAACACATTACAGAAGACCTGACTTGCAAAATATTAATTTTGTTCTGTTCACTCCACAGATCCTACAAATCTCCTCTCAGCTATCTGGAGAAGAATTTGGATTCTTCTGGCATTCGTTTTATAAAAAGAAAGGAGTACTAGGACTTGCCATTGCACAATGCCTATTACACGGTAGTATTACACAGTACTGAGCCATGAGAGTGCATTTAACTCTCAAATAAACTAAACAGGTGAATTACTGATTGGGGTTTTTTGGTTTAACATTAGAACATTATTAACAAAGGACAAGTTTTAGTACCAGATGCTGTTTCTTTGAGCAATATAGACAAAAATAAGCATACATTTTGCTAAGCACAGAGTAAACAAGCAGACACCTCTTTTGGATTAATAGAATATTCAAATTAAAAAAAATTAATGTAAGACAAAATTTTAAAAAGTAAAGGAAGCTAACTGATTTTAAATCTAAGTCATCCTCCTTTTAGGTTTACATCTGAAAGTATTATTTTGACATGCTACTATTTATGGTTTCATAATTACATTATCCTGGTGATACTTTGCTTCTTAGGAAGTCTCCCTACTCTTGCGCATAAGGAAAAAGGCAAATTAACCTTGTAAAGTGAAAAAGGAATAGTGAAGACTCATATCTTCTAAATGCACAAGACAAAAAGTAGATTTTCTTTTCCAATCTTAGAGTCTTTCCCAGTTACCATTACAAGGTAGAACTTAAAATGAATAAGTGATAAATTGATTTTATTTCTTTTATAACATTCATTGAATACTTAAAATGTGATATGAATAAGAATAATAGGTGGAACCTTAAGCATGCTGCAGTTTTGTTTTCTCATGCCTTTATTACAAATACAAATTGATGCATATAAGTAAAGTCTTATTATTTAGCTTGGTTTGGTTGTGCATTCCTGTTACGCCTTGTTATAATGTTTTTATAGTCTTTATGTTCAAAATATGGAAAACACAAATAGGTTTTTTTCAGTTATGAAGACAAAGATATGCTTACTTACTGTTAGACTTACGTTTCAATGAAAACATTTTTTTATGTTACAGAGGTAGAAATGAAATAACTGCCTATGAAATTATATGCAGTTAGTTATCTAAATTGCCTACTCTGAACACACTGAAAAAAATTATGGATGATATTTTCTGCATTCAGAAAATAATTTCCAATAGGTCACCTTGCATAACTCCGTTCCATCATGCTTTGGTACTCGCTTTCCCTTTCAGGTCCTTGAAGCAGAACAATCCTTACTGATTTTGAATTAATTACCAAACTACCAGAAGGCTCAAGGGATGATTGGAGATGTAAGCACTATGATCAGAAATTCTGAATTATGTCGCTCACATTACAGCCTAACATCTGGTATCGTTTCTCATGTTGAATAACGTTACCTCACACATGATCCTAATGACTTCAGTATTACCATTTTCAAAAAGCTCCTAAGCATAAAAGAACAAGATCAGTATCTTGCTGTTTAAAGGAAGCTCTCCATATTTCTATATGAGAATACAAGTGCTTTCACAGTCATACTAAATGGATAAAGACACAAAGAAAAGAGGACCATTAGGTACATATGCAATATAACATTGCATATAAATATTTGACAGTTGCATTCATTCTCAGCTATTGAAAAACTGTTCAAAAGCAAATTTCTTCTTCCTGAAATAGTTCATATTTTTATGGCCCTACTAGTTATAGAAACCATCAGAAAAATTTCTGATTAATAAAGAGAGAAGGAGATTCAGGAAGAGATGGAAAAACAACCCTGATGGGCCAAGGAGCCCCTGTATTTCCCATTAATGTCATACCCAACACCACCCACAGTCCTTAGCAAGGAATAGAGTAAAAACAGTTTATCTGAATGGTGATACCTGCTTTCTGAGAAAAGTGCTTGTAAATAACTTCTGAAGAGCTCTGTCATTTGAAGAGCTGAGAGATAACATTGTTGATAACTGGTTTATCCCAATTTCGATGTTCTACCACTTCTGTTAGATTTTTCAGTTTTGGACTGAAATGACTTTTTAAAGGAAATCAGTGCAGACAATACAAAACATATAAATAATGGAAATTTTAAAAAGCCTAAAAATGTAATATTTATCTGCTTCTCAAAAGGAGAAGAAAGAAATTAAACAGTAATCTCAGCTAATGACTTCCATTTGACATCTTCTGATACTCAAGGGACAAAGGTAACATTTGATACAATTTACTTTTGGAAAAAACACTTCACTAAATTGAATTCAATGAAGTGAGTTGCAACTTCTGCTACCTGATGAATTCAACCTTAAATATTAACGTTTAGATGAGAGAGAACAAAGGAACAAAATAAGACAACACACCAGCAAGGTAACTTAAAGTGAACACAGGATGGAACTATTTAGAAATTATTTTTCCATTATTTTCTTTCTGCTATGTTATCAGCAATTAAAGACTATTACCTGGCTCTAATAACTGCCCCCTGTAGAAGGACTGGGGGAGCAGAAAGGATTATGCCTGTCTGATCAATGTCAATTTTTCTGAAGTCTGGGACTCTTTATGTGATTAATTACTCTTCATTTCCTTCTCTTCTGTAACAGGATAAAAGGTATTTGTCAGTTATTTTTTCATGCATCACTAGGCTTGAATACAGATATACCATGCCCAAGGGGCAAAGGTGGGGTCTGGAGGAATGAAGAACCACTCATGGCAGATAAGGTTCAAGATCATCTGAGGAACCTGAAGGTGCACAAGTCCATGGGACTCAATGAGATGCATCAGCATGTCCTTGGGGAACTGGCGGATGAAGTTTCTAAACCACTATTCATCATATTTGAGAAGCTGTAACAGTCCAGTGAAGTTCCTGCTGACTGAAAAGGGGAAACATAACCCCCATTTTCAAATAGGGGAAAAAAGGAAGACCTATGGAAATAAAGACCGGTCAGTCTCACCTCTAAACCCGGCAAGGCCATGGAGTACATCCTCCTTAAAAGTATGCTAAGGTACATGGAAAATAATGAGGTGATTGGTGACAGCCAACATGGTTTCACCAAGGACAAATTGTGTCTGACAAATTTGGTGGGCTAGTACAAGTGGATTACAGCATTGGTGGATAAGTGAAGAGCAACTGACATCATTTACTTGGACTTGTGCAAAGCATTTGATACTGTCCCACATGACATCCTTGTCTCTAATTTGGAGAGACATGGATTTGACAGATGGAGCACTCAGTGATTAAGAAATTGGCTGGCTGGTTGCACTCAGAGTTGTGGTCAACAACTCCATGTGCAAGTGGAGACCAGTGATGTGTGACATGCCTCAGGGGTCAGTACTGAGACCAGTGCTGTTTAACATCTTTGTTGGCAACATGGACAGTGGAATTGGGTGCACTCTCAGCAAGTTTGCCAACAACACCAAGCTGTGTCGTGTGGTTGACATGCTGAAGGAAAGGGTTGCCTCCCAGAGGGACCTGGGCAAACTTGAGTGGTGGGACCATGCAAACCTCATGAAGTTTAACAAGGCAAAGTATAAGGTCCTGCACATAGGTCATGGCAACACCAAGTACGTACACAGGTTGGGTGGAGAACAGATTCAGAGCAGCCCTGAGGAGAAGGACCTGGACATGTTGGTTGATGAGAAGCTCAACATGAGTTGGCAATGTGCACTGGCAGCGCAGAAAGCCAGCTGGCAGCCCGGAAAGCCAACCAGTTTGCATCAAAAGAGGCATAACCAGCAGGCTGAGGAACGTGATTCTCTCCCTCTACTCTGCTGTTGTGAGAATGCCACCTGGAGTACCGCATCCAGCTCTGGGACCCGTAACATAAGAAGGACATGGACCTGTTAGAGCAAGTCCAGTGGAAGGCCATGAAGATGATCCAATGGCTGGAACACCTCTCCTATGAACAGAGGCTGAGAGAATTGAGGTTATTCATCCTGGAGAGGAGAAAGCTTCTGGGAGACTTTATAGAGGCCTTCCACTTAAAGGAGTCCTCTTTACCAGAGAGTATAGTGATAGGACGAGGGTTAATGGTTTTAAACAGGAAGAGGGTAGATTGAGATTAAATATTAGGAAGAAATTCTTTACTGCGAGGGTGATGAGACACCTACATCATGTGGCTCAGAAAAGTTGTGGATGTCCCATCCCCAGAAGTGTTCAAGGCCAGGTCAGATGGGGCTTTGAGTAACCGGGTCTAGTGTGAGGTGTCCCATCCCTGCCCACATCAGGGGGTTGGAACTGGAGGATCTTTAAGGTCTCTTCTAACCAAACCATTCTAGGATTCTATGATGATTCCATGCCTGGACATCCTGTGGACATCACATTTTCCCCAGTTTCCCTCCAGTAAGAAGAGAAAAACCCACATGAAAATGAGAGTGAAATGCCTGTAATAGGGATCACAGGACTTTTCCTCCCACCTCAGACACATCCTTTCCACCATCCTGTCCACCAGCATACTGGTGTACAGGCCTTTAAATTCCTAATCTCTCTAATGGTGTTCAATCAGTTGAGAGAATGAAACAGGATTGTAGACCCCATTACTTAGCTATTACTGTTTGAGCAATTACATTTGGAGGATTTCATATTTCCGTTAAAAAGAGCACCAACAAGTTTTTATAACTATACATTAAAATCAAACATCCATTAGATAAGACAGTACAGGTGATTTGCAAAAGAAACAGGTTTTGTAACAACATTACTTCACTCTTGGAGCTGCAAGTCTGTCTTAATAAGTGACATTTCACCTCTACAGCAGTGCTTCCTGTTTTAATGGGCTTTGGTTGCAGAGGATTTCTGAACTTCTTCTGAAATAAATTATTCTCAACATAAGTAAGTCTTCCAAGTGCTTGAAATCTCTTCATTTTTAACAATGTAAAGTGCTTCTCTCAACAACAAAATTTAAAAGACACATAGGAAAATCTGATTTTTGTTCCCTGTTACTTTCCTTTCATGTACTCACAGGTTTATTTTATACAATTTGTCATGGGACCACTGCCTGAAAGTGATGTAACTGTATCATTTTTTTACACTTATGCACTGAATTGTGAAACTACTTCTCATTCCTTAAAATAGCCTTCTAAATTTTATCTGAAGTTAAGGAAATCTGTTTAAGTAGAGATGACCCTTTTTGTACAAAGTAGGAAGGGGTCACAAATTTTTCAGTCACCATGAAAAGAGTTTGTATTCTATCACAGATCTGAGATATTACCCTAGAAGTTTGTTAGTAAAATGGCTTCTGTTCAGGATTGAACCAGCTCACTGACTTGGGCAGGGACCCCCTTACAGCAGTTCACATGAAATCTGAATAGCCTAGTTTAATACAAAAACTCCTAACTGGAAATTATAGAAGTTTTATCTGAATAAAAAGGACAAGTGCAGGACTTGTTAATGTTTTTCTGCTTACCAGGTAGGAATGACAAAGCCTGCATATTCAAAACATTCATTCAATGAAAACACTATCCAGAACCAGGGCTATATTTTACATAATGTTGCCATGACATTTGATTGCCCTTAGCGTACAGGAATGCATGCAGGAGCAGATTTAGAAAGAAAAAAACCATAAGAACGTGAATACAAAATTATTATTTTTTAAAGGTGGAAATTAAATACTGACAATGAGCATGTGCTGATATTAATTACTGTACCATAAAATATAGTTCTAAACTACAAAACTATTTTGAGACTTAAAAAATGGTAATAAATTCAAAAATGCAAACCACTGAACAGCTTCAGTAGAAGACACCAGAGGGGAAGAAATAAAAAAATTACTTTAATTTGACAAGAAAAATAAAACCATGAGAAGTGGTTTGTACCCTCTGTACCCACATCTACAAGTTAAGAAAACATCAATCATCTGAGTAGTTTACACTCAAATAATCCAGGTACTTTTTGAAGTGCCTTCAACCTCTGTGAACAATCAAGTTAAAATGAGACCAAACCAGACTTAGGACAGGAACCTGCATGACATTGGAATTGCCTTAATTGTGGTGTTGGTGTTTTCCTAATTAGTCACATAAGCTATACAAAAAGAGAAGACTTAATATTTGTTAATTCTTAATAAAGCTGTTTAAGATCTGAGCTGCTAAGAAAAGCTCTTCTTTAGACACAGGGAACAGAAATTGTGAACAATCATCCTAATGCACCACAACTCAATTCTAGACATTTCACAACATCAAGAAATAACATGGAAACTAGATAACTATTTAGATTTTGAAGTTAGGAGCTTGAATTGCTACATCCCATGTGCTTTGATAGCTTATTAGCATTGACTCTGAGATGTTCCAGGTGGGCGTGCCCTACAAAAGAAATTTCACCATCATTTTTGATTTGGCTAACAACTTCTCTGTTTAATCCTCTCTTGTGTGTGAGATGGCAAGAGAGAGCAATGTTTAAAGAACCTTAAAATGGCAGAATGGACTACTGACAAGCTTTATGTTGCTGACTTTATTTTCTACATGCCATCCAGCCCACACCCATAGAGAAGACCCAGAGCAATTCTAATCAGAGGAGCATGACGCTGGTATAGATTTTAGAAAAAATGCTAAATACAATCTTGAATGTTCTCTGGCCAGTAACAAACCACAAACAGCTCCACAAATTAGAGGACAAATAGGACAAATATGTCCAATTATTTCTTTGCCTAGATTTCTTTTTTGTTTGTTTTTTTGTTTGTTTTTTTTTCAGAAGCAGTGCCTGAGCAGGCTGCTGCATACTGAAAGACATCTTGTAACACCCAAGCACTGGGAGTTCAGGGATTCCTACAGGCAGCTGGAACTGATTAACTCATTCCATAATAATATTTCCTTAAAAAGCTTATCATACTGAATTATTATACTAGCTTAAACTTTGATTCAAGGAAACTTACATAAAGCAAACATCTTAACTTGCTAGGGTAGGAATCCCTCCTACATTAAAAACACTGTGCAAGCATTCTTAATCCTGGGTGAAACTATGCTACATTTGGTGTTTCATTTTAGGCTGCATGAACAGGGACAAAGTCAATTTAGATTTAGATATCTTAAAATGCCAGTCAGGAGACATCCATGAAGAATGTAGCCCATCGGAGTACATCCCTGGTCTGCTCCCTCTGCCTGCATGAACAGGAGCAGCTGCCATTGCTATAACTGACATGTTAAACTGGATGCTTTCTAGCAAAACCACCCCTAAGTACTGAGCTACCCAATGCAGAAGACATCAAAAATATTGTCACATTCCTGTGGTTTAACACAGAATCTGCTTCCCTCCTTGCAGTTAGTGCATAACATGACTAAAGGAAAACACTTGAGTTTGCCTGAGTGAGATGTGGTCCCTTGCTGGTGCAAGTACACAGCATGTCAAGCGCTTTCAATTTGCATAGAAATTAGTAGACAAGGACAAGCTGTAAAACCAAAGATGGACAAATCTGATATGAAAACAAATTTCATGCTGAGGGTTCTCAGGTGTTTTTAGCAGTAGTGCCAAATGAGAAACATGATTTGAGAGAAATCTGAGCCAGTTTAACCACTGTTTTGCTGCAGCTTTACTCTGGAAAAAAAGGATTTTGACTGCAGTAGCTGCTGTAAGGTAAACCTTGTTAGGACCAGTACTTTTATACTTGTCCCTTATAATTTCAAGAGAAACCTTCTAAAACCACACATTTGCCCTTTAGTGTTACCTCCGAAGCTTGTTACACTGCTCACGTTGAGCAGAGCATGCCAGGCAGGAGAATTACACAGTGCTCAGGAGCAAGGGAGTGCAGAAATCCTGAATGTGAGACCGCTGCACACCAAGGAGTTAGCAGTTCACAGCATGGTTAACTTGAGCAGGTCCAAGTTTGTGCTGTGCTGCATGGACAGGACAGCCTGGCATTCAGGCTGCATTGTGCTGTGCGTATCCCTCGGGGGCAGAGTAAACTTCTTGCAACAAGAGAGACTGCAGGCAGCTCTCACTTGGTAGGAGCAGGTAAATTACCTGCATGCCCTTGCCTCCATTGAGACGCCGCAGCAACGAATTTCCATGGGAACATTCTTTTGTTGGATCCTGGAAATAATGAATAGAGCTGTTTCACTTGTAAGAAAATCCCATGAGAACTCATGGGAGCAAACCAGGGAGGCCCTTCCAAGGACTGGGTCTGCACTTTGCGCTGTGCCCTGACTGTGCTGTGCTCCTTCAATGCTCCCCTTCAGGGATCACAGCATCTGAAGGGTTGTAGGATTAGCTATACCATTTTTTGTTAGGTCTAATAAATAGCATTTAAAATTATCCTTCACAGAGCCTGAGTGCTTTTCTTACTACGATCATAACAAACCAAGTCACACAAACTGAGTGCTTAAATTCTGTTTTCATTCCTCTTCTCTAATCTTGACGCATGGTAGGTCTGAGCAAAATTTTTGCTTTCCCTTCTCTGTTATGCAGAGAAAAGGATATTAGGACTGAGAAGGTTAGCAAGGAAACTTGTGTTCGAAAGAGACATGAATTTCCACACAAACAATGCTAGCTAAACTATTATTTAAAATGCATGAATGGTGTGATGTCCTGAGACTCCTCAAAAACAAGATTGTTCACCACATGTAACTGTCATGGCAAACCATGCTTTTAACTACAGAAGTGTTATTGCAAATCAGAACAGATAAAAGGAGCCATTTAATGCAAATAACTGCCCTATCATTCAGTGGGAGATTTTCTATCTTAAAATCTGCGTGATAAAACGTTACATAAAAATGTGTGAATACTAAAACTGAAAATTGCTCAATATCGTGTAATTTGCACACAGAGAGTCATCAGAGCAATCTGTTGGGCTGCCGTGTAAAGATTGGTTTTCTATTTAGGTGCTTAGGTACTCAAAATGGGGGGGGCAAATACAATGAACCAAAAAATCCTACAATGAATGGATCATTTACTACAGATTCCCTAAGGTGCTGTCCACTGCAAATGACACCCTTAAGAACGGAGTCAAAATCATCATGTTAAAGATGAGGTTTCTCACAGGCCTGATAGGGTGCTGTGTGTCAAATGAAAAAAAAAATTCCTAAAATTTTCCTCAAAATCCTACAGTTTATTTAACCTGGTAAATACTACAGTAAAGGACAACAATATTAATTTTTTTAATATCTTGACTTCCTTTCCATTTATAGATATATTTGTCTCCTGACTTGAAGTCTGCTCTTGTAGTCAAGCATCAAATATGACATTCTAGTTTGTACTAAAGTTAATATTAGTTTTGGCACTGACCTTATAAAAAGGTTAATTGCTGGGCTAAAGTGTAAAACTTGCCAGTGGCTTAAAGTATTTTGTCATACGTTTGCTGCTGCACTGCATTTGCACTGGATGAAAGACTACTCCAAAAAAAATATAAGCTCAGTTATTTAAAATATACCTCACCTTTAACATGAAATGAAAATAACTACTTAAAGAATGTACAAAATAGGCTTTATAAAATATGCCCAGAAAATCAAAAAGAAAACAATATATTTGCAGAAAGAGTTGTGGGTATTCAAGTTTAAATTCTGTATCAGTGTAACTGCCTCATTCATTGTCATTAGATTACAGGGTATTTTAGGCATTGTAGGTAGTAGGAATGCAGACAAAATGCCGACAATCAATGTTCTTCTCAAATAAATGTGAATCAAATACTACAATTTGATTAAAATTATTTCTCATGAGTCAGACTATTATTACCCTGAGATAAAACATCCTGAAAAAGGTTAATAAACATAAACATTTATCTAAAGTAATTTCATTCTCTGCTTTTGAAAGTATAATAATAACTCCAGTAACAAGCATTTTCTTTATTCTCAAGTAAATAAACTGAAGGGGAAAAAAACCCCAGTTTTCTAGTACTGAGACTGGAAGGTGCTGATATAGTGAAAGAAACTAGTTAGAGCTGAGAAGGTATCTTTCCTCATTTCATCAAGGAAAAGTCATGAGAGCTAGAGTTTAGCAAATTAAAGAGAATTAAGAAGGCAAAGAATCAACAAAATAGAAGTTGGTTTGAAATATATGCAATTAAAAATTAACCAAGTGCTTTTATGATGTACATCATATATTTCTGAAAGGGCTAAAAATACACAGGACTCTATAAAGCCTAAGAGGCTATGAATAGCCTATAACAACAGAGGATGAGTAAGATGACAATATTCTTAACCGTGTTTAATTAAAATCTGCTCAAACAGTTACTGATGCCCTTCAAAAGATTCTCCTTAAAGGTCCTTAAGGTGATAAGACAGTAGTTCTAACCAGAGAACAAAAAGTGATAGCTTTTGGAATGATGTTTAGTATCTCCTTGACTACTATCCATGTTTGAGGAGCATTAGTTCTAAGAACAAAAAACGTTTTACTCTTGCACCAGAGAATATTGGCAAACTTATGTTAGTTCACATAATGAACAAATTAATGAAAATAAAAGCAACTTGGCAGAAACTACCGGGTTCCAACTATCCAACTATTTAACTACCAACTATCCTATCCAACTACTAAAAATCTGTATTACAGCTAGGCATTTTGAAGCATCAGTATGGCAATAGCAGTGGTTGAAGTTCTTGTTAAAGACAACATATAACGCAAACATTTAAACAACATTTTTTTCCAACATATAATTTAAATTGGTATGGGAGTAGGTACAATACTGCTGTGTGCTCTGAGCCTGGTGTGTAAGGAGCTTTTTTTAGTCACAAAATTAAAGTCAGTTATATGAATAAACACTTTGTGGAACCCAGCAGAACAAGATGGCACAGAAGTCAAACAAATTTTTTTCTTTTGCTTATGCCTTTACAGCCAAAAAGCAGCTGGGAAAGTTCCCACCTCTGCTGGGGTTTCTTCTCAAGAAAAAACTGTCCTAGAATGAGGCAGTTAACATAACCCTTGCTTCTTCTCATGGAATGATGGACCCCATCCTTAAGTACACAAACTCCTAGTATCCCCTGGAGATGGGAGAACTGAATTGAAATGGAACCAAAGTAATTTATAGGCAGATACCTGGATATGAGGAGAAAGTTCCATCTATTAGGCCATTCACTAATCTCTTCTTTTAAAATAAATAATTAAACACAAATTGTGGTGAGGAAAAGATAAAGAAAGAAAATATGCAAGAGTTAGGTTTCTGCTTACCTTTGATGACAGGAGTCCTTTTCAAATTTCTAATCCACTAGAAACAAGTATACAAGACAAAGACTGATAGCAATTTCATGCAGTAATATCCAAAACCCAAATGGCAAAGACACCATAGAGATCATCTAGTCTAACTCCCCTGCTGAAGCAGGATTGCCTAGAGCATGTTAGAACATGTTACTCAGGACTACATCCAGGCGGGTCTTGAAAATCTCCAAAGAAGGGGACTCCTCGACCTCCCAGAGCAGCCTATTCTAGAGCCCTGTCACCCTCACCGTGAAGAAGTTTTTCCTCATATTTGAATGGAACCTCCTATGTTCCTAATTGCGCCCGTTGCTCCTCGTCCTCTCACTGGCAACCACTGAAAAGAGTCTGGTTCCTTCCTCCTTCAACCCACCCTTTAGATACTTATAAGTATTGATAAGGTCTCCCCTCAACCTTCTCTTCTCCAGGCTAAAGAGTCCCAGCTCTCTCAGCCTTTCTTCATAAGGGAGATGCTCCAATCCTTGAATCATCTTCGTTGCTCTTCGCTGGACTCTTTCCAGTAGTTCCCTGTCCTTCTTGAATTGGGGAGCCCAGAACTGGATGCAGCATTCCAGTTGTGGCCTCACCAGGACAGAGTAGAGGGGAAAATGACTTCCCTCGACCTAGTAGCCACATTCTTCCCTATGCAGCCCAGGATTCTGTTGGCCTTCCTGGCCACAAGAGCACACTGCTTGCTCGTTGTCATTTTGTTGTAAATTTTCAATTTTTTATACTTTTTTCTAGGCTATCCTTGGTCCAAATGCTATCCTCCTATGAAAAACAAAAACTAAATATACAAAAAGACTTAAAAAATATATATATTCCATTTGGTGAAAGTATGTGGAGGAATAAGAATTGCTTTTTACAAGAATTAGAACTCACAGGTGGAACTCACCCTGCATATGGAAGGTGTAAGCATCCACTATAGAAAAGTGTGAAATCTATTGCAAATTCAGAAACACACATGCACAAAAAATACTGTTGAATGCAAGAACTTTCCTTTCCTTCTTTCTGACACATCAAAGACTATTACCCTCATTACCTTAATAAACCCTCTTGATTTTCTTTATGCTTTCTCCTAAGTGTGCCCTTTCTGTCTTTCTCTTCTCCCTGAAGTTTCTATCATTTTGTCTTCCTCTTGAGTCTTCTCCTCTGGTAGGACATATGCAATCCTTTTTTGCACCTATGCACACCATCACATTTTCAATTTGCTAGCTAATTTCAGCCTGGCTGAATGATAAAATTTTGTTATGTTTCTACAGAGGTTGTGAAAACAGGCAGCCACATAGGGGAAGGAGGGCACACTGGGAATGGTGCTGAATAACAAGCTCAGTCATTAATAAGAATACAGAGAATTACCAAGAAAAGTGACATTACAAGTATCTCAGCCTCAGGAAAGGCTTTATTCAAAGCTCACGCACTTTGGAACAACAAAGGCAATAAAACTTCATTCACCCTGGTGGTGTGAATCATGTCTTTCATCTTATTTCTTTCCAGAAAAAGTAAGAAGAGACTAAAATATAGCCTTATGTATTGAGAAAGCAAAAATGCTCTTATCTTACTCTACACATATTTTAGTGAGCTAAATTTTGCATTCTGTTTGCTTCTGCTTCCTTTGTATATCACTAACACTCCTCTGAAAACCATGAAATTAGCAATTTGAAATTGCAGTAAGATTCAAGTTTTTACTGCATCTATTCTCACTGTAATATTTTTCAAGAGACTAAGTCTGTATTGTACTATTGTCTTCTTTCCTTTGAAATCCTGGTTACTGAAATTAAGTATCAGAATTTTAATATTTCATATAATCTGTGACAGGTGCTTTATTACCTCAACCTTTTCAATATTCTCTGTATTGATTGCACTGCCTTTCTCTTCCCCAGTGTTTACAACCTCACTAAACTGTAGAAAGAAAGGTACTAGCCAGCAAGCAAAATTGCAAAACATTGAAGTTGAAAGCCAAAAAGGTCAAAATTTTCAAGATCCACTGTCATATTTTATGCATTTCAGGAATTTTAATAACCTAAGAAACAGTCCTTGGTTTTATGCTACTTTAAGAATGACTAGCTATTGAAGGATTTTTAAAAAGATGGACAGTAACGAACCGAGTATACCGATAACTAGGTATCCGGGACAACTTATTTATTAACAGGAAATAAACAGGCAACCTCACAATGGTGATCTGGATAGCTACAGGAAGATTTTTTTGAAAATAACACATTAAGCTTACTGAATGTTTAGCCAATGAAAGCAAGAGAAATGTATATTTGCCTGCGCAATAGCAAAGCATAAATAAGAAATTAATTATTCTTTAAATCTCCTTTTCTTCATTAACTCAAAAGCTAAAAGTGATCTATTGTGCTTGCATCTTCTGACAACTTTCTCATAAAATGGATATAACTTCAAAAATTACTCCCATATTGTGGCAAACTGCATTTTTGTTACAACAAAAAATTGTTTGTATTTGCTTTACCCATTTTTCAGCTACTCACAAAGACAAGGATAGTGCTGTTCAAGAAATACAGGTTCAGCATAACAATAAAGAAACAAATTGTTCTCTGTCATGCAAAATCTGTGCTCCAGCTACAGTCCAGGTAATGTTTATAATAATAACACTGATCAACCACAAACGCTAAAACTAACATCAAGGAAGTCTGAATTCAGACACCATGACTTGGGGTGACAGTTTTCAGCACAGTACAGATGCTTTCACTCTAGATAGCAGCATGAACTGTCCTAGAAGTATAGTCATCTCTCATAAATCTCAAAAAAAAAAAAAATAATCAAGCTCCTTAAATACCTGAATCACTCCAGATAATTTAATGTGGTTGTAACTTTTTTTTCCCTAACTTCTAACTTGCCATCTTTAAAAATAATATACTACAGATAATACCTTCGGAATTTGGGGAGTTTTTACTAATTTGGGGGGAGTTTTTTCACTGGCCTGGGTGAGATTTTCCCTGTTTTGTCAGTGCTGTCAATGGTCAAATACTGAATTACTCTGCATACATATAATAAATTGTGTGATTGATACTCCCATTAAATAAAGAATTACCATCTGTTTCACTCTACAGTGATTACTTTACAAAGTTCTTCAAAGTAGTCACATCATTAACAGCTACAAAATGCAGCATGTTATAGACACCCCAGGTATCTGTGATATGCTGCAGGTCACATTTGCATCCATGAGATGCTGCACTCGCAGTTCATCCATCTGCCAGGTAAGAAATGCTTATCAGATTGCATATGGAGCTGTATTGTTTTTAGAAGACAGGCAAAACTAGAACTAAATGGACACATATTAATCTCCCACAATCATTTTTTTAATAGACACATGGCTTAAAGTACCTTTTTAATATCTTCAGGGCATTTCTAATTACTGGGTACAGTATACACCTTTCATTTCTTTTGATTATTCATGTGAATGATATTAAAAATGTTTCCTAGAGAGCCACTAGAATTAGCTAATGAGAAGGCAAGTTGGGTAGACCAGCCTACTTAAGAGTGTGAGCTAGTTTTACTGTGGTAACTGTGGATCTCTTCCAGATTGCTCTTTTAGGAAATGTATGAAAATTAAAAAACCAAAAAAAAAACACCAAACCAAACACCAAAAAAACCCAACCAACATAGGAAAAAAAAAAAAAAAAGAAAAGAAAAGCAAGTGCTATTTTCTTTCACAGATTATGTCTGCCAAACACAAAGCAAGTAATGTTTGAACAAAAGTGACATTTATGTACACTAAATGTTTATGAAGTTCTTGATATGTGTGTAATTATCTCTCAACATTGCATTCTGACACACGGGAAAGGCGAGAACAGCTGTTCACTTTATAGCCAACTGTTATCTTTGCCTTTATACAGACACATCTAATTTCAACATTTTTATGTATGTATATACACACACGTATACATACACAGAAATTCATGTATTTATACACTTACAGATAGATACTGGTAACTAGCTAGGAGAGTGAGCTTTCCTTTTACCTCATAGTCTGTCAGTAAATACTGGAGCTGAAACTCCTGGTAAAGAGCTGGCTAGGTTGTAATGAAATTATGTACTGGAAATAGTCAAGTTTAAACAGACACTCTTCTTCAGAAAAACAAAGCAAAACAAAAAAAACACACCAAAAAACCCCAGGGTAAACCTTTGGTTTTGCTTGGTTGTTTTGTTTGTTTGTTTGTTTTTTTTTGTTTTGAAATCTGTATACTTAATAATATCAGCTCTCTTACCAAGTTATATGTCCTCTTGCAGACCACTCAGGAAACAGAAAGCCATTTTACTCACACCAACAATCCATTTCTCTACATAGAATTAATCACTGTGGGGAAGGGTATCAGACGTGGTCTACAGCAAACTTGGCACATTACACTAGATCAAGCCAATAAATCCTAAGAAAGATAAACCTACTCATGAGTCACTTTATATCCTTTATATCCTTTAAACTAATATTGCTGTTATACAGAAATTTCTTATTTGGCACCTGTTTCTATGCGTCATTCAGTAAAATTTTCTAAAAGAAAACTGAAAATATTTACTCATAAATAGAGATATTCCAAAACAGCTTTAATGACATTTAACCATCCACTTATATGCAGTCACTCATAATAAGTATATTGTTTCTATATACTGTAATTACAGTACGAGATAAAGGTCTCATATGTGCAACTAACCACTTAGTAAATGATAGGCTATGTTGATAATTACAGACATTTCTGAAAGCACAAAATGAAAATCTTTTTCTAAGTTTCCTAATAATCTTCCCTGTAGGCAGTTCTCCTATTATACGTGAATTCTATAGAAGCATTAAGAAATTGTCATAATGCAGAAATATTTGTTTGAATAGTTTCTGCTGCCAGCAGCAAACTATAATTTATCTACTCTGGGATACACAGGCTGTCATTAATTCAACTTGCATCCAAAACTGCTTATTTATTCCATTCTGTAATCACATGGCACAGATTTGGTCTGAATAGCATCAGTAGAATCTTGGAGGATTTACTGATGATACTGAAACAAAATTGTTCCAACTTTTTTATCTATAAATAACTTCTGCACAAGTTTCAAACCAATTGCTCAGTTGAAAGTAATGAAAGGTACAGAAAAATTTTTAAATATTTCTTTAAGTCATCTCTGCTAGTATTTAAAAAAACATGAGACTTTAGTGAGAGATTTGGCTTGCTTCGACAAGCTTCAGATCATAAAGACCATGGTGAAGATAAAACAAGGCAGTGGTGTATTAAGATGTAACAGATTTGAGATACAAACTGGACAAACAACAAATGTCACTCTGAAGAGAGTTGATGTTAAGCACAAACTGGTTTTGTCTGAGGTTTTTGAACCTGTCAGTTCATCTGAAACTGCACTGACTGCTGTGTTCTTATGTCATCTAAGTATATTAAAATACATGAAAAATTTACAAGTATATATATAGATATGTATACAGTATGTTTTATGTTAACAGTATGTTTTATGAACACAGATAAGGTGTACAGATTATATTCCTTACTTTTGCTGTCCAAATTCATGGCCAAAGTGGCTGCAGTTTTTTCTGTGTTGTGTTTAGAAAACTTTTGTACAGCTTAAATCACTGAAATGTATATATATACTTTCCCATCACCTTAGCAGAAAAAACTCGAAGTGTTTCTTAACATTTACAACTTTGCTATTTAGGAATAAACTAAAAATGTTAATTGAGCTCTTTATTTCTTTCAAATATTTCCTTACTAGATTGGTATTTAGAACCCCGGTAACATCCAGAGGCTGGGAGTCTGTGAATTGATGGTTCTCTCTTTGAATATCTTGAAGTCCTGTGTTTAAGTTCTTCAGAGAAAAAAAGAGGATATTAAGTTACATCAGTAAAAGGGTTAGGCATTAATGTGTAGGTTTTCTTGTTTCCTGTGGATGCTATGACTGGCCAAGCTCTGATTCTGAAAACATAGCATACATTAATTACCCTGGAAACACCTTATCTCAAGATTTTTTAGTTTGCTCCCAGAAATAATCAACAGAACAGCTACCCAATATGATCTTTTTCCAATCCAGTCTTTTTCATCTCAAGGTAGTCAAGCTCTGCATGATGTTCATGCTCTTCTGAAATAAATATTGAAATAAATTCAAAGCTTCAAGCAGGGAAAAACAATTTAAAAAAAAAAAAAAAGATACAGAAATCTTTTCTAAGGGCTCAGAAATTAAAGCAAAGACCACATTTTCGTTTCTAAAATGCAGGGATAGGCCACAAAAAATAAAAACATTGCATCACTTCCTAATTTTACTTCAAATAAAGCCAGGTGGATGTCAAAGTTTGGCAGCTGTCAACTGTACCACAAAGGTGCTCGCTCACTCTCTCCCAGTGGGATGGGGGAGAGAATCAGAAGAATGAAAGTGAGAAAACTCATGGATTTAGTTTGACCAGCAGGTCTCAACTCAACCATGCCAGTCTGATATCTTCTACCTGGAAATCAGGAGCTCTTGCACTCTATGGAAAGCGCTCTTTAAGATCTGCCAGCCCCGTTCTGCTCCCTTGTCCTTGAGGACAGTTTTCCAGGAAGTTTTATTGACTAACTCATTGAAGAGCTGGAATTTTGCTTTCCTAAATTTCAGGGTCCTGACATTACTCTTCACCTAACCCATATTCCCCAGAACTGCGAAGTCCACCAACACGTGATCACTGCAACCCAGGCTGCCTCCAATCCCAATGTCACTGATGAGTTCATTTGCACTGGTGACCATCAGGCCCAGTATCACATCTCCTCTGGTAGAGCTGTCTATTACCTGACTTAAGGAATTATCCTCAATGCATTCCAGGAGTCTCATGGATTGTCTACAGCTCACCATGTTACTTTTCCAGCTAAAGTACCCCAGCAGGACAAAAGTCGGCAAGAGTGATGCCTTCTGTAACTGGAGTAAGAAGGCTTCGTCAGTAGGCTTCCCTTGATCGGGCTGGCCATAGTAGATACCAGCCACAAGATTCCCTTTGTTGCCTCAGTCTCTTATTTTTACCCATAAGCTTTCAACCTGCTACTCTTCAGAGACAGCTCTTCACACTCTATACATTTCTTGATATAGAGGGCAACACCTCCACCTCTCCTTCCTCACCTGTCCTTCTGAACAGCCTGTAGCCATCACAGAATCATAGAATCATAGAATCATATGGGGTTGGAAGGGACCTCCGGAGATCATCTAGTCCAACACCCCCACCGGAGCGGGTCTACCTAGAGCTAATGGCCCTAGTAGCTGATGGCTACCTGATGGCTAACCATCTTTGTGGCCCTTTGTTGTATCCTCTCCAGCAATTCCCTGTCCTTCTTGAACTGGGGAGCCCAGAACTGGACACAGTACTCCAGATGGGGCCTCACCAGGGCAGAGTAGAGGGGCAGGATGACCTCCCTCAACCTGCTGGCCATGCTCTTCTTGATGTCAGGATGCCATTGACCTTCTTGGCCACAAGGGCACATTGCTGGCTCATGGTCATCCTGTTGTCCACAAGAACTCCCAGGTCTTTTTACTCAGAGCTGCTCTCCAGCAGGTCAGCCCCCAACCTGCTGCATGCGGTTATTTCTCCCCAGATGCAGCACCCTACACTTACCCTTGTTAAATTTCATTAGGTTTCTCTCAGCCCATCTCTCCAGCCTGTCCAGGTCTCGCTGGATGGCGGCACAACCTTCTGGGGTGTCAGCCACCCCTCCTAGTTTTGTATCATCAACAAACTTGCTGAGGGTAGATTCCATCCCTTCATCCAGGTCATTGATGAATATACTGAAGAAGACTGGACCCAGTACTGACCCCTGGGGAATACCACTTGTTCTTCCAGACTTCCAGCTGGATTCTGTGCCCCTAATCACAGCCCTCTGGGTTCTGTCTTTTAGCCGGACAGAATGCATTGGTGTAAAGGCACTTCAGCAGGGCTGTCTGCCATGTTACCTTAGAGGAACATCCCTTAATTCCTTTGGGGTATTTCACTGGTGTATCCCTCTTTGCTCGTATTACCTCAGGACCCCCTGGCTCATCTCCATAAGATTTCACATGTGATGCAGTGTGGCCAGCATGTCTCAGAGCAGCAGTCTGCGAGCCCTCTCTAGCACCCCATAATACATTCATTTGCATATATTCACACAAACATTTAATGTTATATTATACACAATACCAAGAGTTCACTATTTATTGTGAACTGAGCTGTCTGAGCTCCAAAAAGTGAAATATTATTTGATCTTTTTAATCTTGTTAAAACTTCATTGGAAATATAAACTTTGAATATTTCACAAGTGATTTGTATTTGTAAGTGTGGAAAAGAACATGGAATTTTGAGGTAAGAAAAAAAGTAGTAGTTTAGCAAATATGTTGCTTTAGGAAATCTACATGTTGGTTTGCAGTCCTACTAACTTCCTCATACTACTGGTAGTGTGAATGATTGAAAAGTAGTACAAAAAAGCCTCCTGTCTCTATACATATAATCTGTTTATATATGACACTTATATACAAACGAAGACAAATTCACATACGTCCTTTGAAATCATTACACATCTCCATATTGCTACAAGGCTTTGAATAAACATGGTAAAACTAAAAGTCCAGCAGTTCACTAGCAGCCTGTCAAAGACAAAGAGTAACTGTGGGTAAAATATTAATACCTCTTTTCCCTTCTCTTTTTATGTTGAACAAATTATTCATTTATCATTTATTAGCTAAATGTGCATATTTTATGCTTTTTTAAGGTTAAGAATTGCTTTATGCAATTTGAAAAATTTACACTGGATTTGTATGATTTTTTTTTCCATGCTGACAGTTTAAACACTCTATCATATAAAATACAGTGATTACTGCTGCCTTGTCTGAGAGAAGGTTGTAAAAACATGTCTCATTAATTTTATGAGGTCATCTAATTGATGTAAGAGAGTAGCCGAGATTTCAGCTTGCAGCTGGAAAGCAGGCAGTTCCCTGTGGGCATGTGGTGCTCGGATTCCTGCAGGCAGCCTTCCTGCCTTAGCTGCCAGTGCCCATTCAGCTGCAGGCTGAGTGGGGCACGTCACACCCAGATTCCTCTTTGGAACTACTGCTTTGTTTTTTTGCATACCCTCACAAACGTTAACTTCAATGCAGAAGTTAAAAAAAAAAAAACACCCAAACAAAAAACCCCACATAAATCTCAGTGCAAGACTGTGACCAAGTTTCATTGAACTGGAAGTGACTGTATATGAATAGATCAATTCTACCTTGTGTCAACACCAGAAAGGCTGTACACAAATATAATGGATATGAAAATTTGCATCAAGATTCAAACAGAATTACTTTACACTGATGTTTTTAAACTTGTAGAAGACTTCTATGTTTCTTATCTGTTGGCATAGGAGAGAAATTGTATCAACAAACACTTACTGAAATAAAATTCTTAATATGTAAGCTACATATTATTTCAAGTGAAATTAACTACATAATAATGACTTTAACTTATCTGTATTTCATCTTTAAGTTTTAATCACTTAGGAGCATAACACTGCATATAAAATGCACATGAAAAGACAAATTCCTCTTATAGTAACTTTCTGTATAAACAAAGTTCTTGAATAATCATTTTTCTCTTACAATCTTTGCTGTTCAAACTTTGAGTCTCCAGTCAAACAGATCAGACACAATACAATCCTTCCTCTTGGCAGTGAGTTAAAGAAATGGGACTTGCCAGGTTAATTAGGGAGACATTTTACCTATGTTCTCATTAGTTTGGGGCAGTAATTCTTGCATCATATGACATGATTATGCATTATCTTTTTCACTTATATTGAGGAAAGTGTCAATGAAATACAAACATAATTAAATGAATCAAAGTGATAGTGCATAATGAGGTATTTTAAAGCTTTCTTGTTAAGATAGTATCATTAGATACATGATTTAATGTTATTTAATGCAAACAATAAAGCAAAAATTTTAATTTGTAAAAAGCTACCATCAGAACTCATGTTCTCTACAAAACCTGAACAGTTTTTTTTTCTACTGACATTTTTCAAAGAATATTTAACTTCTTAACTTTCTTGTGAAAAAAAGTGTTTGAAATTAAAGCCAGGTAGCATTAGAGAACTTTCCAGAGATTATTCCTATTTGTTAACATCACCATGAAAGCAGGAGAAGAAAAAACCACAATAATATGTTCTTCCATGTAATAGCGTATCTCAAAGCAAAGCTGTAACACATGTCAAAAAGGATGACAGACAACATTACCTCTTCAAATAGTTATTGTTTATCTAGATGTGGTCTCCACTTTCTGAAAAAGAAACCTATATTTGTAATTCTATTTGCATTGCGCTACACAACAGCATGGAATATTTAAAACTAGGAGAAATTTAGGTAAGGACATAGCTAACACTAGAAGATAAAGAAGAACCTCAGAGCAAGCACTTAGCACATTAAAGATGCAAGCCTACTTTCAGTACACAGTGACAATATTTCTAATAACTTCAGTGAGAGACCAGTCAAGTAATATATTTCTTATATACTGAAGTGAAAAAAACTTAGAATTTTTCCATATCTCATCACTGGATTTCCCTGTGCTCCATAGCTTTTGTAGTATGAGTAAATACCTCCTGTCAACAGTATTGTTATAATGATTAATAACAATGCCAAAATTCCATCTCTTTTTAAAGTGATCAGTAAAAGCGGTTGACATTTCCAGAGTCTATGCACTTGATAGTTGATTGCATTTTTATGAGCATCTTATATGCTTAATGTTACACTAGAAAAATACAAGAGGTTCTCAAAATATCTTTACTCCACCTCCAAGTGACATTCATATAGCACTATAAGAAATCTCATAAAAAAAGACTTGTAAATATGCTCCAAGCTCCTAAAATGAGTAGGACAGGACCCAGAACTAAAATTTAAAGTATCAAAGGGACAAGTAAAGTTTTTACTGCTATATACATGCTTATGTATCTCACTGAATCAGTCATAGTTCCCCTCTTTCTTTTCAGCTAAATTCTGAATGTACAATACACCAACTCTTCATATACTGTGCACTTTCCATTGCTTTTAAATCTATGAGGACAAGAAAACCATATAAACGTTAATATGTGTATGGGGAAGTTTCAGTCATAGTCAGAAAAGCAATCTCTTCCTGTACAAAATGGACTTGTCAACTGAAAAGGATAGAGACTAAGATGTTACTCACTGTCAGCTAGGCAGTGCCCAAATATTGGAAACTCTAAAGTTTCAGTGCATATGGAGGGTAGGATAGGCTGGGTGATTACCAGAAAGATGCATTTCTCTGTTTGTATGCATACAGTTCTAGGCCCTACTCAAAACCAGAATGAATAGTGCTAGAGAAGAGTAATTGAGTCAGAAGCATTGCTTTTCCTGCAGACTGCTATCTACATTAGCAAATGCTCTTTCAGAAGTAGGACACAACATTCAGTTCAGAAAAGCAGCTCAATATGTCTGTTCTCACAGGCGGTATTTCATAATCTTTATTTCTAATTTAAATGTTGTGTAATAATTCTGTTTGTTAATTTCTTCTTCAGGAAATAGCCAACATGTTAAGCTATAGAAGTGTTAAGGGGAGTAAACAAGAAGAACCAAAGCTAATGATACCATTAGCAGTGTTTCTGTAACTTGCCCGTAACTTGCCTGTAACACGCCTGTGTGTGAAGTGATCAAATAAACTAGCTGCTCATGCAGGTGGTTGATCTGAAGGAAGAGGTAGAAAGACTTAGAAGCATCAGAGGCAGTGAAAGTGAAATAGATTTGTGGAGCTGTACCCTGAGGCATAGGCATGGGGCAGAGGCTCTGCAGGATGTGGATGATCTCCCTTCTGCTTGTCACTAGGCAGAAGAGAGGGACTTAAGGGACAATGCAGACTGGAGCCAGGTCCCTCCTTGGAGGGGCAAGCAAAACCCCTGCCAGCCCCCCTCACGTTCCCAGTTGCACTTACAAAATAAGTACAGTGCCAGACACCCACCCCCATGCCTTAGGACTTCTGCAATAAAATAAAAAAAAGGAAGGTAATTGTGGTGGGCGACTCCCTTCTGTGGGGAACAGAAGGCCACATTTGCAGACCGGATCCATCCCACAGAGAGGTCTGCTGCCTCCCTGGGGCCAGGATTAAGGATATACAGAAAAATCTCCCTACCCTGGTCCGGCCCTCAG
>JAOTQQ010000001.1:105910575-105926965 GCA_026546715.1 Gallinago undulata | reverse complement strand
CCAGTCACGAGTGGTGTCCCACAGGGCTCGGTACTGGGGCCAATTCTCTTTAACATCTTTATCAATGATCTGGATGAAGGGATCGAGTGCACCCTCAGTAAGTTCATATCTGAAGTGCATATCTGTGAATTAGTTGAGAAAAAGATAAATAGGCACACAAATGTACACTGTTAGGTGGTATTTGTATGATAATTAAAGTATTTTCAAAGCCATGGCTTGAATTAAGACAAAGTTATTCCTGATACAAAAGAAAAAATACCACCACTACCAAAGTGCAGACAGGCAGTACACTAGCACGGGGAACACAGCTACATTTACTTGCCTGACCACCTTGCTTTGCAGCCCAGAGAATGCTGTGGCCTTAGTCCTGTCATTTTCCTTGAAGTCAACATTGGTTTTCACTCATACAAGCAGATTTCCATCTAACCAGATTTTAGAAAAGATAATTTTTAAAATACAGGACACTTCTTTCTTACCTGCATCTTCATGTGTGTGCCCTGGGTACTACTGCTGCATGGGCAGCTGAGCTTCTGGCAGCACCTCTGCACAGTACTGCTCCCTTCTCCAAGGGCTTTGATTGAAAACCAGTGGGACAGGAAGGACTGGAGTCAGCTATGAACAGAAGCATATCGTAAGGTTTGACAGAGACTCCAGCAAAGGCCCTAAGAAAGATACAGCTGTTTCTGTTTCCCGTCAAGATAAGTAAACCCCTCCAAAATATGCTCCCACAGCCTCTTTAAAGGACAGGGATTTGACATAATGCTATGGAGCCTATAGTTTTACTACACATACAGAGGTTATGCAAGTTACTCGCTGTTCTACCTGTCATGGACAATTTGTTGGACAATGAATTGCAGGTCATTTTGGCAAAAGTTTGCCTCTTACAGCAATTCCACAACAGGACCATAGACTCAAAACTGGGAGACAGAAAACATAAAAATGTCTAGGAAAAATATTTCAGGACAGTCACCCAAAAGTGACCACTTCTTTGTTGACTTCTGCAATGAAAACTTCACACAATTTCACAAGTAAGCAGTAGGAAAAGTTGAAGTAGTATTAAGAATGCAAATAAAAGACATTGTTAAAAGTATCCTCTAAAGAGTTAAATAACAAAGTAGATAGCAAAATGCAGACACGTCCTGGGAAAATATTACAAAAGTTAATTGAAGTTACAGACTGATAGCTGCATATACCTGTATTCTCCATAGCAAGAAAAGATAGTATCTCTTAAACTTTTAGTGGCTGTTAAACTGGAATTAATGTTTTAAGAATTCACTGCAAACAGAGATAAACCTTTAGCTAGCTATCCCTATGGACTTCTTTCATGTTAAAATGATAGATATCATCTTCCATTAATGCAGTAAATAGAAAAAATCAACCATTAAGCAACTAAAGTTAATAAAATGAAATTAGTTCAACAAAGCCCTGTAAGTAAGGAAATAAAGTTTATAGTAACCTATTTTATTGCGAATACAGAGAGAAATCTACTGAGAAGATTCAAACTCCCTAAGTAAAAAAAAAAAAAAAAAAAAAAAAGAAAAAAAAAAAGAAGTTTTCTTAACACAAATCCTTGATTAATTTCTGAAAGTGAACTGCTTTTAATATACTTTGGAGAGGTCTCGCATGTTGATTAGATACTGAAAATGTCAAATTACCCAAGTGAAATCCTTTCAATAAATTTATCTATTCGATTAAACTGTTATTAAGCAGGTTTCTGATCAAAAGTGGAACTTTTAGCAGAAGAAAAATGTTCAACTACAAACAGCTGACTATTCTTACTGGGGAGATGAGAGGGCCAAGTTTTACCTAAGGACTTTGACTTCAGATCTCCCAACCGAGCAGAACTGTCTAGATTGCTGAGGGTGTCTGTTTTAATCTAATAAACACTTGATTTTCCATAGAGTTGAATCTAAACATATCATTTGACCTCACTGGCTATACCTATATGGCCACCACACTCTGGAAAAGGTACAGGGGAGTGCCTTCAGTCCCCATTCCTTTCCACCAGTCAAACCTGTGGACACGACACCACCTTTGATTGTGCTGTTCACTTAAACAGAAGACTCATTTTACCACATACTAATAAGAAACATTGTCATATTTGAAAAAGAATGAAGCTATCACCACAGAAAAATCTTGTCTGTACAAACCCCCTGACCCCCAGTAAATAATTTCCTGCATGAAGAATTAGCAAAAGGATTTTTCCCCTGGGAAATTAAATAGAAACCTTTTATCATAAATGCTATGTAGAGACTTAGCATATAGAACTACTCACAATGTGGAAAGAAACACTATATTTAGTTTGCATAACAGTAAGAAGAAATGTCATGGCATACTTGGACTGCAGCACATCGTATTTCCTTAGCATGAAGATGGTCTCTTTAAATCTGTGATATAGCCAAGATCCATTTCCAAAATGAATTAAGAAATTACTGTATAGAAAAGGAATGGAGGATGACTATTGTCATGGCTGTTCTTCAGGAATGCATTCAGAAAATAGTTTATATATCTTAGCTGCACCTACAGGAAATGCCCATTTTTCTAGTTTCCTTCTCCTTATGCCAATGATGTTTTCAGTACCAGACACTCAAACATGCCTGAAATGACTTCTCAAGCGCAAGAAGAAATGTAAAATCTCATTGCCTTATTTGCTGACAATAGCTGTATTCATTATTGTCTATCCAGACACTTCAGTATTCTACTGTATCATGTTTTGTTAGGATAAAAGCTGTGAGAGATGAGCTGTTACTGAAATGTCCATCATTACAAAAATAACCGTTCTTTTTATAGAAGGTAATCATTTACATGTATTGATCCATTAAAATGCATGTTAGAAAGTATTATATTGTTATGACAGACACAATAAGGCATATTCCTGTTAAGAGAGTCCCAATTTTTCGTAACAAGCCACCTTTTCTATCTTTGTCCTGCAATTTCACACTCACACTTAAACAGATGGTCTATTAGACTCAGCTGTTTCCTCTACTGTTCTTTAGGAGCGTAAATATATAATGCACTGGGCTAGAAGTGATGTTTGCAAATGTTTTCTATACAGGAATAGAGAACATAGGCCTATCCCAATGCTAATAGACATATTAAATGTGTTTTTATTGGAATAGAAATAAAACACAATTATGGCAGGTCCAAGATCTGAGCAGCTGGAAAAAAAAAGCCTAAACAAATCATACACAGGAAATCTATTATTTGCTAAAAATAAAATAGTCATAATAAAATATCTCCAGATGCATTTTTCCTGCAATTTAATACCTTGTAAATATTAAAAAAACCCTGAAAGTAATTAGAGTAACTGTCATTCCTTCAAAGTTTTTTGATCAGGCTTTTGATCAGCATAACAGACCTTTTTGTAGCTTTTAAAAATTAACCATCTGTAATTACATGCCTGATGTTTAACTAGGTAATCTGTACGTAATTAGCTCAGGTACATGTAGGAAGCTGAGCCTATACCTGAGGATAACCGTACGTCTTCCACAGATAATGAATTTCCTAGGAACCACAGTGAAGTGGGACATAAAATGGCTGAGGGGTCACCAAGTCATCAGCATACTTACTCATAGCACAATAAAATAAGAAGTCTTAGACAGTAAAAAAAAAAAAAAGTAAAAAAAATATATATTCCACTATAATTTATGAATTACCATAGTATGTAGTTCACGGACATCTAACTGAAAAACAGTTACAATATAAGTTTGATGGCCCTTAAACAATGTAAGACAGAACCACTTGGCACATCAATAGACAGGTGTGTTTAGTCCAGTGAAGTATTTGATATCTTTCTATTATTCAAGCAAATATATATCAAAATTCATGTAATAGACATCTGCTTTGGAAACGGATGCAGCAAAAGCTGATTCTTAAGCATCCAAAGCCAGTTGAGGTAGGTCTTTTAGTAGCCATAAGCCTTTCTACCACCCCAATGGGTTTATGAAGAAGTCCAGAAAGAAGTCTGTTCCTTAATCTACCCTCTGTCAAAAGTCTCCTTATTTGCCTTTGGTATCAGTGTCACATGTAAGCTCTTGTGAATTCAGGAACTCCAGTGACACATTAGTTTTTACTACATTTATAAAAACTGTTTCAAAATGTACCTTCATTTTGCATGAGTTTCTGATTCCACACTCCCTCATAAAAAAAGAAGTTAGAAATAAAAATAAACTCTGTCATGAAAAATGACAACACAGGAATTTAACTCTTGGTTAGGCAGTGGTAAGTTTTTTACATTGAATAGTGATGAGTCATGAAAAGAGGATTGAACACAGACCCAGTCGATGTTTCTGGATTATACAGCAGCAAAACAGAAAGAAAGGTTTTTTATTCTGAGAAAAAGAGTATAATAAATGGTTGGAGACGGCACAACGAATTGATTTGCCGTGCTCATTTTGGAAATTAACATTGCTGAACCACTGAGACTTGATCTGTGAGTTTCAGGCCTGTTATTTTCCAATTTTGCTAATACTTTAATTGCAAATATATTTGACAGGAACACTTTTTACAATAGCCCACAAACAGCAGTTTTACAAAGAATTTAAGAAACATGTATGCAAATATATCCCTTATATGATTTTAAGTATACTGCAATTACAGAAGCTTACATTCATCTGATTATTTTACTTTAAATTTATGCTTGTTGTTTCATCCTTGGACTGTAAAAGATTACTTTCTTTGTTGTATATTGATTACTTTCTTCATCCTCACTTTTAAAGCACATTACGTTCAACTCAGATGATGCCTCCTGTTTCAGAAAGAAGAAGTGGGGGGTGGGGAAGTTGTGAGCAGAAAGCTTTTATTTGAGTTCTCAGCCATACCAGAATAGCAGTATAAGATGGGTGGGAGAGTAGAAGTTGACAGACATAGCACTGGGATTATCTTGTAAGTGTTTGCTGAATAATCTCTTATTGAGGCTTTCTGAAATATTATGACATGGTGAAAAGGAGCCAAGGTAATGAAGGCAAGTGTTGTAGCTAAATAAGGCTAGTTGTTGCTTTTCTTTTTGTTTCCATTCAACACCCAATAAACTGAATCTTCACAAAATATAACAGTTCAAGCAGTTTTCTTATTAGCTGGGTTGCACTCACAAAATTGGTAAAGACTTTAGAATACTTCTTTATTTTAGATACTTCCATATGTCATTTTCATGTTTTAGTTAACAAGATTCAGTAAAAAAGAATTCAAATTCTAGCAAGCAGATTCACTAATAATGTATCATTTACTAGCATTGCATTATGACATTTATTCATTGTTTGAAGAGAGCACATTTGAACTGAGATATCCACCCCATAAGTGTGGTTTATGAAGTCTGTGGTCTATGAAGATTCTTCTAGCAACTTCTGAAGTAAGAACTTTGCAAATAAATGAGACATTTTAAACACGGGTAACAGAAGACCTGGGGGGCAGGGGTTAATATCATCTTATTTTTTGAAACTGAAATAGAGACCAAAATATTAGGACAATTTTCCAAGACTTTTCTCTGGTAATTGCTGGATTCCTCCCCATCTGAAATAAATCTAAGTAACATAAATTCATGCTGAAGAAGAATTTGGGATTAGATGTATGAATTTTCTTTCAGTTGTGGGAGGATGAATAGGCTATCTTGACACATGTAGAAAGAAAATAATCTGCTTAGTGGCATCCAGAGAAGTACACATTTTCTTCACTGATACTCAAAAGACACTCTACGCAACTTCGGTGATACCAGAAATAGATATATATGTGTATTTGTTTATCCTATCCTGTGTCTCAAAATTCTCTTCCATTCATAACATTTAAGCATTCTGCTGCAAATTTTATACAGCCTTCAGAAATGAGAAATATCAGACTAAAATTATGTAAGAACACTTAACATTAGAGAGGTAATTTAAGCAGCCAGGCTGCTTACATTTCTTTCATCTCTAAATGAAAATCCAGAGCTGGAGAAGGCTTGGGGCCTTCAATGGGGTCCAAAACAATGTGAATGTAAAAATCTCTCTTATTCTTATTTTCTGGTTTGATGGCCAATGTAAAAGTCCTTGCTAGTCACAGGTTGAATGATTTCAGTTTTCTATGCTGATGAGGAAGTATAGGTCATGAAGTTGAATGACTTGGCACCTGCAGTCTGACAGATTGGAAACAAAATACCAGCTGCTACAAGATTTGGACACCACTCAACTGTGAGATGTTTCTTAGGATTGCTTTCTGTGAATTTTTTTTCTTTTGTATCTTTAGTGTTTGAGCCCAACATAAAAACCCACATAACTTACATGATCACCTATGCTATCCTGATAAAGTCAGCTTTACAAAGGGTCAGTGGTATTTGTCGATGAATACAGAGTCACAAAACCTAATTTATACTTTCAAGCATGATACTAGTTTGACATCTTAACAGCCCAAATACACCAAATGAGTATAAAATCACATCACATTTCTTGTGTTTTGCTTATATAACCCAGCTAGGTACTGTGTTTTGAAGATTATTAATAACCACCATGAAATATTTTCCTGCTGATTCCAAAGGTGTAGGCTGAGCAGTATAATCCAACAGAATCCACTTGTTTACAGTGTGAAAAGTCCTGGTTTCTGTCATCCTTTTCAATTTATCGAGATTCATGAGTTTAATTATTAGAGTGGGCGGGGAGGTTAGGGATTTTTTTCCAGACTTTTTTTCTATTCTCAGAAAATACCAATCTGATATGGAGACATTGGAATGTGGTGAAAGGACCACTTTTGTTTTCTGTCAGTGTTGTCCTACAAAATGTCAACAATTAATTTATGTACAGTCCTGTTCTCAGCAATTCTATCATACCGTGGCAACATCAAAGCTAAACCTGAAGTTTTCCTACCTTTTTGGAAAAACCATACATTTTGTATCAAAATATTTTAGGTCTTTTTTGTTTGCAATTTCATTATTATAGGAGAGAGATTTTTACCAAATCAAAGCATATTTTTTCATTTTTCATTAGCAGAGTCTTATGAAATAATCAAATAATAAATCACATTTTGCTCAGCCTTATCTGGTTCACAGACCTCCTCAGAATCAGAACATCTCACCTCACTCTGTGTGGGGCTGGAGCACGTGATACACAGTGCACAAAATTGCACTTTCTAAAATGTGTCTATTTCAGCTCTATTTCCCAGTAAAAGATAAAAATCAAATATTGGAATTCCCCGTAAGACTGATGTTCAGGATGAGGAGCAGTGTTTTTTAAATTACCTTCACTGGACAGTCCATTTTGAAAGCACCAGTCCCTTGCAGTGATGTTAACTAAGCAGCTCAACATGAAGCATCTAATCTTTCTGTTGTAACTAATTTAAGCTGTCTAGCTTTATTGCCTGATATCCCACTACAGGTTTCTGACATCTAGAATTTAGCACTCTATATTGTGAAGTTGATATCAAAGCACTTTGAACCTCTGACTTTCAAGCTATGCATAAATTTCCACATTTCTCACAGCAGCATCTAATTTTCCGCCCTGGCATGCTAACAGCATCTCTGAGGTTTCCCCTATGCTACACGATGATGTTAACGAAGAAGATACTGCCTCTGCTAGTGACACTGGAAATGGCTGTCAGACTCTCAAAGCCGCTCACCTAGTTCAAATCCCACAACCACAAAAAGAATCTGAAGTTACCTCAATCCCTTGAGAAACCCAAGGAACATCATCAGTCATATGAGGAGGTAAGGAGTTTCAAAAAGTAGGAAACAATCACTAGGAGAGAAAAATTAATATTGAGGGCTAGTTTTGACCATAAATCAGGACGTCACATGAGGGCAAATGTAGCTTGTAGCATGTAGATGCGTGCGTGAGCTCGTGTGTGAAGTTAGTGGTGAATTTTGACTCAGAGATCTAACCTCACATTGATACATCCTGAGCCTTAAAATATTTACCTTTTCACTTCCACCCCAATATGCAACAAGAAGCCGCTGCAACTTGATCTCATGTTTCTCACAAGTAGTTCCCATTCCATAATACTTACCATGTGCTGTAAATTAATTAGGAAACTACTGCCCATGAAACTCATCCCAGAAGACTGAAAGTAAACAATATCAGTTTTCATTTTGTGAAGAGTTCTTCAATTCTTGGTGCTTAAAGATTGCATATTTTGAAATGTTACCATCCTGGGGTCTGTGAAAAATTGACACATTTTCCATTTATGTAAAATGTTCAACACTAGAGCAAGGGTTTATATGTTACCACAGAAATTATATGAAGGCATTCCTTTTGTTTTAGTTGTCCACCCATAGGTTTTTGAACCCGGGGTGCTTTAGGAACTAATCTGCAGAGTCCTAACAGACTAAATTTTGAATTTCAGTCAATGAAGTAGCTGATAGACATAAAATGACAAATTGCCATGCTACACCCCAGCACCTACTGATCCCTAGAAGCAGACTGTTATGCTACAGGTTACCTTGGATAGACTGACTGCATTAATTTGCATTAATGATTTCAGCTCTGCCTTTTTGCTATAATATGATAATATTTGGGGTTGATTTGAGAGATTTTCTAACAAGTGTAACATTTTGTGGAGGTAACTAACAAGAAATTAGGAGATTTGCTTGCTGTAACAATGGCTGCTTTATCATCTGATCCTAAATTAAGTAGAGGCTGCACCCTAAATTAATGAAAAATACAGCAGTTTTACAGACCTCTGAAGTCTAATCTCAGAAACAAAGAAAAAATACCATTCTTTTCCAAAAATAAACACAGTAGAATAAAGCAAGTGGTAATGGGTGATGTTTTGTCTAATGCTGTGTAAGAGAAAGCCACTGAGCCTAAATGCATTGACATTGCAATCAGATTGGTTCAATAGCCCAGTCTACAATTGTCCAATTCACAAAAGTAATTTTAAATAAAATATTATTTTAGAAAACTTCCTTTCTTCTTCTTCTTCCAATCTTCTGCTAAATTTTTTTAATTATAAAGACAAATTTTTATATTAACAAGTGTATGTAAATATTTCTGCTACTTATCCCACCTAATTATCATAAACTGTTTTCAGTTATTGCAATTAAAATCAAATGGAGATTTTAAATAAATTAAATAATAAATAAAACCTGACAATGTATATATGATTTAGTAATAATTTTTAAATGAACTGCTGTTCAGGATAGACTTTTCCAGCAATGATTGCATTTTTATTTGCTAATACAAAGAGGATCTGAATCTGAAGGTGCAGAAAATGTCCTTGAGTGAATTTTTAGCAGGACCTAGGAGGAAATTAATTCTGCAACTCTTATTATTGTTAATGGGAGTTATTCAGCCAAATCTTCACGCACGAATCACAATTAATATGTACCCCTTATGGTTTTTTCTGCATAATATTTGAAATTAATTTCCATAAACAAGTTCCCAGCAGTTATTTAATACAGTAGATCTGATTATGATTCCACAAAGGTCCGTTGATTCACTTCAGCATAAGCCTGAAAGTGTAGCAACATTAAAAGGAGTAAAGCACCTGAATGACCGCTTAAATTAAATTCTCACCCTGGTGTAACACAGCTAACTTCAACAAGCCTAAATTTACACCAATATAAATGAAATCAGAACCCTATTTCTACAAAACAGCTTGCTCCTTAGCTCATCAATGGTGACATTTCCACATCAGTAACATCTAGATGTGGTGTATAAACAGTCTGCCTGCTTGCTTTACTAGTAACTGCTCCAGTGTGGAATTCAGTTCTGGTGGGTAGTATTTATTCTGTTTGTATCCTCCCAATGTTTCTCTTAAATTTGAGACTGTTACATATTACTTCAGTAAGAATATACTTCCCTATGAGAAGAACTGAGGAAAATTGATTCCTGTTTGTTCCTCTCTTTAACCTCCCTTGCAAGAAAACAGTAATATTGGTACTGCCTTTCACTACTTTCCACATAACACTTCTTGATTTTCTTAGTATCTCTTCTGGAAAGGAACTGCTGAGTTCAGCATAGTGAATACTTTTGTACAGATGAAACTTTTTAGCTTGCTTAGATACATCATAAGCCACATAGATGGAAAAAAATCTACCACTGATTACACAAAATGTATGAGAATAAAATGTAAGGGCCATGGCTACTTACAACAGTACTTGGGGCAATCCATTTACCTGCATTTTATTGCAGATTTTTCATTTTGAGATTTGTTCCACTGGCAGTGGTGACTGACATGAAAAATCCTGCTGAACAGGCCTTCTCACTGTATTGTGTAGGTATCACTTGCTCTGCTCCCGAAACCCCCAGACCTGAGAATGTAGGGGTTTTACCATCCCTGATGATGGCTTCTCCATGGAAAATCACCTGTGTTCATGGTTAACACACACATGATGTATGGAAAAGTCCTGACAGTGTACAAGTCCTAATACTATCTGAATTAGCTTGAACTCTTTAGGATTTGGCACTACCTGACCACTCTCAGGAGATCTGCAGGCATGCCACTTATTATACCCACTCAAACAATTTCATCTTTCTTGCACTTATTTTCAGACAAAGTCAAAGCAACAGCTTGAATGGTTTTGCCCTCGCTTTTGCCATACTATCTAAAAAATCACCAGACTACAATACCATAGGCCATGATACCTGTTAATACAAGCTGCCTATGCAGTCATGACCAGAGTCAGTTTGAACAGATGAGTGTATATGGACAATATGCTAGTCTGCTATTTCTACCAGAGGTTTCTATTCTTCCTCATTGATACTGAAAACACATCTGCAGTTTCTGCCTTAGGCTTAGGTATTTATATAATGAATGCCACCCTGGTAGGGCAGAGATCATAAAGAATGCCCATTTAAAGTACTTGAGAGGATTTTTTGTTCTCATATTATCATTAACAAGAGAAATTTTTTAGGTTCTAATATTTTTGGTTCTAACATTATCATTAACAATTTGTACTATAGAAGGTAAGTTTATAAAGTGTTTGGATGATGTTAGTCTGGGGAAAAGCTGGAAATGAGCTCAAAGCTTATCAAGTTTTGGTGCTGCTTAAAGAGTGGTTGTATTATTGAGAAGTCCTTGGAAAAAATGTAATTATGCCTGCATGGTGCAGCAGTTGGTTAATAAAGCCTGCCTCACTTGAGGATCTCCATGGAACCACCTCCCTGTCTGTGTCCACAGCCCTGGCAACACAGATAAGCTACCCATGGATGATGATGAGAGCTGGCTGCATTTCTGTACCAAGACTACATCTGTATCTAGCTTGCAGATCTCTTATTCATTTTTTCTGATATGACCCTGTCATGTACTCACTGTCAGATTTTGCCATCTAATACCTTATTTGTGATTTCTAAGAACCAGAAAGCACAAAAAAGATATCAGAGCATAGTCTGTAAGAATACAGAAGTACTGACTTTCTGTAACTGTTCTGAAAAATACAAACGCAGCAATATAGCAGAGACAGGATATGGCCTACAGGAAAGATGGGGACAAGCTTTTTAGCATGACTTGTTGTGAAAGGATGAGGGGTAATGGCTTTCAACTAAAAGAGGGTAGATTTAGACTAGATATAAGGAAGAATTTGTTTACAATGGGAGTGGTGAAGCACTGGAAGAGGTTACCCAAAGAGGCGGTAGATGCTCCATCCATGGAAACATGCAGGGTCAGGTTGGACAGGGGTCTGAGAAACCTGATCTAGTTGAAGATGTCCCTGCTCATTGCAGGGGAGGTTGGACAAGATGACCTTTAAAGGTCCATTTCAAATATTCTGATTCTATGACTCAGTCATTTTTCTGGGAGGAGATAAATTGTTGATGATATCAAAAACTACAAAGCGTGTTTTGTAAAATTTTAACCCTAAACTGGTTTGCATTTCAGTCATTTGGACGGTGAAAGTACAACTGCTTATCTCTGGAACTTGTAAGTAAAAGCAAGTACATGTGTAAATATTTCTAGTAAAAATTATTCTGACTTGAAATAGTATCCAAATTTTATTCCAGTTTTCTTACACCTTACTGAAAAAAAAACTAATTAAAAAAATAACCATAAAATCCCCTGGAGCCCAATACCCTGTATTGCCACACAAACCTTTAAGAGTAATTGTTTAAAAGGAACAGAAGACATATCTCTATAAATTAACAAAGAAAAGCCCATATGGAATAAAGTTCAAAATCTTAGAAACATGTAAATAACTAATATCACAAAATACTAAAAGATTCAGTGAATTTTGGGATTTACTGAAGCTCATTCCCTTTGAAAAAGTTCAGAGTGTTTTTACTATTTAGATCTGGAAGATATTTAGGTATCAAATTGAAATAGCAAGATATCAAAACATAAGAAAAAAGATGTAGGAAATAAAATATTTTAACAATGGAGCAAGTTGTTATAAATTGACAAGAAATGACAAAAAAAACCAAAACAAAACAAAAACAAAACCCAAAAACCAGCAAGATTCCACTTCCAGGTCTAAAAAAGCAAGATGACAACATCTAAGGTAAGCATGGTCAGGAAAAAAAAAACACAAACAAAAGAAAACAAGAAAAGAGGTATGCTGCCAGCCCTGCAAGCCTCACCAATGGAAAAAGTTTCTGAGCTAAAATTCACTATTTTTAGTTGAGATTTTCCTTCCATTTGAAATAATCAAAACCACGTTTCATTTAGGTCAGCTGAGCATTAATCTGAGCCACAGACATACCTCATGTCCCCTCACCTCTCTCTTCTGTACTGATTGGACTATTAAATCATCTCACTGTGGTGTAGAATCATAGAATAATAGAATGGTTTGTGTTGGAAGGGACCTTAAAGATCATCAACCCCCCTGCCATGGGCAGGGACACCTCTCACTAGACCAGTTTGCTCAAAGCCCCATCCGTCCTTGCCTTGAACATTTCCAGAGATGGGGCCTCCACAACTTCTCTGAGCAACCTGTTCCAGTGCCTCACCACCCTCACGGTAAAGAATTACTTCCTGATATATAATCTAAATCTTCCCTCTTTGTCATCTGACCGCCTGGGTCACTGCATTATGGGAGACACTCATATTTATGGAGATGATAACTCAGGTGTCTACTGTGTAGGAGTCGTAGAGTATGGGATATCTGAATTTCAGCTATGGTAAGGCACTATGCACAACACATGAACATAACATTAATACAAGACTTCAAACCTTCTTAAAATTACATGTTCCATGCCACATGTTTGAAAAATATTTCATCTTTTTATTAAAAATAGAATAAAAATATGAAATGAAACTGACATTATCAAATGCCAGATATGTCTTGTTTATTTCATCTCTTCAATGAATAGTTTATTGACATCAACATTACTTGGTTTTGCTGAATGCTATAGTAACATCTGTCATAAATACTTCTGGAAATTTGTTATACAAACCCCAATCCTGCTAATCTGGGTGTACAAACAGTTGTCCCCCACTTAATAAGTAAAGCTGCAAACAGACCCTCAAAAAGAACATGATTGCTTCCAAGCTGATGACACTGGAAAATTTAACTGGTATTCTGAATTGATTCAGGCATATCCCATAGGAATATGTAATACTGTTGCTATACTCTTCTCTCTCTTTTTTTTTTTTTTTTTTGTGCTGAATGGTGAAATTAGCTGTGTTTCAGAGATACTAAGATCCTTCAGTTTTACTTGCTTTCAGTGACAGTGTCTGAGACAAAACCCTGCCCCAAAATATGGAAGAAAACCCCTGAGGTTGGAGGTCTCTGCTTTTGAAAGGAGTCCTATAAATAGGAAAGTAGTTCTCTGTTGGTGCAAGAGCATGTCTTAACAGACCTTAAGATCTTACACTATGAACCCTGAATGCACATCTATGGCTATACAAATACTTCCAAGTATTAAGTTGTAACTTCAAACTTGCCTAATCAACAGTAATTCAAGCAGAAATATGAGAGAAAAATCATTAAGAAAAATAATTTTGCTGACATGGATTTCTATTAAAAGCATCTTAAATTGGAATGGCTGCACACAGAAAATGCTTTTGCCCCCAAAACAACTGTAAGTGATTAGTCTATAAAAAGATTCATTTCTCCTAGAATAGAAAATCAAACCAGGAACAGATTTGTTCAAGCATCTGCTAAGAACAGAAAACATATTTTCTCTTTGGCAAAATGTCTGAAATAATGTTTTTATTCTGGAAGTGTTATTTTATGTTGTCCTCATTTTTGTTTTGTAGATTTCATGCTATAGCCACAACAGTATTATTAACACCAATAACTTTTTGTGTTCCTTAATAAGGAAACCTATGGTTTCAAATTAAAAAAACACCATCAGAATTAAGATTTGCATATTCATTGTATAGGAGTGATTAGACTAATCAAAGTTCTTTGATTAAAGAATGCTTCCCAAGTGTCTATCCCTGATAATTACTATTCAACCACTACATTCTAGGACGTATAACTGAAGGCCTTCATGCAAATTCTTTTTTACATAGCAATTCTCTGGGGTTTTTTCATTTTATATATATTTAGATATAGCTGTTGCAACCAGGGTTTTAGGAGCTTTTATTTTTAGAAAAAATGCAAATCTTGTGTAAATTGCAGTGAAATCACAAGTGATAACAACAGTACAAAAAAATTTAGTGCAGTTTTCTTAAGTTAAAGTGAGACAATCTCATTTCCTTTCTCCATTTCAAGTTTAAGAGTGATGCCACAGGTTTATTGTGCCCTATTGAATCAGAGCATTGAATCACTTAAGTCAAAATAAAACACAAATAAGCTCAACAGCAATTATTCCAAAAAGTCCACCTTGTCTTAAATAATAATATATCCTTCCTATGATGCTATGTGAATTTATCAAACCTTTTGGTCTATTTGTCCTTGACTTTATGAGATAAGGAGATTAGTCACTCCATTTTGCAAACTACCTTCATACAAACAACATTTTAACTCGAGCAAGGCATCCAAAGCCTAGTTAAGGCTACGGATTCACTAGTTAAGGACTCAGCTGATATACTGAGTACAAGCCTAACTAAGCCAATTTACAAAGAAACATTGGTGACAAATTTTTATTTTTCTTTCAAGCACTTGAGAGAAGAGAGGCAACAGCATAAAAAGTGTTGTGGAGAAGGGAGCAAGCTAACTTGATGATCACAGCACTTGTGGCAATGCTGGGAAACCAAGCCTCTGCTCCTCTGATTGGTTTCAACTCCCCACTTGCAGGACACTGCCCTGGTTTTTCACCAGGAGGCTCTTCTGGCATGAGAGCCTTCTCCAGCTTTCCTGTTGAGCTTGCTAATTTTTGCAGAAGAGGAAAATCAAAGGCCAAGAGGCCACTGAAGAAAAGAAAAGAGAACCCAATTCTACATCTTTGGGAGGAGACTCTATCTATTAAGTACCTGCTCTAAAGACTTTAAATGAACTTTATAGTAAGTGAAATATATAAACACCCTTTAGGGCAAAGACTAGAATCATCCGCTGGATTCTTGTCCTCCCTTGAAAGTGGGAAACATGGATTAAAAAAAAATTAAAGTAAGTTACATCCTAACTAAAAGTTGAAACTACTAGGAAATTGCCAGAAGAGATAATAATCTTCATATTCTCTGGCTACATATTTGAACAAGAATAGTAGTACCCATTGCAGGAAAGGTATACTGACTTACATTAGATGTACTAAGCATATAGATATCAGATTGGGTTTTTCCAAGCACAAAGTGGAAAATTTATTTCTGTTCACAATTTGTGGCTTTCAATATGATTTAAGTATAAAGTAGACACTATACTACTCAGTCATGGACAAGTTACAAGAACATTCACAAATGGGAAGGTCAGAGATAAAATATTAGGTACCTGGTCAATTTTACTGGTAAAAGCTATGCTCAGATTTTGAGAACTGCATGCTTTTACTTAGCCAGTGAAACACTCTTTTACACACAATAGCAACTTGCTCAAGGTCAAACCACAGACTCAAAGCCAGGAACAACTTCCAAGACCAAGGAAGATCATAACTGCTGCATGTTCTTATCTCACCAGAGTAAAGTTTAAGAGCAGCTATAAAACAGAATATAATTGCTGCATATTTAATTGAAACCACTCTATAGGATAATAACAGTCCCTTTTTACAGTGTATAGAAATTATATACATCACACAATCTCACTTTTTGCTGCCACACACTTTGTCTGAATTATTTGTGTAAGTAGTAATTGGGAGGATGATTAAATAAAACCACTCGGAAGAAGCTGTGCATAAATTTCACTATGTGTTTGCAGTCACATTTAATATCACAGCAAAATATGCATAAACCATGCTTATGTTATGACGGAAAAGATACAAATAAATAAAACTATTTTTGATTCTTAATTGATCCCCGGTCTGATAAAGGTAGAATAAGGCTTTCACAACGCCTCCACTTTTAGAATGGCACAAAAGTCCCCTTCCACTGGGGCCAAAAGCAGTCAGCACTAATAGCAACGGCAGTTGCCAGAGCCCTTCTGCCTACACCACGGTTGCAGCAGTAATGCTTTTCTGGCAGGAAA
>JAOTQQ010000001.1:105879371-105910475 GCA_026546715.1 Gallinago undulata | reverse complement strand
CACTAATAGCAACGGCAGTTGCCAGAGCCCTTCTGCCTACACCACGGTTGCAGCAGTAATGCTTTTCTGGCAGGAAAGGGAAATCACTTACATTGTTGCGTCTGTAATAAAAACTGTAAAGTTGGTGATTCAGTACTCTGTCAGGCACAAGTGTTAATCTAAGAGCTGTTCCCAGGACTAAATGTTGTGCTAAGGGCTCTGGGGGAAAGGAAAGCAAAAACCAAACCTGCACCCATCTATAGGGGTTTACGTGCATATTGAGGCAAGACAATGATACCAGGGCTTTAAAAAGATGATGAGGGAGGTTGCTACAGGAAGAAAGAGACAGCAAATATTCTTAAAAAAAAAATTAAAAAATCAGTTGATCACTTCAGTCTTGTCCCTAACAGTGATTTTTCACCCTGTCCTCAATCTCTATTCACTGTAGCACAGCTGGCAAAAGATTACAATGCAGATCATTACAGGTAAAAACTGAATCACAGAGCAGACCTATATGTAAAAGCCTACTTAACAAACAACATATATTTGGTTTTGTTGTTGCTTTAAACATATGTTAAACTCCCTAAAAAAGATCTTTTAAGACACAAGCAAGGAACAGGTCTCCTTCCTTTCAGCTCATTTAAAATTTTGTTTAATCTCAGTATTTTGTTTCATGTTTAGAATGTTCATGCTTCTGGTCTACTGACACTGAAAAATTAAAATTTTTTAGCATAAAATTTAATTTCATGCATTACTTAATAAACATTAAAAACAATATATAATTTATGCTTTCTTCAAAAGAACAATATTTCATTACCACAGAGGGTACAGGACATTAACATGACTTTAAAAGTTAAGATAAGAATATCACATTTATCACATATCCCGGAACCACTTAGGTTCTCCAGTATTAGAATGTCTGGTACAAGGGAACCCTAATCCATATACCATAAGTAAATAAATACAAGATCTTTTACAAGATCTCTTAAGTCCTGTGTTACAGATGGTGCCTTTTTGATTCTGCAAAGCTACTCAAGAAGCAGAGATATATTTAGTTCTTCCTCTTGTATTTCCCCTAGTCTAAAAACCACACCTGCTTAGTTAGCTGTCAATTGCAGATGACAAAAGAAGAACATATCAGGATGTTTTAATTGTTAACTTGCAAGACTGGTTATAATAGTTCTTTCTGTCATGCTTTAACTCCAGCCAGCAACTAAGAACTATACAGATGCTCACTCACTTCCCCCCACTGGAATGAGGGGAGAGAACTGGAATGGTAAACATGAGAAAACTCATGCATGAGATAAAACCACATTATTAATTGAAATAAAATATAATAATACAAATAACCACAACAACAACAAAGCCAATAAATTGTAATGATGAAGAAAGTAATAGAGAAAAATATAACCCAAGAAAGATAAGTGACACAAATGGAAACAATTGCTCAACACCAACCATAAAACATTCAGCCAGTCCCCAAGCAGCAGTCCTCTCACCAACTTCCTTCTTACTTTTATTGCTGAACATGTCATCATATAGTATAGAATACCTCTTTGACCAGTTTTGGTCATCCATCCTGGCTGTGCCTCCTCCCCACTTCTTTTGCATTCCCAGCCTACTTGCTGGTGGGGTGGTATGAGAAAGGCCTTGACTCTATATAAGCACTGCTCAGCAATAAATAAACTATCTCTGTATTTTCAACACTGTTTCCAGCACAAATCCAAAACATAGACTGTTACCAGCTACTGTAAAGAAAACTAATTCTATCCCAGCCAAAACCAGCACACCTTCCTACAAATACCTCACCTCAGCTATTCTAGGATAATCCCGATCCTAATTCCACAAGCATCCTGTGATAAACTATTCTGCTCCTTAAAATGTGTTAATCTAACTTTCTTTCACTTTCTTGTGACTTTGGTTGAAATCTTAACTTCAGAAATATTGCATGTAAAGCTTCAATTATCTTCAACAGGGCTATGACTCCAAAAACTATGCCTCTCTCCTACCTCATAATTATAAATCTTGAACTAGGACATGAATTTAAAAGGGACAAGAAACCTACTCCCTGCCCTCACAGGATGCAGAAAAATAACACTATCAAATCCTATCAGAGATTAATTTTAAGTGGGGTCAGAATAAGCAACGACAAAATCTGCATAGAAGGAATGGACTGCCATTCACAAGAGTCCTCACACACTTGAAAAAAAAATCTCATTAATATAAATACAATACATGTAACACATAGAATGAAAGACTGCAAAATAGAAAAATAGTAATAAACAAAGAAAATTCACTAAAGAAATAGATTCAACTTAGTCTGATTACATTCATAAACCTGAGATAAAATTAGTGCTCTGAGTAAGTCAGGGTAGTTGATATTTTCCGTGTGTGGTAGCTGATGGGTTATTTGGTGTTTTTTAATTTAATGTAGATCTAGACAACAATATTATTCAAGATGAAAAGCATTTTTTTAGAAATACCTGACAAACTTAATATTCTATTGCTCCAACATTGATATAATTCCTGCTATTTTAGTACTCTATTATTTGTGCCCTTTCCATGCACCTTTCAGCTAATTAAATAGCAACAGCTTTCCTCCCCCAAGAAATTATTAATTCCACTACAAGTTCTCCAGAAGAACTGAAATGTTTTAGAATCAGATATTCGGTACTCTAAATTTGGAAACAGAATCCTATATATCAAGATGAAATCTTAAGACGTGCCCACAATTAATAATTTTTGGACACAAAAAAAAGTTGATTTTACTATAAGCACCAACACTGTATTTTCCCCTCTCTGTTTCCATGATTCATTTCCCTCTTTCTCCACAACATATGTTTATATTTTATGGTGCTACATGAAGGATATGTTCCATTTCCCATTAGAATTAGAAAAAAAAAAAAAAAAAAGATTTAACAGTTATGTGAGCTGGCCTAAGAAGCTAAATAGTGTCTGGTATTAATGTACTGGCATCTTCATCTGTCTATACACATACCACACATGGATAAATATTTTCTGCATCAATGTACTAAAGCTGCCCCCTGGAAGCAACAAACCTGTCAGTTTAGTATTCATTTGCAATATGCTTTTCTGAAACCTTCCCTCTGCAGCATTTTATTAGTATTATTGTGACAACAACTGCCTAAAAATTTTTCTTTCAAATCCCCAAAAGTCTATTCTGAAAACAAAATTGAATGCATAGTGAAACTTCGTTGCAAGGATCTAAAGGAAGGGAGATGTGTAGACAGGGTAGGAACTTTTTTCTTCTAACTACCAAGCATTATTATTTTCTGAGAGTGAATTCAGTTTAGAAAATGAGAGAAGAAAAAAGCCAAGACTTAGGGGAGCTATTTACCATGTATTCCCTAAGGATAAACTGGATAGTCCAAACAAGTGGCATAGCCTATTGGTGGGACCCAAGCATTCAGTACCTGACCTCTGTGATGAGGTCAGAGCTCAGGGGACAGAGAAAAACTGAGTTCTGGCTCTCCTAATGGCAGCTCAAAAGGGGGTAAAAGACCTATAGCAGCACTATAGATTTTAAAATATACCCACTAAAAATTTCCTCATTGAGTCTAAACCTTTAGAGCATTTTTTAGCATAAAAACAAAGATCAATCTTTGAGCAACACATTTCCTGGCTTTACCATTGCAGAGCTGCATTTTTCAGATAGGATCACAGTCCAAACAGCGGTATTAGCAGTGAAACTCTGTGGGCATGAGAAAAGGTGTCAGAACCTCTCCTGGAAGAAATTTCATGCCAAGTAAGGTCCCATCATTCTTAAGGAACACCAAGCATATTTCTCCAAAACAATATTTGACCATTTACAATGTTTCCCCCATAAAACCCCATGGTGTGGTTCTAGTGCAGTCCTTCTGCCTGATGAATTATATTCCTATTGTTCAGACCCTCTCATGTAAACCAAGATGTATAAGCTATTCTGTATGTCAGTAACTACTTATGGCTTCCTGAGAAGGTTTCGGTATAAATTCAGTGAAAGGTATAATTTAGCAAGCAGATTTAGCAAGCAGCCGATTAGACAATTAAACTACAGATCTTTTGTGAAAGAAGTGGCTGGCAGTACACCCGCAGTGAAGGCTGACTTTGTAATTTAGCAAACCGATTTTATAAGTGGCAGATACAATAATTAATGGAGAAATCCTTTGTGAGCAAAATAACTCATCAAATATGCAGAGAGAAGGCAGATTTGCATAAAAATGATGTGTAGATTTCCATTGAAAAGCAATCTATTTTTTCCTGCCTTTTTTCCCCTATTTCTATTAGTAGGGTTCGTGGTAGGAGAGCAATGGAAAACAGAGCACTTAATAAAGGAATAAATTCCAAATGGCGACTATGAATGAATTTGAAGCATCAACCTAAAAAACTCTTGCATTAAAACTCAATCATTCTGTGCCTCATCTATCCAAAACCTGATTTTCTTTAATCAAGCTTTCTTGTTTTATGATTGCTATGCTTTATTGCTTCATTTTAACAATATGTCTGCAGCCAAATGTTGACTGAAACAGTGATCTTTAAAATTATTTGAAAGGTGCAGTTTCTGTTACTCTGTGTGGAGGAAGGGAATGTCTGTCACCAGATTTACTACTCAGTCCTTTATCTCAGGCAACTTCTTACACAGCATTGCAAGTGCACACGGAACTATAAAATGTTGACAAAAAATATGTTGTCATGGTTTTGGCTGGGATAGAGTTAACTGTCTTACTAGCAGTTCGTATAGTGCTATGTTTTGGATTTAGGATGAGGATACTGTTGATAAAACAGTAATGCTTTTAGTTGTTGCCAAGGGGTCAAGGCCTTTTCTGCTCTTCACACTGACCCACCAGCAAATAAAGTGGGAGTGAACAAAAAGTTGTGAGAGGACACAGCCAGGACAGCTGACCCCAAATGGCTGAAGGGATGTTTTATACCATGTGATGTCATGCTCAGCATATAAAGCTGAAGGAAGAAGGAAGGAAGGGGGGACATTCAGAGCTATGGCATTTTGTCTTTCCAAGTAACCGTTACCCATGATGGAACCCTGCTTTCCTGGAGATGGCTGAAAACCTTCCTGCTGATGGGAAGTAGTGAATGAATTCCTTATTTTGCTTTGCTTGCATGCACAGCTTTTGCTTTACTTATGAAACTGTTTTTATCTCAAGCCACAAGTTTTCTCATTTATACTCTCTCCACCATCCTGTCATGGGGGGAGTGAGCAAGCAGCTGCGTGTTGCTTAGTTGCCAGCTGGGACTAAACCCCCCCACAAGTTTACTCCCTGAGAACTCAGGACCATGGCTCATCATTTGAAAAGTGTATTTGCCCCTTCAAGTACAGTAAAAGCTGAAGCGGAGATGAAGATCATTCCCTGTGACAACTCAAAGCTGTGAGCATCTCCTCTCAGTAGTTCCCTCCAATCACTATGAAGTCTCTGGGGAAGAATAAATTTGGTTTTCCTGAAGAAGATAACAGGATGCCAGTTCTGTATTTATCTTGCTGGTGTGCTACAAAGGTCTCAGTGCTGGTCTAGAAAGGACTGCTCAGCAGTGACCTAACTTACATCAGTGCATTGAGTATTTTCAGATGGTCTGAACTGTTTAGATAAATGGGCTGTTCAAGCCATTACCTTAACTTTGAGAAAAACAGGGATCTGGACATAGATTTTGCAAAAAGCCTCCTTCTTGAGCTGTTACAATGAAGAACTGGTGAGAAACGGTGTCTTTACAGACACAAGAGTTCTACTCTTATTTTTCGGTCTTTGCTGAAATGGCCCATGAATTGCCACTTGAGTGACACCCCGGATTTTGGTCTGGTATACTTGAACCTGTTACATTATTCTGCCTGAATTGTGTGAAACTGAGTTACAAAGGAAATCAAAGATATTAATGTGGGTTTTTTTTCATCCAAAAAGGAATCAAATTATATATCAGGTTCTGATGGGACAGGCAAAAGACAGCCTGGCTTTTCCCTTGTTCTTGCTTTTAAACTTCTTTGTTTATATTTTTTATGAGGAGAATTTTTATATATCATACATCTTAGACTTTGTTATTTACATAAGTTCCACAGTCAACAAGGCTATTTTAGCATTTCCCTCCACTTACGAGCTTAACAAAGTACCATGTGAAATTGTTTCAAGATATTTTACACCTCTTCAAGAGAATGAATCTTGTATTTCTAAAATCAATAACCAGTTTATAAATTATAAGTGTCTTTTCAAAACACAGAAACAGAAATAAAATAAGTATAATCAGAGCAAATCTACATATTCAGGAGAGAGAAAACAACAAGATTATGGATCTGACTTTCTTTGAAGAAAAAATATTTTATCCTTTAAAAAAATGTAAAGTATTTATTAAAATTTTAGTCAGCATTTGACTGGAGCATTCAATAGAAAGATAGGAATTGAAATGTTTAGTATTTCTAATTAGTTAAAGTAAAATTCTCTAGTAAAATTAAGTTGCACTTGTTTCCTAGCATCTTCAATTTGATTCCAGTATGACTGTGTTTTATTATTGCAGTTCCCAGTATTTAGGATCCTTTAGGGCAGTCTCACAAATACTTAAAGAAGCTTTTAGAGGTATACTAGAAACATTCTGCTCCTGCTCAATCTTTTGCATTTGGTAACTCCTGTTTTATTATGCACGAAAATACTTCTGCAAAAGGTAACAGCATAACAACTTAGCTGCGATCCCCCTTAAATTACAGCAACCTGTAAAAGAGGAGCTATAGCAAAATAGTGGAAGTTGCATCCCTGTCTCCCGTCTTTGCTTCAATGATTCATGCAGTTCTTTTTGTGTAAATAACTGACAGCTTGCCCTGCAGCATATACTGCTAAATGCAATTCATTCTAAGCTGTACAAAAAAATATGTCCAACTTAACTGTCAAATACTTGTACACAGTATCTACTTTTCCCCTAGAAACAGTTTTAATTATTTCCCCTCAAGAAGCTATAATTTTTTTACTCATCACTTTGTTTCAATACATTTTTTTATCCTATCAATTGGTTAAGCGAAAGGTCTTTTAACACATGGTATTTCAAAATGTCAGTAAGGAGGAGGCTTCTGTAAGGTGTAATAGCTCAGCACTTCTCACAGGATTAGGAATATATTCATTGTCTTCAGAAGCAGATAGTCTATTCTAGGTTTAAAAACACACTCATAAATTCATACAGTTCTCTCCTAAACAAGTCAATCCTCCACAAAGCCACTTCTTATGACACAAAACCAGAAATCAGAAAACCTGATTTGACACAAACCCAATATGACTTTCCTTCCTGGACACAATATTTATTCCCATTTGATTTTTACCTTCACTTTTGGGAGAGCTGATCTACCTCTAGCAGTATTATCTATCTTCCAGCAAAGACACATGAAAACAACACATCCTTACAAAGGCTGTCTAAGAGAGGTAGCTACCAACCTGGTGAGGGACTGCTTTTACAATTAACTGTTCCATTTTAATCAGGAGCATCTGAGTCCATCCTTTCCACAGTTGTTCTGGCAATACCTGGGAATATAATTCCGGGTATTCTCAAGAAAGACTACGAATACCAGAATTTTAGCAAATTACAAAGCACATGTAGATTTGGCAGTTTAAGCAAGACAACTGGGTTTTCTGAGTTCTCATATATACAGACAAACCTCAGCTGGTAAAGCAAAGGTAGCATTCGTTTTCTTGCTTTTAGTTTAAAAGTCTGTAAGCAGAACTAATGTAAGAGCTGTTTTAATAGGTCAGTACAAATTATAATTGTCTGCCATATTTTAACCTATGATTATTTTGACTACATGTAAATGAAGAACTGAAAGATGCCTCACTAAGCTCAATGACCGCAATTCTAGCAACCTCCAGTTTGGGTTGTCTCCAGTAAGAAAGGGACATGATTTTCATTTCAGTGATGATGAGTTACCTGACTGGTGCATATGAAGAGACAAATTCTTCAACAGAGTCCTGCCTCCTGTTGGAGGATAACTCTTTTGAAGGGATCTCAGCTTCTATGCCTCCTTAATCATGTGTTTCTAGCTCTTGGTTTGTGTAAGTTTTCCCCTTTATTCAGGAGTGGAGGACTCCTCCTTTTAACCTCCATTTGAATTTCATACCTAGGAATATCTCTGAATTAAAATGCTGTAGATTTCTACTCATTCATTTCAGATCATGAGAACAGGCTCCTGCAACTGAGCTGTTTATTCAGCTGCTGGGACTAAGACCCAGAGAGGGACTGTTTACGAGGAAGTGTAGCGACAGGACAAGGGACAATGGCTTTAAATTGGAAGAGGGGAGATTTAGATTGACAATGCTTTTAAATTGGAAGAGGGGAGATTTAGATCAGACACCAGAAAGAAATTCTTTACAGTGAGGGTGGTGAGGCACTGGAAGAGATTGTCCAGGGAAGTCGTGGATGCCCCATCCCTGGAGGTGTTCAAGGCCAGGCTGGATGGGGCTTTAAGCAACCTGGTCTAGTGGGAGGTGCCCCTGCCCATGGCAGGGGGGTTGGAACGCAATGATCTTTAAGGTCCCTTCCAACTCAAACGATTCTATGATTCTATGATTCTATGATTCTATGATTCTCTCCACAGTACGTCTCCCCCGTCCCTGGAGCTGAATGGAAGGGAAGCCAAGGAGATCACAGCTTGGGACAGGAAGAGGAGAGGGTGAAGGTAGAGTACTGGTGGTATGCCAAGATGTTTTCCATCATGTCTAAATACTTAGAGTGCTTAAAGATTTATTTCTAAGAGTAAAATGAAAAAAACATATTTTGCTGTCAGTGAGATCAACTAGACTTACTGGTGTTTTCAGCTTTTAATAATCCTCTGCATTCTGAAGGTATACTCCATTGATGCACAGCAAATTAGGTATTTTAAGAGCAAACAATGAGTTTCTCCTAAAATTTTGCTTCAGCTTAACCTTTGTGCTATAGATATTGCATGTAACACATAGAGCAATAAAACATGAATTGTAAATACAATGTATGTTTCTGTTATTTTTAATATATTTCCACATAATGTTAATTCCAATATTCTAAGAGTTCAAAGAGAAGGTTGCCCACTTGCACAACTGGCATTAATCAGCCATTTTACTGTGTCATTCATTCATATTCAATTAATAAACAAATAATTCAAGTATCTATTACTATTTGTTATATCTTTTATAAGCCTTCTTCATAAACCAATAAAATCACTCATAATTATTTTTTTAAAAACGTTATGTGTGGGATATGAAGCTAAGTTTGGGGATGTGGATTTAATTCTATGAGTACCTGTTCTTTGTCTCCATTGCAAGATGTCAAATATATTGGACTTCAGTGAGATCCTATGTCTGAAAGTGTCTTCAGAAGGAAGGGCTTAAAAGGTAAAAGCACGCAGGTGCCATTGTCACATATATTTGTAGCAGTTTGTACAGGAACACGATACAGACATGAATGCCCAAGTCCCAGCTTTAAGTTAGCGACTTTAAAATGGAACTTCCTTAATGCCTTAATGGTTTCTCTTATTTCTTTCATTTAAAAACACAGAATCACGGAATCACAGAATCACCTAGGTTGGAAGGGACCTTTTAACATCATCTAGGCCAACCAATGAAAAACAAACAAACAAACAAACAAACAAAACCCACAAATGAACAAAAAAACCCACACAAACCCCAGATCACACCCAAAACAACACCAACCCAACACTAATCTATATCCCCGAGCACCATGTCAACTCGTCTCTTGAATGCTTCCAGGGATGGTGCCTCAATCACCTCCCCGGGCAGCCCATTCCAATGCCTGACAATCCTTTCAGTAAAGAACTCTTTCCTAATATCTAACCTGAACCTCCCCTGGCACAACTTGAAGCCATTACCCCTTGTCCTATCTTCTGTGACTTGTGAGAAGAGACTGACCCCTGCCTCTCTACAGCCTCCTTTCAGGTTGTTGTAGAGTCTCCTCAGTCTCCTTTTCTCCAGGCTGAACAACCCCAGCTCCCTCAACCTCTCCTCATAAGACTTGTGCTCCAGACCCCTCACCAGCTTTGTTGCCCTTCTCTGGTCCTGCTCCAGCACCTTAATGTCTTTCTTGTGGTAGAGGGCCCAAAACTGGACACAGTACTTGAGGTGGGGTCTCACCAGTGCCGAGTACAGGGGGATGACCACTTTCCGGGTCTTACTTAACACACTGTTCCTGATACAGGCCAGGATGCTGTTGGCCTTCTTGGCCACCTGGGCACACTGCTGGCTCATGTTCCTCCGACAGTCAACCAACACCCCCAGGTCCCTTTCTGCCAGGCAGCTCTCCAGCCAATCTTCCCCAAGCATATAGCGCTGCCTGGGGTTGTTGTGGCCCAAGTGCAGGACTCAGCACTTGGCCTTATTGAACCTTGTTCGGTTGGTCTCAGCCCATCGATCCAGCCTGTCCAGATCCCTCTGCAAAGCCTCTCTACCCTCCAGCAGGTTGACACTCCCACCCAACTTGGTGTCGTCTGCAAATTTGCTGATGGTGCACGTCAGCTATTAACAAATAATATGCTCATTATGGTTTTCATCATCCTGGACTCTTTCCCAGTAAGTAGTAATATACTCAGTGGTAATAATCCTTGACGATTTGACTTGTGTTGATGTACTCCAGTAAGAGTGTAGGTGATACATTCCCTGAGGTATAACATACCAGTGTTCACTTTGCAGGTTGCCTATCCATAATAGTGCATGTTTCTACATTATTTTGAAAATGGAAGACCATATCCAAACAAGCATTGTTAACTAAATTTTAGTAAAATTATCACATCTATAAAGAATGGTGTGAAAAGCTGTAAGAAAAATGCATACTTTTATGCTCACGAATCCAAAAGAAATTACATTTTCTGCAATCACCAGCTCATGTATAATATGCTTTGAAATTGAATCACATTATCACTTCAGACAGTAGAGGAAGTATCATAAAATAATAGCTATCTCATGAATTGCTTTTTTTCTAAGGACTTTCTAAAGCAAATACTAAGGTTTGATAGCATATTGTTTCAAATGGACTGCATCAGAAAAGGGGACTATGTGTGAAAATATTTGACCGAACACATTGCATGTACAAAATGGCTCCAATGAAATTAATGAGAGATGCATAGTACTACTCCTCCTGTCTTGCAAAAAAACCTGTGAGACTTTATCTGTTTTGAATGGGTAAATTTCCAGAATCTGATTAAATAAATTTATTTCAACAACTGAATAACTTCATTTTCCTTATTTTGATTTAATATCTCTCTCCATTACATCTTTTCTATACAAATTCTTCATTTCATCAATGCCTAGACATTCAAAGGTATTTTGAAACAGGAGTAACCAAATCTGGTGATGTTTCTGAAATTACTTATTACTGAAGTAGACCAGATGGAAAACACTTGCATAATTCTACAACAGGAGGTTGTCTGCAGAAATTATCTTTGCTTCAGTTTCTATTATAGGTAAACGTTAATAAAAATAGGTTTTAGATGCTTAAAACTACAGTATATTTCAGACAGTTTATACATGAATACAATTCACACATTTCTATGTATTGATCTAAAACGTAGTACATTAACATGGAACTCTAATATTATACTTTCAGTTCTATCTCAGTTAAAAGCATGGTAGCTAATATTAGGGAACACCTTAATTTGTTCATTTTAACTATCTTGAATCTATCTCATTAAATAGCAATATATTCAGTTCTATAATATAGAAACTGTGAGATTTTTAAAAAGTGGAATTCAGTGATATAAAAAGTTCTAAAAAGTTCATCTAAGATGTATTAAATATACATACGGAAGGGTTTTGGTTCTTTTCCCCCTCCAATTATGTTTGAGAGAGCTTTTTATTTAGGCCAGAACATAGAGGGAAAAATCCTTTATTCCCTCTTTGTACATGAACAACGCTATACACTCTATAAAGATTGTTACAAGTGCGGAGAGATCTGTGGGAGATCCCTTCTTATATAGTAGTGCCTGATTAAGTTATCAAAGAAATAAAAGGAAAAACAGTTACATCATCCCAACCATCTCTAATGCTAAAAGTCATATAAGGTCAACTGCTAGAAGTCTGAAATAATAGCAGCAATGAAATAATCCCAAACAAAGCCAAATTTAATTTTGATATGTTAGAAGGCCTGTGAGTCAATGACTGGAAACCATTTCAAGGTTCAATTTGTCATAACAGAGGTTTTACTGCAGAGTAGATGAATAGTATTTACAAAAGCAATGCAAAACACAGTAAGAGAAATTACCAGAAACCTTCAACAAAGAAGCAATGGAACAAATTAATTTCAGAAAGACTGTAAAGAAGCCAAAGAAAGAAAAACCAACCAACCAAACAAAAAAAAAAACACACTAGAAAAACAGAAGACAAAAGTATTACACAATGCACTGATGAAATCACTGGACAGACAAAACTTTCAGAAGGAGGGGCTCTGGTAGCCACCAGAGTTGCCAAGTAGACATGATATAAAAATGTATTAGTGTATCATAAAGATGGAATCCAGTCTGCTCAGCTTAATACCTATATTTAAGAAATCAAGTGAAGTGAAATTGTTCAAGCATTTCATGTTGTGTAATAATCAAAGAAGGCAGATTTAGGAAGATACAGTCTTTGTTTAGAAGCTTGTAAAATACTTTTTCACTAACTAAAGAGGGAATTAAAACTGTTTAATTTAGCATAAAATGTAGGCACACGCTGTCTCCCAAAGTTTAGTGGATGAGAGCCTAATCCAGGTTGAATCATGATCAGACTAGAAACAGGAATGATAAAATAGGCAACTCAAGAAATTCTAGAAACACCAAAGAGATACTAGAAGCATAGGAGGAATCACACGTTGCAAAACCTTCGATTTATCCAAATGTCGGATCCTGACCAGGCCAAATTTTAAGACAGGCATGAATAAGAGCATGGGACCAGCATCACCATGCTACAACGGCTAAATAATAGTTATGTTGCCATAACGAAAAACACAACAAACAGACATTGAAGTCTGCTAAAACAGTCAATACATTGCCTAAAACTGGTTAAAAGCACATGGGGGGGAAAGATAAGACACCTGTCAAATTAACAGGAAGAGCCTTACAACATTACATTATTTAGTAGTCTCAGTAATTACAGAAATAGAAGTTTGTCGTCAGTACAAAGAAAACAAAAGGGATGAAAAACATTTGCCAGCAAAAGACAACGAGTTCTCAGCAAAAAGTTAGAGGCCAAATTAGTATAAAGCATAGACACCACTTCAAGAGGAGTACATACAGGTAGTAGTAACAAATAAGAACAGTCTTAAAAATATTTCAAAATCTCTTTCACAAAATTGATTCAGTTTGAAGAGAAGTATTGTGGGGGGCAAAAGATGAAAACTGTGTTCACGTTCTACATGCTGTGAGTCGTGGTAGAAAATTAAGCAATGAGTTTTGCACTGAACTTTGCTTTCAACAAGGGAAACCAAATGGTTGCCACTCTTGCCTCATTTTTGAACTGGACACCATATGTGTTTGGAGTATCACAGAAGTTGATTGATAATAAATAAAAAAACCCCCAAACCACAACAACAAAAACCAGATGAAATGAAATCATGTATGTTCTATGTGGATCAAATTAAAAAACCTCTGTTCTTTGCAGGATGGCCAATGACATAATTTTCACGCAAAAAAAAAACAAGGAAGGGAGACAGAAGAACATGATGAAGTGTCTGGAAGTGAAACCATGGTAAAGATGGGAAAGAAGACCACAAACAGCTGACAGAAAGGCATACAACATTACACAAAGATGATACAAGTTCCTCCAAGCCAGAGGCTCCTCACTACTAGACTGGGGCATCCAAAACTGAGGCTGGTCAACTTGGGTAGAAAGAGAGCTGCATAGAAGAAGACATGAGTGCCCTAACGCTTGCTATGCCCACAGAGGTGGGAACCGAAAAACCAAGCCACCATCATTATTTCTTCTGTCGCACCTCTAGGAAGGAACTAGTGATAAGCCTCAAAGCCACTGCAGGCAATTTGATTTTGTAGATGTGAAGTCCTCATCACCACAGGGTCCTGGTTCCAAAGTAGAGCTTTTATGTACCACAGTACAACACACGTTGAGTTCTGTGTTACATCCTTCATATAAAATATCCATAGCTTGTAGAGTCAGCAGATACAGGGTCTTGTCAATTAAATGTTCACAGTCTGAAATCAACATGCTGGCTGACACAGAGCTTCGTAACAAAGACTTAGGTTGAAAAACATTAGAACATTCCCCAGGCTTGCCAAAACTAATTGACAAGACTGGAGTTCAGTGCTACTGAGAATTGCCTTTTACTCTGCAAGTTATTTGTCCATGCATGCAGTGTTTTAAAAAAATAACAAAGGTGCACAGGTGTCAATGTGTTTCAATCAATTTAAGTGTGAAAAATTGACTGCTGATATCCAATGATGCAACTGGCAAGTTTCAAACATGTATGAGGTTAAGTCTCACTGAATAATTCACTATGCCTATAAACTAGAGTAATAGGAAGTGAGAAGGGGTGTTTGTATTATCATAATGATTTTTTTCATTGCATGTGGTGAGCTGACAAACCACTTACCTTTCATATTTCCTATCTGATTACAGCCCACTAATGGTGATATGAGAAACTGTAACATGGAGCGGGATTCCTACAGAAGAGACAGCAATTTTTTTTGAGAGGAGCTGTTCCCAGAATACATTTACAGATCATAATGGTCAATTACCTGGATGGAAAAATGCCAGCCTGTATGCCCCTGCCACCAGGCACCACAGCCTCAGGCCAGTGGAACTGTCACCACTGAGCTCCTCCAAAAAACATAATACAGATTTCTAGTGTGTGAGCTCATCTGTCACCTACTCTGCTGGGTCACCAGAGCACATACCAACTCTGCCAACTTCACAGCACAAGGAAGAGTGACCAACTTCCTGGGCACAGCCCCCTCCCTTGGCCAATCAAACTACTAAAAAACTAAGTTAATAATAAAAATATTAACAATGCAGTATGTGGAAACAGGACAATACATCCTCTATTTTTAAAAGCCCACATTCAAGTCTTTATTATTATGTCTTCATTACCCAAGATAACTAGTTGAAATCATATCCCTACCGCATTATACATTTATACAGAAAATAGAGCATAAGTCCATATAAATGCCAGTTGTGTAAAGGCATATTATCAAGTTATAGATGTTTAAATATCTGACTGCCTGCTTATATAAATCATTGGTTGGCACATACACAGCATTTAATGATTTAGGCCTTGGTCACTTTTAAAATAGATAACTAGAATCTAACATTGCTTGGACGCATGAAAATATTACCATATTGTCTCATTTATTTTTAATCTTCTCACATACATTATAAAACTAAAATAAATCTAAAATAATTCTGTACACAAAACTGGAGATTCTTTTAAATAGATTCATTTATATGCATTGTATTGGTTTAATGGAAGTCATGAACTTGGAGGTACATATAGTTGACAGAAATTTATTCCCTCTCTTTTTAAATACTACATCTTCAGAACTATGAAGAACATATTTGAAATGAGCAAACTACTGGTTTCAAGATTAGTATTCACTGAGGTCTGCAGATGAACAAAAGATGTATGAGACAGCAGATAGGATTCTTCTGTTTATACATGCATCCCCTAAATGTGAACAACTCTAGCTCAGTAATTTTCTAGTTTTTTATTTCAGGCGGCAGAGCAGCTGTGACTTCATTGCTTTAGTTTAATTTTAATTGAATGTGTAGTTTGGAATATGTTAAAATGATCCACATGAAATATTTTAAAATGTCTTGCATACGAGACTGCTGAAAATCCATCAGACTTTAAAGTAAGAAGACAGTGTACTGTGTAAATGGATGACACTACTGATCACATTCTCCCTCTTCTCTGCACCCCAATCCTAAACTACATTTACCAAAATGCATAAGTCTATGTTAAAACAGAATTGCAATGGGTTACCTTTGCTGCAGTATGTCACATATAATTTTTTACTGTGAAAAATAAGACTTTAAAATATAGCTTGAAACATGTTCAAGACATTGATTTCTACTCCTAAGAGTTTCCCTTGGAGGGAAAAGAAATTCATTTACGAAAAAGTTTTATAACAAAACCAAAAACCCACTTTTTTTTTTGTTAACTATAAGCATTCTTTCAGTAAGAAATATTTTGAAAGCATTAAAAAGAATGATTTTAATATTTATTATTAAAAAAAATATTTTTAAGTACTGCAGTTTGTTTTTCTTTTTTAAGATATGAAACCTGAAAGATAAAGGTCAACTGATTTGAACGACATACTGTATTTAAAATAATTCAGGTTTTAACTGTCGTATCCACCAGTGAATTAAAATATTCTCTCACTTCATTCCTTATACATGAACCCCTGGAGAATAATTATTAGTATGTACCTGTGTTTACCTAAATACAAATCAACAAGACAATTTTTATTCTGGTAAAATTCTTTTGCAACTTTGTCAATTCTTTGGTTCTTGGCCAGCTCTTTTGCTTACAAGCCAAAAGCATGTAAGCTTAGGCTTATGCAAAAGAATTCCCCAAAACCCTAGAAGACTATTTTCTACTGTCATTTTGTCATTTAAAATTTTTATTTCAATTATAAAACTTCCAGATGGAAGATATACAAATAAAAAATAATATACCACTCTTGCATTTCACAGTCATACCTTTCAATGTGTCCATTTCCTGCTACAGGGAAATTTGTAACATTCATGCAGGAATTTTCTACTATATTTTCTTTTAAAAATGTGCAGGATATCCTTTTCACCAGCAAAGTAGGCAAGCTAAATTAAAATGTATTAAAATATATTTAAAAAAATCCTTCCTAGAAGTAAATTAAGAATATTTGTAGAACATTATCTTAGTTTCCTTTGCTTATTTTTACACAAATATTTATGTAATTTTATTCCTGCTCAGCAGAAGACAAATATTTATACTGGGCTCCTAAGTATTGCAGAGTATCATCTCTGATATTTCATTTAGATGAATGCAATTGCATAAACCTAAAGCTTCAATTAAATGGATTTATCATTACTTCCACCATTCCAAGCCACTGTGATGCTGAGCCACCAAAACCTGAGCACACAGGCAGGCATTTTGCTGAGTGCTATCCAGGCATTTGCAACCACTTAGGACATAGCCAGGCTTGAAAAATATTTTTTGTATGCTGGGTAACAGATTTTAACTAAATGTTTAAGACATCTGAGAGCATTTATCATGTTTTAAAAGTTAGCTGGTCATAGTCAGCTGTAGTACTTCTCAGGTTTACCCACTTTTTTTTTTTTTTCTTTTTCAAGCAGAAAGCTCACAGACCTTTTCTATTGACTAGAACTGTTCTTTTCTTTTCTTTTCTCTTTTCTTTTCTTTTCTTTTCTTTTCTTTTCTTTTCTTTTCTATAAGGTACAACATTTAGTTAGCTTATGCAAATGCAGCATGATTAAATTCCTAATGAAGTATGCCTATGTACATATACTTTCTTCCATTTCCTTGCACTCCAATTTTCTATTTTGATGACTATATCTTTCACAGTGCACAATCTAATTTCTGAAGAACATTAAATAATAACTTATTGTTAACACTAAATTCCTAAATTAAAAAATGTATTGATATGATATTCATGCAACTCTTTATTTTCTAAATCTGTTTAGTTGTAAAAAGATGAAGAAGAAAAAAGAGAAGAAAACTGATAGATGTTCAGCCTAAAGCTGAATGTAGCCTTAAATCAAGTGAATGGTGTTCTGAGATCAACCTAGAATTTTAGCATAAAAACTATACACTAAAAACAAACAACTTTTATTTTAGTACTCCTTGCTGATATTCACTGGTTCTTCTGGCAACTGCCAATTAGAACAGCTGCAGTTTTACCATGCAATCAATGTGCAAAACAAAACCAATTGACAACAAAAAAACTAGCTTTGATACCCCCCAAAAAAACTCAGGAGTTAAACACACAGCTACACTTTTCTGTGTTAAAAACTTAACATTTTCAGTCAACTCTGTTTCTGAAAAATGGTAACTTACAAGACATCCTAACTCTTCTATGTAATTTTACTATGCAGTACAACTGACTAATGCCTTAACCAGCAGTAGTGCAACTGTGCCCATAGCTAATGAAACTGAGAAAGACTGTGCAAATGTCAGACAGCTCTTCTTACAGCATGTCACAATAAACATTTTAATGCAAAAGTATGTCAGAAAATTTTAAAAAGCCAAACTAGAAACCAGCTTTAAAAAAGCTGTGTTATGTTCAAATTAGCATAAGCAACTATACAAGCACACCCCCAGTGTTTTCTTCTTTTGCCATCCATCAATCTCCCTACACAATTTTACAAAGATTTTTCTTTTTTTTTTTTTAAAAAAGATTATAAGAAACTTAGGAAAAACCTTGAAAACCATCTTTGACTCTCTTCCAGAAATTTATGGGTTCAACAGCTGTAATTTTGCTTCCAGTGAAAATAAATGGATATTATAAAGAAAGAAAAAGGAAAGGATGTCTAGGCAAATATTGTGTACAATGAGCTTGGAAAGTCTTACTAATATATGAGCAATAGGCTAACAGAGAACTACAATAAGATTGATGAAGGCATTTTGACAAAACATGTTTTTCTCTTTCTCTGTCCCTTTACACTGTCCTCTCCACATGAGCTTCTTTATTCAGTTATCATAAATCTTAACTGAAAAGAGAAAAATGTCTAAACATGGGTTTTGCCAAACCAACCACATTATTCTTTCTGTTTTCATTTCCAGAATAATCCCATTCCCTTTTTAATATTCGCCTACTGCAATGCAGCTTCCATTTATAACCAGGCTTCCAACAACAAGCATGAAGTAGCCTAAGTGTGTGGACAACAAAATATATGTAGCTATCTAGGAATAAAGGTGATCATTAATATTCTTGGTTTATTTTTTATGGCAACAGGTACAAAGAACTACTCAATGACATTCCAAAATGGGAGTTTAATATTAGGCAAAACAGAAGATATAGCTTGTAAAAAGAGCAAACCCCGGGCATTTGCTGCATAACCTGTTTCAGTGCATGCACAACAAGTGGTATTACAAATAATTGCTTTTCTATGTTTTACATTCCTGATTGGAATAGCTCTCTTCCAAACACCCAGGCTGATTTAGAACATTTGATGTTGATAAAAAAACAGAAACAGAAAATAGCTTCCCTGGTGTTATCCCTACGAAGTTACAAAGGGCTAACTCCTTTGGAGAGTTTAAGGTAAGAATATTTTACAGATGGTGTAACTTTTAGAAGTGTTTCTCTCAGCCGTGAAATGAGATCTTTCCAGGGGGAATGATTCTTCACTGTCTCGAAGCAGTTCTGTCAAGCCCAGGAAAATATCTGCCCCTGGTTTCATGGGAAATATTGAGGACCTTCAAGAGCAATGTGGAGAAACCCTCTGTGTTTTTATGAACAAGATTACTGCAGTGAGGGGCAGGAGGAGGAGGAGCAGCTCAAGTGTTTCACTTTGGGCTTTAACAATTGAGCAAAAGTCACAAATGAAAATGGTGAACAAATTCTGAAATGGGCCTACAAAGATTATGCTAACCCCAGATTAACAAAACCTTTTTGCACTGGAGGATTCTCCAGTTTCTCAGGCTCAGCCAAGAGTAGTTCAAGTGGTCTTCTGTGTATCAGTGGCTTCCTATGGCATCAAGTCACCCAAAACCACACCAAACCACTTCCAGTTATGTAAACAATCAAAACTATGGGGAAGTTTATGCTATGATACAGCCTCAGTCTCCCTGCTGGTAGCATGTATGAGCTGACAAAATATGGCAACTACCTACAACATCTCTAACAATGTCACTGATAATAGAAGTAAGCCCACAAGAAAATTATCTAAAAGAGCACTGTAAATCAGCATGAATCTTCAGCATGAAGAATTAGAAAACACAGCAGAGAAAGTGTTCATACATTTATTGTGCAAGTGAAATTAAAAAATCTGTAAGGGAACCACTGTGCTATCACAGACATCTACATGTTTCTACACAATATTGATTATAATAGATCAGCCCCTGTCACAGATACAATGAAAACACTAATGAACAAGGGAAATTAGAAGAACAAAGCACACGTGCTTTATTTTAATACAGTGATATTACAAAACTGTGATACTCAAAACATTAAATAGCCAAGGATAAGAGCATTTAGTAGATTCACAAGGAAAAAACCCACCAAGCACGTTTTTCTCAAGTTTGCTTACCTGATGGACTACAGCTAACGAAGGCACCAGAAGCAATCCAGGTGTGGTAGCGGGAAGCCTCTCCTGAATTATGTTGCTCTCCAGAGCTCCATGTTTCAACCTTTAGACTGCTTTTGCTTCCCAGCTGCCCTGTATCTTTCAGTGCAGTACAGATGTAGTCACAGCAGTGCACTAAATATAAGGCATTGTGCCACTATCATTGAAATAAAAGCATTTTGGTCAAAAGTGAGAACAAATGGGTGGAATCTGTACTGTGCAAGGAACAAAAACAATTCATCTTAATTCACATATTTTTCTACACATCTGGTCTTTTTCAGAAAAAAAAAAATACATACTAGAAGTAGCCACCTCTACTTTTTCATTCTTATACTGATTCTAGCAAGATTGTCTTCCCATATGGCTTTAGTGTAGGAAAAGTTACAGCACATGCACACATCTACGCAGATAAAACACTATATACTTCCTTTGACGTTTACTTTGATTCATGTTAATTAAACATCTTCAACAGGATGCACTGAAAATTACTTAGCTCCAAGCTATAAGCATTGCTTTTCAGAAACAGGGCAATAATAAACTCTGTCAGAGCTTTCACCAAAACTTGCTATTAAAAATATGCAGAGAAATGTTTGAAAGGAAAAAGGAGCAACAGGGGACAGAAGAAGCAAACACAAACAGGCACATAAATATGCAGTTTTTAATATGCAGTCCAGATTCCGATTTTCATTTTAAAGTGCCCTCACCCTTGAGTGAGCACAAAGAACAGGAGCAACTTGGCAGATGTAAAGGTATCAGTAACAAAAGTAATAACAGCCAGATCTTGCTGCCTCTGTTTGACTGACAGTTCACTTACCTGCCTTCTCTTTTTTCCTTTCTCCAGTAACCACAAAATGTATTACGTGTTTTGTATCGCGTGTTTTGCTTGAATGTAAGTGCACACAGGCAAGAAACAATTTCTCTGATGATATTACATGGAGCAGGCTAAATGCTAGGCTTTTGTGAGTGGCCTGAAACTTAATTTGTGCAGCTTGTGAACCGTGCAGTGGTACATGGCACAGGCAGTTCTGTTCAACTCCTGACTTACTTCCATCTCAATCCCCTGGCTGTGGCTATGTGTTCCTATGTGCTTCATCTCAGGGTTAGGTATTTTCAAAGTAGATTAGACTGAAAACAGCTGTTGATGACTTAACATCCTAGTTTAACGACTCCAGCTAAAAGAACAGGCAAGACTTTTGTTTTGGGTTGTTCCATAAATTGATATTTTTGTTTCTGATTTTGATTTAATTTGAGTATATATCAATCAAACAAACAAACAAAAAAATGAAAAGTCTTGGGCAAAAAAATACAATGTCATCTTCAGTATTTTGCCACTGTCATAAACACTTTTATAAAGCTCTAGATAATATAGCAATTCTCTAGCTTTGAATATTGGCAGTGAAAGTCAAAACATCTAGCATATATAGATATGTGTGTCTGTGCCTGCAGGTGTGTGTGCATTTTGAGACAGAGATATTCCACTGAAAAATGTTTTGTCTTACCTAATTTTTACATCTATGATTCCTGTGTAAAATACATTATAATTACCTGTATAAAAAAGACAATTATCTACTAATGTTTAATTTTTACGTATCTTAAACTTTTTGTTGGATCATAATCTCAAATACCTACTCAAACTTTTGGAAAGAATATTCATGACCCTGTCATATTATTACATCTATCTATGTCCCTGTACACATTCGTATGATCCTCTGCTACCCATGTAGTAGTTTATAATACACAACAGGAGGAGAACTGATTTTTCCTTTTGTACAAGTGTATATCTTAGAGAGGTAACCAGAAATTCAACTTCCATAAATAATATCAGCAGAGAGCACTTCATGATCTGTAATGATTCCTTATAGTTACCTTCTGTAGAATTCAGACCTGGGACTGAGCATTGAGATTGTTACAAACTAAGGGAAAGACATATACATTTACTGGTCCCATAAAGTGGTTATTGTTTTTTTTTTTTGTCTCTGGATACATTTCTTGCATTTTTTTCCTGTTCATTACGTATTGAATTGTTGCTCCTCAAGCAAAAGGCTGGTATAGGTTTCTCCAGCCATGACAAGAGGAGAGAGCAAGGATTCTGTCTCCACTTCATGCAGCTCTCTTCCATACTCATCCAGCCTGTCTTACTTTTGAACATTCTTCACAATAGTTCCTGTTACAAGTTTACATTTCAATGGCATTTCACTGCCCCAAAAATAGTTCATTTATGATCAAAGACCCTACCATTTGGCAACCAGAATTCTTTCTAAATTACTATAAATGATCATAATCAGTAGCAAGTACAAAGTCTGCCTAAAACTAGACAAAGCTCAGCTGTGCTCAGTTACAGCCCAGAGCTGCAGCCAGTGAAGTAAGAATTTTACTTGCCCTGACAAAGCAAAAAGAAGATAATATTCATGAGCATTTATTTAGAATTTTCAATTCAATTAAAACAAGTTAATTATGTTTAAAAATAGGAATACTAGCTGGATTCTTCAAGAAGCAAACTAAATATGAGGATGGTTAAAAACCACTTTGTTTAACAGAGAAGTGGCATTTTTCTTCTGCTGTGTTGGGAGAGCTCAGTTTCAAATAAAGACAGAATAAGATATTGACATTGGAATTTCCTGAGAATAATCAGTTGTTCTGAGAAGTTTTAACTAACAATCCATAGTTTCAGATTTGCAGTAAAGCATCCTCTGCTGAAAATTAAGAAGGACAGAGGGCTCCTAGAGTGTCTGATAGATAATTCAGTTCCTAGAAAAAAGGTTGGGTGATGCAGAATTACGACATTTTTCATACACAATCTAATTATGACACAGAGAACTCAAAAGTATGAATCTATGAATCTTCACCTACAGAAAAAGTTAGAAGAGCCAGGGTCAATGAGGAAAATAATCAATTAACAATTAATTGATTAAGAAATTGTAATCAAAAGGGATTTAAAAAACTCCAAACAAACCAAAGGTGCTTTGAGAAACTCAGTCTAGTGGGAGGTATCCCTGCCCATGAGAGGGAGGTTGGAACTAAACGGGTCCTTTCCAACCCAAACCATTCTGTGATATGATATGATTATACCTTGACAAGAGGCATGTCAGCACATCAGAATCTACTGATTCTGACTTTAAATGCTTGCATACATATTAAGTGCCATTCAAATTTTTAAAACTGTTCTACATGTTCTTGAAAACTCATTAAAATCAGGACTTTTCTTACCTATTGCAGTCCATATTTGCTTAATTGTATTCTCTGAATTTGTTTGCAATCAAAGTGAGATGAAAGCCAAACCAGCAAGTAAAATATGTTTGTTGCAAAATTCTCTGGATAGAGCTTTCTGTCTCTAAAAAGTAATGGACATTTCTTAAACACAGCCTATGGCAGGTCCCATGATACCCCTACAATACTGTGAATATTATATCAATATGGGTTTTGTTTGGTTGGTTGGGTTGTGTTGTTTTATTTTTTTGTTATTGTTGCTACTTTTGTTTGGTTTTATTAAAAAAAAACAAAACCTCAAACCTTCAGGCTACGGGTCATCACTGCTTGATTTCCTCTTCTGCCTGGTGATTGAAAGATTCCTAGGTCATGACATATTGACAAAATTAAACACAATATACATACACAAACAGTGATAGTAAGTTACAGACTTGACAAAAAAAAAAGTCAGAAAATTTAAACAGCTGTTAGTTCCCACTTTCTAAAGTTCTGCTAAGAAACTTCGAAAGTTAAAGATCGGCATCAATCATGGTAAGAAAACCCTATGGCTAATTATTAGTAGCTGAAAGGAGAATAACTTCAAGGTAATTTTGATGCCCAAGTCACATAAATATTGTGCAATTGTTACAGTCTAGAGGAAACTGGGTTTCTTGCTTCACAGGAAACACTGATATTTCATATTGGTTTCCATCAGTTATTGAAATAAATGGATACACATATATGTAAATATATACATAATTACATATTTATATATTTTAAATATAATAAATATATATCTATAATTCTAAATAACAATGAAATTCAAGAAACGTTTGATTCAAAAAGGGTAATTCATTAAGGTTGTCGTTTTACACCACAAATCTTTCAGAATATAAAATATTTTATTTTACTTTGTGATTTTTTTTAATGTACTATTTCACCTAATTGACTCTTGGAGACCTCAATCTATTTTAAAATAAAGTTCACTTGACACCCAGGACAGACCACATTTGATGATGTTGTTCCACTTAACAGCTAATAGCAAAATCTGCATTACAGTAGTCACGTTCTTTAACACCTACAATACCTCTTTGAGAGATCCATTCCATATCTTCAGTGACAGAATTTCCAGTTTAAATTTATTAAAAGAAATATTGTCCCTAGCTTATTTTGTTATTTTACCTTCCTAATTTAAAGAGAATGATCATATTGATTGGCCTTGCTTTAATTAAGTTTTAATTTTCAGATTTTAATTTTAAGATTTAGTTAATAAATTCTTTGGCACAACTTGAGGACATTTCCTCTTGTCCTCTTGTAAAAGAACTTTTTTCAGAAATTTTTCAGAATTTCTTTCTGATCTTCTTTCTTTGCCTGTATTCCTGCTTAAAGTCATTACTCTTGTGCCTGCTTTCTTGAAAAACTACATGCAGTATCTCAAATAAACTCATGAGGGATTCCCTCCAATAGAAACCTATTTTCAACAAAATCATATTTTGTATTTCCCTAAGGAAAATTTGCTTTTGCAGACACTGCAATTGCTATCATAGGTTCACTACAGAAAGTTCCTGTTCTGGTCTAATAATATAAGGGACATGTAACTCCTCTAAGGTCCTGCCCAGGAAGCAGAAATGATTCTGCTTTGTGGATTTTCTTAAAAGACAAACACCTATTTCATTGCTTGTTATGTTTAACCACACTCTGCCGAAGGAGAGATCAGTTATCCTACAAATATCTAAACTCTTTATCATAATAATAACATCAGCCTATATAGCACTGCTTGTGAAGGGGGAAAAATTGCTTAAGCTATGTGCAGGCTCAATCTGTCATGGAGCTCATCCAGGAGCTACACCATGTAGCACCTTGCCCTGAACAGCCCATTAAAATTCAGTCCTCTTGCTGCAATTACTTTCTACTTAAAAAAGTATGCCATCCTCACCTGTCCCAAACAATTTATAAACAATTCAGGCAATGTCACCTGGGATCTGTAATCTGACATTAAGGTATATTTAGGGTACCCTCCGGAACCCTAAATAGAGCATCCATTCATCCTCTCTCAATCTCTGCTCGGAGGAACATATCTGAGAGAGGTATCAAAGAAAAGGCAACCTGTGTTCTTTAGACTCATAGTAAACTGTCCTGCTCCCAGAACTATGCAGAAAAGTGAAGAACAGTGCAAAAAAGGTGACTAAAAATAAGTAAAGATAAATCTTAGTTCCTACTCCTTTATTCCCAAGAACAAGTAGTAGAAAGAGATGGGAGTAATGAAAGAGTGAGGGTCCAATTTCTGCTTCTCTGTTTTGTTTCCTTATTTCTCTTATTTCTTATTGTAAAATTGCCCCCCTGTGTCCAAAAAGTGATAAAAGAAGACAGAAAGAAAGGAAAGGGGACAGATAGACATTTCAATTGCTCACAATCACTGCTTCACTTGGTAAAGGTACTTAAAATATCCACACCAGGAAGGATACCTTCCCACAGGAGTGCACTTTTTGTCCTGATCAGTAGGCTAGAAAGTCATACTAGGATATCTTCATGTTATGTATGTGATTTATAAAAAATTAATTGCTCCATTATAACTAAAGACATACCTTTCAGTTCTCTTAAGAGAGAATACATTCAGTTCAGCTATTCTTTTTCTGATCAGTAGAAGGAATATCACCCAAGGGCTTGTACCAGAAATAAACATCCCAGAGGCAACCTGTTTTACCTGTCACGTTTTCCCTACCTAGGATTGTAAAAAAAATTCAAATTTCAAATTCAAATTCCAAAACTCTGCGTAAGATTTTTGTAGTCCAGTTACCAGCCTGAAAATGTGTACAGCTTTTCACCTTCCTTTCATCGTCTTTGAATTCCATTTTTCAGTCTTGCCTGTCCTCCATCAAGACATGGAGTAAATAGAAGAAAAGGAGAGAGAGGGGAGGGGGAAGAAAAAAAGAAAGGTATGAACAAAAAAAAAGCAGAGACAAAGTAGAAGAGTGGAAAGAAATGGCAGCATTAAGAGCAATGGTTGTTGAGCAAGTTAGTGAGACAGAGTTGTGGGAAGCTGAATGAGTGACAGAAAGGAAGACAACAGCAGAATAGGTCACTAGATGGTAGCAAGTGGGCAGACAAACTTAGTTCAAGCACAGCTAACTGACCCAGGTATAGTTAACAACAACAAAAAAGAAAGATTCCAAAATAATTCTTTTTTAAATAGTAAGTATATGCAAGTTCTAATATGGAAGGTCATAGATACAGTTCTAAGAGAAAGGCAGGTGGGATCAGGGGAAATCAGCAATGACCTACACAGTTGGAGATGACACCAATGATGTTTTTTAACACCATATATCCATGAAGTATTACACTGTCAGGCACACAATCTGAATAGTCTCAGAACTGAAAGCTTTTCAGAGTAAGTGCTGTACCCGTTAACCTATTGCTGCTCTGATGGGAGTGTAGGTGCTGCTAACTGGGACAGATGGCAGCACAGCTACCTCACAGAGGTGACAATTTTCTGATATTATTTCTCTTTCTCTTAGAAAACTAATATATTGACTATGCCTGAGAAAAGGAGTAAAAAATTGATCTTTAGAGCAGTAGTGGCTTAACTGCCAGACACTAGTGGTATCTCCTTTGATGATTTTGAAGAATCCCGCTGACAGGATCCCAAAGCTGGTTGCCTTGGTAACCACAGATGATGCATGACTTATTATGTTTGATTCTCCAAACATCATTTCAGCTCCTCCCTAAGATTTAGTTCTTGTTTGTTTGTCAAGCCTATGTCTCTGAAAAGCATGTTCCAGTGAAAGACTGAAAATTAATCCTCCACCTATTTCTGAGTAAAACATATCCTTTCACTCATAGAGATTTACACTTTCAATCAAATAAATGAGATTGGGCCTCTCTCCAGATTTCACTGCCAAGACAAGTGAAGTTCTTCCCAGGAGGGATAAAAGAGAATTTGTCACAAGAGCAAAAGTTATCCACTGCAGCCCATCAGGCGGAGGTGACCAACTGAGGAAGGAACGACAGATTAATATTGATCTTGCATAAAGTGGAAAATGGAATATAGACAATGTGTCTTTCAATCTAGGTTAAAGAACCAAGCAGAAAAACTGCACGGTATGCTTTAAGCCATGGAATATGAGACCTAATTAGCAATTAAGAGGGCATTTTGATAAAAAGAGAATATAAATATTAATGATTATCAGACACCCTCCAGCATACCAATAATAATATGACCCTGGTGGAGGACCATTTCATAAAGCAAATAAGTTTAATGCAATGATTACTGCACTTGCAAATGTGCAACAGAGTGCTGTATTAAAATGGGGCATAAAGTATACTCCTCCATTCATAATACAGCCAGAAATGTTACAAAGTAACTGTAGGGGATGGGGAATATTGTTAACAGTGACCTATCTGGACTTCAAAGAGAATGAAAGTCAGTAAACACAAATTCAAGGACTCACACTTAGAGGTTTTGACATGGCATTTTAGAGGGTGCAGAAAGAAAGAAATATCTTTAGAGAAGCAGAGTTCTGTAGACATGTGTTTCCTTTTTGAGTTTATTGTTGCTTTTCCCCCTCCTCCCACCACAAGCTGAATTAGCTTACGCTAGGCTTGACACATCCCACAACACTGATGGCTTTCTTTGCCATGGGAGCACATTGTTGGTTCATAGTCAGCATGGGATGCACAAGGACGCCAAGGTGCATTCCAGCAGGTCAGCTGCCAGACTGCAGTGTAGCTTCCCATTATTCCTGCCCAGGTGCAGGGCTTGTTGAACTTCATGACAAACCATTCTGCCCATTTCTCCAGCCTGTCAAGGCACCTCTGGAGAGCTGCACAACCATCTGGCAGGTCTATCAAGCATTCTTCCCATTTTGGGGTCATCTGCAAGCTTGCTGAGGGTGGTCTCTGTCCTATCATCCAGCTCACTAAGGAGGATACTAAGCAATATTAGACGACTATTGACCACTAGGGACTAATCTACAGCTGGGCTTTTTGCAAATGATCACAACCATTTCAACCAAGCAGTTCAGCCAGCTTTCAGTCCCACCTTACTGCCCATAACCTAGTCCATATTCCAGCAGTTTATCAATTATCATATTCTATGAGACAGTGCTGAGACTACTGCTGAATTCAAGATAACCAATGTCCATGGCTCTCCCTCTATCCACCAAGCCAGTCATCTCATTGTAGAAGATTATTGGGTTGTTCAGGCACAATTTCCCTGATGTAAATAATCTATACTGACTACTCCCTCTCACCTTCTTGTAATTCATGTGTCTGGAAATGGTATCCAGAATCATTTGCTCCATCACCTTCCCAGGTATCAAGAAGAAGCTGACCACCCTGTACAACCTCAGATCCTCACTTGTTCTGAAGACAGAAGCAGTATTTTCTTCTTTTCCAGTGAGGTTGGACAGTTCCCTCAACACTTGGTGGGTGCATCCTCTCAAGCCATGGGGAATTAAGTACATTAGTCTGCTTAAACATTCCCTAACCTGATCCTCCTACATCAAGAACAAGTCTTTAATGCTCACTATTTTCCTACAGGTCATGAGGAGTAAGGATTTTTGAGGTCTAATTTTAACATAAAAGACCAACTTGAAGATGTCATTGAGTACCTTGGACTTTCCAAGGTACCTTTCCAAGTGCTCTGTCACCAACTCCCCTGCCCCATTCAGCAGTGTGTCCGTATTTTCCTTAGCCTTCCTTTTGTTGCTGATATACCTGTATAGAAACCTTTCTTGTTGGCCATCATGTCTCTTGTCAGATTGAACTTCAGGTGGACTTTGGCTTTCCTAGTTCCTCCACACTCACACAGTGTATTTATATTTCTGTATCAGTGTGCTGATTAAACCACAACAGTCATGTGACATCAATTCCATCTCTTATATGCTTTCTTTTTATATTTTATTTTTTCAGGAGCTCTTTGCTCATTCTTGCAATCCTCATCACACCTTTGCCTGGCTTCCTGAACATGGGGGAGGACTATTCTTGAGACTGGAGGATGTTGGCCTCGGAAAATCAACCAGTTCTCCTGGTCCTCTCTTCTACTCTCCAGGACCATATCCCACAGTACCATTCCAAGCACATCCTGATCAGGCCCAAATCTGTTCTCTTGAAGGCCACAGTTGTGATCCTGCTTTTTGTCTTGTTCCTTCATTTCAGTATCCTGACCTTCACCACCCCATATTCACTGCAGCCAAGGCTGCTGCTCCAACCATCCCATCCCTACACAATGCTTTCTTCTTTGTAATAATCAAGTCCATCAGAGTACCTCCCCATCATTGACTCCCTCATCACCTATGTCAGGAAGTTGTCATCCATGCACTCAGAAAGCTCCTGGATTGCTTCTGCCCAGCTCTATTGTCCTTCCAGCAGATAAGCAGGTGGTTAAAGTCCCTCATTGAGATGTAGGTTATCATACCTTCATTGCATTCTTAATCTGCAGATGGTGGTCCTCTGAAAAGTTAGCAGCATCTTGCTCCATGAGACAAAGACAGACCTTTTAAGAAAACATGTTACTCAAACTTTCCTGTTGTTCTGTTCAGAGGCCAAAATCCATCTAAATTCAAGTATTCAAGTATGATGCCTTAAAATATAATCCTGCAGTTTAGATACTTCATCAGTCAGTGTATTTAATAAGTATTGAAGGTCTTTTCTTCCATGAATTTCCCTAATTGCTTTTAAACCAATTTATATTTTGGCATCCACAGCATCCTTTGGCTCAGAATTCCACAGCTTAATTAAGCATGGTTTGAAGCAGCACTTCCTTTTGTTCCTTTTAAAACCTCTCATAATTTCATTTGATACTTTCTACTTCTCATTTTGTAATAAAACATGAGTAATCATTTTCCATAATCTCTCTCATGATTCTGGATATAGTTATTTAAAAATCCCCACTCATACTCTTTTATCCAAACTAATTGCTACTACTTCTATGTGTCTTTATTCACTCTTTATATTCTCTTCTACAGGTCTTCAGTACCTCTGGTAATCTTCACATCCCATCTTACCTTTTCCAAATTATTATATTACCTTTGAGATAAGGAGATCAGAACATAATGTAACATCCAATATTTAAGAGCATCACAAAGGTATAAATGCTGATTTAGAGCAGTTCTTGGTTTTCCCTTTCCCTTCATCCATTCCAGAAAAAGTCCTACATGCTTTTTGACAACCTCTGAGCACTGTGTTGTTGTTTTAATGACGCTAAGACCTCTTTTCTTGAGTGGTGATTCAGAGTTTCTCAATGCAGTGTTGCCTTTCCTTTATCTGCCCTGAGTTTCACTTGCCTTTTCTGCTCAGACATTAAGATATCAGGATAGTGAAATCATTATGCAGCTCCTCAAAGTTGAGTTTTGGTTTTAATGTACTATAACATCTTGTATCATCTAAGTTTTGTCACCTAATTGTTCATCAGTGTTCCAAATAATTTATGAAAAGGTGTAAGAGGACTTTTGGCTTCCCTAGATTTATCTCTTGAGTAGCAGTAATTTGTGTGTTCATCTGTTCCCTTGTACTGTCTTTCAGTCTTTATAATGACTAGATTTTAACTCAGCCTCCACCACTGTGTTTAGCCAAAGCCCCTCCTTTTATATAGTCTTCATTTTTTCCAAAAAGTCAAGTAGCTTCTTATAAAATGAAAACCTTCTTCCCTATATCACTTCTTTTTTTTTTTTTTTTTTGGAGGGGGGGGGGGGCTGTGTATGGGATATCC
>JAOTQQ010000001.1:105808439-105867927 GCA_026546715.1 Gallinago undulata | reverse complement strand
ATGAGCCAGAAGTATTCTCAGGAGATCAAGAAGGCCAATAGCGTCCTGGCTTGTATCAGAAATAGTGTGGTCAGCAGAACTAGGGAAGGGATTTTCCCTCTGTACTCAGCACCGGTGAGGTCCCCAGTACTGTGTCCTGGTGAGGGACCTGGAGAACAAGTCTTATGAGGAGCGGTTGAGGGAGCTGGGATTGTTTATCTGCAGAAAAGGACACTTGGTGGAGACCTTATCACCCTCTAAACTACTTGAAAGAAGGTTGTAGAGAGGTGGGGCATCAGTCTCTTCTCCCAAGTAACAGGCAATAGGACAAGAGGAAATGGCCTCAAGTGGCACCAGCAGAGGTTTAGATCAGATATTAGGAAAAAAATTTACGCTGAAAGGGTTATTAAGTTGCCTAAGGAAGTGGTTGTCATCATCCCTGGACATATTCAAAAGATGGGTTGACACAGTGCTTAGCTATATGTTTTTTGACAGTGTTAGGTTGATGGTTGGACTAGACGATCTGAAAGGTCCCTTCCAACCTAGGGAATTCTATGATTCTGTGATTCTAACTCAGTTTAACTCCCAGAAAAACTGTGAAGCCGCACAATAGGTATGCATGCAGCACGTCTAAACAGTGGTTCTTAGATATGAGATGGCAGACAGGTCTAGACACAATAACAAACCCTAAATCGTTTCATTTCCTTAGTAATGCACTTATGTAAGGTCCAGTGGTGCAGAAAAACCTCTTCTCAACCTTCAAATCTCCTGAATCATGAAATTACCTTATCCAGCAGAGATGTGCAATGCTGCATTTTAAACATGCTGTGAGTAACAGAAGATCTTAGGGAACTTTTCATGTCTTTCTGACACATTTGAGTTTTCACCATTTCAGAGTGTAACATCATACCTTCTTTTTTGTTGTTTCTGCTGCATACTTTGGGAATTTTCCACCTTCCCAGTTCCAACCTTTTCAGTGAGGTTGCAGCAAGCTCCCTTCTGGGCCCACCCAACATCAGGAGGAACAATCAAGGTTCCTGATCTGGAGAACATGCTGGTATTGTTCATAAAACCATGGCAATAAGACCATTTACAAATCTGTGGTTCCTACTATCAGCCAAAACTAATAAAAAGTAAACAGATTATTTCAGCACTTATTTTCTGTATAGTAAATCACTTAAACACACTTAAGTATTTGGCTAAACACAGGGGTACTTTATTGTTACTTGAGGGGTACATGAGGAGCATGGACATACTTAACCCTCCCACTTACAATCTGCTTCTGAGATTATTAACCTTAAACTGTTTCCTCTTCAAGCAACCTCAGTTAAGTTACCATGAGCAGATTAAGTGGGAAAAATAAATCTCTCCTTTAATGGTTGGAATTTTCTCTATTAACTTGTTTTTAGAGTAGTCTGAGAGAAGAATTTCCCCCAGTCTCCCTGATGTACACCTGAAAACATCAAACAAATGTGATGTCTTCTGCTTCTGTTCCTTATTAACTTCAAATATCCTCAGCATCAGTCCACAGAACAAGAAGAAAAAAACCTACCAGATGAATGGGCAAGTTAAAAATATACATGTGACTAAATTTGGACCCCTCTATGCAGCTCAGCTGGTGTGATGTTTGGAGTGATTTCAATTAATTTATTAACCTTCTTGCCCAGGGACAGTCGGTGGGGGTGAGAACAATACACTAGCACTAGAATCTTTGAAATAAACAAATCTTAAGTTTCGTACTTGGGAGCATCCTTATGATAGTCTGTGAGAACAAATTGATAGCTGATTCATCCTGAAAATTGAAGTTCCTTGGGAACTGCCAAAACACATAGGAAATCTAGGAAACTGACATCCATAGAGGAAGCAGATGAATCCAAGAATTTATTTACAAAAAAAAAAAAAAAATTTGATTGATATTGGTATGAATAACAGAGCAATTTTGGAAGAGCTAAGGAAGTGGCTAGCTGTGGTGGCTAACAGACAAGTGATGCTGAAATGTTAGCTGTAGGTGGGCTAAGTCCTTCATCACCCAAGCCAACACACATAAAAGCTGATTCAGGGCCAGCAAACGTGAACTGTGAGGGGGAGTATTATCAGCACAGGGGAAAAAAAGCCAATTTGTTCCAGCAGCTGCTTCACCAAATCAGAGAAGATAACTTGAAGTCTCAAGTCCCAGGAAAAGTGTGTGTGATATCTCATCTTCTTTATCTTCCTACTTTCTTTTTCTTCTCTTCTTACTTTGTTAAGCGATTTGAGCCAGCATTTGCGAGTGAGAAGAAATAGCTTACAGAATAATCAAAGAAGTTTAGTTTCACTTGTCTGGATTCTTTGGCTTGACTAGATGTTAATTAAAGACCAATGAACTGAGACCCTTGTTGCCACCAAATCTGGTTAAAAGGCTATATATACATTAATCATGTTTTAAATACTCTTTCTCTGTTTCCTAAAATGGAAAATATTTTCAGTTTCACTTAATTTTGGAAGTTTCCCAAGCCCTTAATTATTCTTGCTGTCTTTCTTAATTTTCTACAGTTCTGAACATTTTTGAGAGAACCACCAGTCCTTGCAGAGGATATTACACAAGACAAAACTGGTATTGTGCACAATATAAGCAGCTGTCTGCAGAGAGAAGATTTCTTTTTCCATTGAGTTTTTGAAAAAAAAGTATCTTCTTTGGAGTCAGTAGATTTCATTAGACAATATGCAATCTCTCTCTTATAGCTTTACTCATATTAACATAAACTACACAAAAATAAAGCAAATGTAGATTTTTTCAATATTGAAAACTTAAAAAAAAAAACAAAAAACCCAAAGAAAAACTCAAACAATAAACCCCCAAAACAAACACACACACACACACACAAAAAGAAACAGAACAACACAAAAACTTTGGCTCTGAATCATCAATAGGAATGTTCCTAAAAGTAGAAAAAGTAAAAATGGATCGCATATAAGATTAGATCAAAAACCAGTGTGGTAGAAAAAGCTAGAAAGTTTCAATCTGGCTGTGTATTTGTTTCAGAATATTTAATAAAAGTCATCAGCAAAACCACCTTTCTATTTGGTTTGAGTGGGATATTCCAGAACACCATTATCCTACAGTTTACTAAGGCACCTGTCCAAAGTACAAAAAATCACCCTATACTATTGAACAGCAATAATGAACATGGCAGCAAATCAGTAAAAAAAAGTAATAAAACCTTCTGTTGATGACGGCTCTTAATAACTTTTTCTAATATATCTTGTTTTGTGTATTAAGTCCTAGAGGAAACCTAAAATCAGTCTAATTTCTTTCATCAATAGTTCCAAATAAATTTAATTATAAGGCAATTTCAAAGCATTGCATGCTGAATGACATCTGCCATGGATCTTATTGGCTACTATTTTGGTGGATCAATTTGAATACTCACTTGCGAGCAGTCTAGAGAAATCAGAGTCTGAATCTGCACAAGCAAGAGGGCAAAAAAGCAAGTTTTATGTTTTAGCTCAGGAAAACTGTAGGTTAAAATTGTCCCATGCTGTTCCACAGTTCCCATGAATAGGACCAAGAAGATTTTGTGATGTAACTAAAGTGTTACGGAGTCTAGCTTTACAGGAAAAAGCCGCAGCCCTGAGAAAGCAGCTTAACTGAAATGGATATCAGCTGACACATCTGTTACTGCTGCAATTCGCAATACAGTACAGCTGAGTTTTAGAAGCATCCCTCTTGCACTTTGACACAGATCTTTATGTTCCTTCTTTTAAGACACACAGGCCACCTAGGAAATGAATATTTAAATTTTCTTAAAAGTTTAGCCCCAGCATGCCTTAATTAGTTTCTCAATTTTATGTTTTCTTTTGCTTCAGGATTTTTTCTCTAATTATTCAACACCAGTTGTACAGAACTCAATTTCTTCAATGAACATTTTGAATTAAATAACAAACCTCTTTTACTTCTTTACCCTCACATATACATGCATGTTATATTTTAAACATAAAATACATTGCATAGTATTAAAAATAAAAAAAAAAATCCTGTACTCTTGAAAGCATTGAGACAAAACTATGTCAGTATTCAAAAATACCTATGTCTGATTTATTTATAACACAGTTTGTCACATTCATCAACAGACTGTAGAAACACAGGAGTTCCACATCTAAACTCATGTTGGGAAAATATAGCCATATATATGAGATAAAGAGCTTTTAGCAAGAAGTTGATACACAGGACCAGTCTGAGAAAAAATTTGTTTTGAAAATGACAGCTTTAATGCATTTAACATTAAGACTTCATAAACTGTCTCTACTAATATTAAGCCAAAGCAAGGACAGGGACACAAGTAGACGTGAGGTACCACTGAGAAGCTTTTTATGTTTGATAGATCCCCTATTTCTATACCAGAATTAGGAACTAGCAGAAAATTGTCTTACTCCTCTCTTATGTACCCTGGCTGTGAATATACTGGGCATGAGGTGAAGGGTGGAGGCTTTGGCCTTGGTAATGGTACCCAGCAGTGCAGCATATGATGGAGCTGCAAGACACAGAACCTCCATTTGGATCAGAGCTGTGATCTCCTGGAGGAGTGGCTGCAGCAAACAAGCTACTAATTTTTCTGAAGCTGCTTAAGGGTATTGACAGTATACATTTTGGGAAGGAAAACGATTTCTCAGAGCACAACCCCAGTTAGGAATGGTTTTACTTAAATCTCCATCCGTGTACGCTTCCTGTCAAATACGAACAGCATTACATGCTCCCTCAAATTTGCTGATCCTCAGATGATAGAAAGCAGGAGGAGAAACCTCCTCCTCATCTCTCATGCTCTGTCACAGACATCAGAGCTCAGATGATTGCTTGTCCGCAGCCTTGAACTTTCCCTCTCTTCTGGAAATGAAATTAACACTGCTTCAAAGGATTCCAGTTGCTGCTGCCACTACATGGCCAGAATTTAGGTTCAATCCTACTACCCAGAAAGGTGGCCTGGTGACCCATCCATTCAACACCTCCAGGATTGCTTCCTAAACTGTATGTCACAGGTAGAACACTGTGTAAGGTCCAACCATCCCTCCTCCACCAAATCAGCAAATTGTCTTTACCTAACCTTGCACTCCCTGTATCACACACATGATCTCCTCATCTTGATGTTCAAAAACCTCCAAGAAATTAACCCTAACTACAGCTTTACATCCACAGTCTCTTTCCTTCTCCTCTCTTACAACTGCAAAACTGTTCCAATAAAAGAAATTTCAGTTAAAAGGGAGAAAAGGTGGGTATAGGCCCCCAAAGCTTCAGTAGATTACCTAGACATGATGGAATTTACTGCAAGAGGAGCCAGAATAACAACAAATCCCATTGTGTTAAGAACGATATGACAGTATCAGTGTACTGCTTTTCTTATTCCAGATTCTCTATGCACAAATACAAAAATGCTATCATCTAAAAAGGAAAAAAAATGTACCTCTGAACAAAATACACTTTTAATTACATGCTGGATTTTTTAATTCCACATTATAAGTAGATTATAAGTATATTTTCTTCACTCTGTAAAGCCTTTCCATGATCTAGTGCAATTTCTTAGAATGGCAGAAAATTATAAAACTACTGTGAAATTTTTGCTTTACTCAAGTATATTCAGACAGAAAATATCTGAAAAAAAGTAATTAAAACAGAAAGAACATTCTCATAATAGTGTCTCTGGAAAGTTTGAGTGGGGTGTGGAGAGGAGCTGGGGGTGGCCTGTGATGGTCAGAGGGGGATGAAATTGTTCCAGTTTGCAAGGTTTTAAAAAATAGGATTTGTCAAGAGAGGATAATTTAAATTTTAAAAGGTTGTAGCTTGTGCATAATGCACATTCCTTACTTAAGCACATTATTATTTATGAGACAAAAAAGTCTAAGGGATGGCAAGTCCCTTTAGGTACATATTCTTTCATAAATCTTAGAAAACATGTTACTTGATTACTCATTTTTAAATATAGAAGACATTACAAAAATACTATGTTTAAAAAGTAATGAGAGAATCATATCAGATATTTTTATACTCTGTCATCAGAGATGTATGCCGATCAATGCTGTAGATTTTAAAGGACTCATTTTTTCCCTAATTTAGATTTTCCATCAAAATCACAAGAACAATCAAAAGACAATAAAAGACCCCACCACTCTGAGATAACTACTTCAGAATCCCTTGTTTTTCAAAAAACAACTTGGTAGTGATTGAAAAGATAATTTAAATTTAATTTAAAAATTGATCAGATTGTAAAAAAGGACAACGGCAAGACAGAAAAAGCATGTCATTTATACAACTAATTTGTGTCCTTTTTCTTCATGTCTTCAGAATATTGGATGTTGTCATGGTTGTCCACATCTGCTGTTTACGCTTTTTCATTGAAAACCAATGCTATGTACAGGTCTAAGTTACCATGTGCTAAACTTCAATTCAAGTGAATTCAAGGTTTAAAAAGAAAAAAAAAAAAAAGAAAGAGAGAGGCAAGGCCCTGAACATAAAGGAATGTAAAGGAATGTATTTATGTATGCAATGAGTGAAAATTGGCCTTTACAATGAAAATCTGGTACAGCTCCTATTAATCTAATTATTATAAAATTTGGATAGTTGTTACCATAAGCCAGTAAATTCCTTTATCCCTCTATTCAAAAGTATTTTTAGCTTTCAGGGAGAGGACTAAACAAAAACCTAAAAGAGAACAAGGTAGTTGAAAACCACTGCTATCTTGAAAAGAAAGATACTGCTGATATCTCAAATTCACAGTGAATAATCGTACTAGTAGGAGATGCCTAACCCTTAGTTGAGCACTCTGAGCTTAAAAATAAATTCTGAGTCACTCACAAAATGTTCATGTTTAAATCAATACATGAGTAAATGGGGTCTTCCTAAGTTACAAGCAAACAATTTAACATCTTCTATTCACAAAAAATCCTATGCTATCAGTTATATAACCACCTCCTTTTTTCAAGACTGCATATAAACCACACAATTAGTAATGTGCCATTGCTCCTCTTAGATATTTCCAGATGAAAGAGCCAACAACTACATGGTAGACTCACATGCCATAAATACTTAAGTGGCTCAGAAGATACCTTGGGAAAAAGCAGTACTTTGTGCAATTAATTAAATTTATTCCTAGCATCATTTCCCAACTATTACTACTAAAGCATTTTAAAGCACAGCACAAAAAAACAAATGCAAAAACACCCTCCTCACATCTGGTAGATAGGAACTGCTATAACCCTTTTCTACAGAGCAAACATTTTGATACAGATGTAACCTGAGTAATGTGCCACACACAGGATAAAAGCCAGCACATAAACTTCCATCAGTCTCCTAGTTGATCTAGCAGGAAGAAAATTTTTTTTCTGCAGTTGAAAAAGTAACAGTGCTCTTTTTATTCCGAAACTAACAAACATGTAACTCACATACAGTATTCCATTTATACAAAATGATTACACAAGATTTCTGTCCTCAGTTGTGTAAGTTCAGTGTAGCATCTGTAACTCATTTCCTAGTGACTGATGTTGTTACCTAATACACTTATTAGTATTTTAAATGTCATTTTAACATAATAATATGCACTATAACTATACACTTATACATCAGGTTTTAAAAAACAATTCAAATGGCACTTGCATAATCTGACACACTAAAACTAGGTCTAGAACACCTGATAACTAACTGAAAAGTTACAAGAAAGCAAGCAGTTCCAGACTGTTAAATAATTGCTAAATCCAAGATTACATTTTTAGAACAGGTCATCTTGAAATATTGAACCATGCAGCTGAAATATCAACCAAGTTCCAAGCCTATTTGAAAAGGCGGTTTTCTGGAAGTTTGCTGTCAAATAATTAATATAATCCAAGTTCTAGTATAGACAGTATGCCACATTTTAACTTCTTCAGAATGGTGATAAAATGGACTAGAGAAAGAAGCATTAGTAGCAGTTATCACTTTCACTGTATGAAATATCATACCTACAAATCCTCAAAAAAAATCCTTTCAGTGATCTTATACTCTCATTGATTTCCTTTAATTGAGGCTCCCTTTCTTCTTATTCCCCTTTAGCTGTTACCAACTTTGGACCACACTTGTGTTTCTCCTCCAGGCAAATACTTGGCTCAGTCTGAAAACTCAGGGTTCCTTCACTTAACATGCAGTACATGAGGTAGCAGTCAGTTTCTTAAAGCCTTCTTTAGCTTACTGATCAGGTATCTTAAGTATACTGGATCTTTAGAGAAGTGGAGAATCCAACAGTAATAATCTAAACAAATTAGTTTGGGTGTGAGATTGTCTATTGTGAAATTATGGGTTTGAAATCATGGGACTGATCGTCCCCATATTACAGCTGCCACTAAAAATTAACTATTAATTATCTATCATTTAAATATCTTGAAATCAGCACTTGCATTGTTTAGCTATAACATCCGATCTTGTTCTTGGAGTTTCAAGGACAGATTTACTTTATCCTTCCGATGATGGTCATTGCAGCTCTGCTGGTGTGTTATGTTTACTTTTTTCTTCTTGTCTAGGGGGTATTCTTATAATGACCACAAGGAAAAATTGCAGGAACAACATTGTTATATTCTTGTTTCATATAGTTTCATTACTGTTCTTTAAGCAACATTCAGGTTCTGTTATTTTATTTCTTATTATGCCAACTGACTTCTGTAAATCTTTACTCGTTCCCTCTATATCTGAAGCTCAGGCTGTCTAGTTCCTAGGAGAACCTTAACATTAATCCATTAAAGAGAAAAGAAAAAGCAATAAACTCTAACACAAGGATTATCTTGGGGTTTTATTGTTGGGGTTTTTTGCCTTTTAAATAGAAAGGCTGTCTCCAAAGCCAATATTAAACTCTAGCTTCATAAATTTATTCCATGAAAATGAGCATTTGTGCTATGTACATGCTTGGCCTGGCTTCATCCTGGTTTCCCTAACTAGTTTCCCAAGCAGCTCACATCTTTCTTCTTAATTGTGGTTAAAAAAGATACGAACTCAAGTTTTAAAGATGTACCTCATGGTAACCTACCTTCCGACTACATAGCTTCTGCTGCTAGCTGATTTCCAGTCTCTTCTTTTCAAGGGTGCATGGGGCTAACACAGCAGTACTGCTGTCCCCAGACCACCACCAGCACATTGACCACACAACCGGTTTGATCAAAATAGCAACCATGCTTTTGTTGGGTTGGTTGTTGGTTGTTGTTGATTGTTGTCCCCAATCTGGACAGCAGGTAGAGCACTTAAATGAGACAGGATGAGTGTTTGAGGTGAAAATTTTATGGAAGCTGGTGAAAACACTTCCACTATGGCATGGTCCCTGCCCCTGCTTACCTCCTACACACCTTCATTACCTGTTACTGCAAAAGATCTTTTCCTCAAAATATCTCTTTTCCCAATTTTGTCATTTTCATAGCAAGATTCTCCATGAAACAAAAATTTTCCTGTTCATCTACTTTTAAACATAACGCATTATAAACATAACATTCCTACTTCTATCTATTTGTTCTGGTTCAAAACAATGGTCAAATGTAGAAATACTTCCTGCAGGCTACATGTTAATTTTTCTTGCTAATTGTATGGATGTGAAAAAACACAGCTCTCTTGGTATTTTGATCCTTTAGTAGCATCACTCGTTGGTGTAGTTTGAGACAAAACAGTAGTTTCCAGACAGACAGTGACAATTTTTTCCCCTTCCTCTTTTCATGTATGTTAGAACAGAAAAGCCTATTTGCAAGTATGCTACTGGGGTGTCTGTGCCCAGGCCGGGCTGTCAGGGGGTGCTGCTGGGTGGCCTCTGTGTGGAGCAGCTGGGTCTGCCCTGAGCCATACACAGCTGGTTCCAGCTGGCTCCAACCAACCCACCACAGGGCATGGCTGGGCTCCGCAGCCACGATGGGGGTGATTTGGGGAAAACCTGAGTCAGAAAGAACAAAATGCTGCCTGGAAGCCAGGGTTGAGGGGAAAATAGTGAGAAACAGCCCTGCATGCCCTAAGGGGAGAAGGGGAAGAGGTGCTCAAGGTGCCAGAGCAGGGAATCCTTGTGGTCCCTAGAGAATACCATGGTGGCACATGGATGTGCCCTGAAGGAACTGCAGCCCATAGAGAGCCCATGCTGAAACAGGTTTATACTGAAGGACTGCAGTGAAGGTTCCATGCTGGCGCAGGGGAAAGGCATGTGGAGGAAGGAGCAGCAGAGAGGAGCTGTTATGGACAGCATATGACTCCCTATTCTCTGTTTCCCTGTGCTTCTTGGAGCAGGGGAGGAGATGAGTTGAGGATGAAGGACTGAAGTTGAGCATGGAAAGCAAGGGGGGAGGTGTTTGGGGTTTGATTTGTCTTTGTTTCTAATAATCCACAATTATTTTAATTGGTACTTCAGGTTTATTAAGAAAATATAAGCAGCACTTCACAAGAAGTTAACGCGTGTGGCTGCTGTGTACTCTATAATGTGGGTGCAAGACAAATACAGTAAAATGGAAAAAACCCTCAGAACCTTTCCAAAATAAAGTTCTATGAAGAGCTACACTTTATTACTTCTGAGATTTTTGTTTCCTCCTCTCCATTTAACATTTATTCAGGAAATCACACTAACTTGGAGAAAACTGACACCTTTTTACATTTGGTATATTTTCACTGCTAATAAGGAGGAATGAATAAGCTACAAACAGGCTATTTCTCCCAGAGTCAGTGTCACCCCAGAGAGGTCACTGGCAGCCACATGAGTTCAAAGGCACCCAGAAAAGAGCAGGAAAGAGTTTCCTCTGAATAAATGAATAAATTTTGAATATCAAACTCACATTGTTAAGTTGCAAGTCTTCTTCAGCCTTCTAAACACAGCATATTCAATTTATCTGTACCAACACGTGACATCTGCAAGTAGATGAATGTCTTAATCTGTAAGCTATTTAAATTTAGTCCCCATGCATATCAAAACCTTAAGAAACAAGGTTCCTCTTAGACGTCAGTAAGCCAAAAGCTTTGGTAGTCACTATTGGTTTTAATTTCTGTTCTAGGTCATTATGTACTTATAAAAATCTGTTCTTCCTGTTCTTATAAAAAATAATAAAAAGGTGAAAAATAATCTTTCCTTCCTTCGTTAACCATAAATACTTCTTGTTCCTACAGCATCTAATACAGTTTATGCTTCTCATTTCAATGCAGAAGTCATCAACTATGCATGAAGCAAGCCTCTTAGTAAAGAGATTATTGAGGAGAGGAGACTACAATATCGTATGATTTTATGTTCAAAGATGTACAATGTTTATTAAAAGAGGAAAGGAAAACGTCATTATCTAAATAATTATCTCTTCTGTTAATAGTACTATTAATTCACATGCTGATAGTGACTAAGTTTCATGTGACTTATCAGACTGAATGAGTTTTATTATTCTCAGGTAGTCCTCATGAATGTATTTTGTTTCTGTGGTTTCACATGTTATAACAAAAACAATAAAATTGGTCACCACTTGGTTGGGGGCCAATTTCTGCTTCTCCAGCTCCAAACTAAAGTTAAATCAGAGTTGGAATGTATCTTCACCACTACCTGCATGCACAGAGTGAAAAAGCAAACATGTGCAGAAAGCAATCTGCACTGCAAACCACAAGACATAGGGTGCCAAACAGCAGTCAACAAGGCTGCAGAGATGAGAACTGGCTGTGGGCCAGAAAATAGCCTGTTCGATTTCCTGTGCCATGCATTTCACCAAGTGTGATACACATCACTGAAATGTTTTTAAGATTTCTTTCAGTGGAGTCATTCTTGTCATTCTCCTCCTCGGCTATATGTAGAGTCCAATAGGAAGAACAGCTTTGCTAGAGCTCCCTCTGACACCGACTCAAGAAAGTTCGGATTTAAGCAGCAGGAATAAACAATGTGACTTTACATTAATTTATATAAGCACATTGCAAGCTGCTTGAATGCTTCAGTACAAGAACAAATACAGCCAGGGTACCTCTACATGTGGCAGACTTGCCAGAAGTATTAGAAGGTTACAGGATAACTCCTTCCCCCCCAAAAAAATATTTTATATTCTTTATACTACTCTGCACATATAGAAAAGAAATTTGATTTTACTAAAGAAGATTTCAACAAAATTGCAAACAGCACACATGAAAAGTCAAGCCATACCTCTTTAACCATTATTTTTTCTTATAATTTTTGAAACACTATATACATCACCATAATAATTTCATCAGAAGTTATGTTTTGCTGGGGTTAAATGAGTTTAGTTTTGAAATATTTCTAGTGTGATTTCATAGCAAGTTAGAGGGAAAAACTTTCTAACTCATGTAACCTGAAAATATGTCATATTTTTGACCACGTGTTTTGTTTTCTTTCATTGTAGTAGGCTCACTAAATTCAGACAGTGATGGAAGCTTGTGTTAAAAGTTCTTGCAGAAAGGTACATTTATCTACTATTGTTTATCTGATTCAGCATTAATTAGCAATATTTTATTTCATTCATCCCACATGTTCATGTAATGAAGACATCATCATTCAATTCCTGAACAATGATTAGGTGTGCTTCATAAAACTGCATCTTCCTTGAATTATTTAGCTCAGACATGCCTATGTAAATAAATGACAGAAACAAGGAGGTATTTAATATATCCTTGCAAAGACAATGCTTGAAAAAATTGTAGAAGAGTGGAACTAAAAACAACACGGCTTTATACTATATGATTGTTACATTCTCAAATAGATCTATTCGTATGAAACCTGTTAAGATTATTCTTGAACTCTTTACAGGTATAACTTGGATAGGTGTGGATACTGTGTTCTGTTCTGAAGACATCAAATTAACTCAATGTGTTTCTCATTAAAAAGGGAGTTCAGTCTTTGCCTTATGACCTTGATGGAAGTGCATTCTTGACTGTTCCCAAGGCTAGAATATGTTGCTTCTTAAATCCTGAAGTGAATAAAATATCTTTCAGATAATGACAATTACTCAGGGTTAGATTCTGTACACTGTGGCAGTATTTTCAAAACATGTATTCAATTTTCTGGACTCTTTTGTTCTAGGAGCAATTTTAAGGCACAAAAACATGAGTAATTTCATTATGCAAAAAGAAAGATGGATTTGGAGAGAGAAGAATTTGGAAGTTACTTGCATTATCTTTTATTAGATTTTCTTGCATAAACCACAAGGAATCATAGAAAGAGCAGAGCTTAAATTGGAGAAAACCAAAATAAAATATAAACCCACAGGCTACTTCTATTCTGAAGCGTTCCTAAACTATTCTCACTTCTTGCAAACACAGAAATGGGGGGGGTGGAGGGGGAGGATTTTTTGAGTTAAAATTGTTCCCTGGGAGCATGTTTCCTTTAATTTATTTTCTTTTGTTTGCTTTTGGTAGAAATTGGTAGAAAATATTAGTTGTCTTAATGTTTCCAAAGAATAGCTAAGAAATATTCTCAAGAATCTCTCTCATCCTGAGCTAGTAGGCACTAAGTGTCCCTCTGTACCTTAAGCCTTTTGTGAAAAGCACTGAAGACACCATGGTACTAGCAGTCTTAATTTACCTGCTCACTTTAATCTCTCTTCTAGAAGAAAAAAAGATAATACAAGGTATATTAGCAGATTCCTTTTTATAGGTACTACTCTACAGATATTGTATACTAAAAAGTGACATGCAGTGTTTGGTTTAAGGTTATAAAAATAAGCAGAACTGTATTCACAGCTACTAATTATCAAATTATTACAAGAATGTGAAAAAAAATAAGAAAAATAAAGCAACTCGGAACCCCAAACCACTCAGCCTCTTCTCCCTCAATGATCCACGTGCATTCACACATTAAATGAAATTTCAGACTATCATTTTTCAGTCTGGAACATGAGGTTTTTGGCAGTAGCTAACCACCAGCCATACACACGTACAAGGCAATGACAGAAAACAGAAAGTCTTTCTGCTCTGTAACATACCAACAGTTCATCATGGTCTCAAAGGTACAATGAACAAATAATTTTAATTTCACAGAATTGCTACTAAGGGCATACTGAAAGTGGAGCATACTCCCTGAACATGCCCGCATGACTATATTTATAGGTATAGCTAAGGTTCCACCAGCAGTTCTACTCTACTAAGTCATCTTCTGATGTTTTATTTTAGTTATAAATACATATATAAAAAACACTTTTAGGTTTGAAGCTTCTGACCAAAGAACAACAAAAAAATCCCCTCCCCCTGGCCTTCTTAAGCACCATTCTCAAGAAGAGTTTGGAAAACCATGTGCATTTTTCCCTTCTCCACCCTTCCCTCACCACAGAGGCAGATGGCAATGGATCAGGTCAGGAAAGAAGAGAAACAAACTGGTGGGGAATCCAGCACAGGGTATCTAACCTGCCTTCTTGGCCAGAAACTATCCCTCTGTCCCGCCAGAATTAAACTGCCTCTGCTTTCCATGGGGGATGGATTGTTTCTCTACCACTGCAGTTGACAGAGTAATGCAGACAGTTTACCAAAGCAGTGAATGAGAATCTGAGAAAAAAGATAACTTGCCAGAGCTCTAAGTTTTTCACCTACTAAAACTCAACAAATTACAGCATGTGTTTGGTAACCCACAGACTTTCATTGAAGATATGAGAGCTCTCATCTTTAATAACCCAGTTAATGCGGTAAATAACCGGCTTTCATCCAGCACTGACTCTTTTTCTATTTAAGATGCCATTGCATGACACTGCAAGTCATCCTTCTATTAGATCTTATAACTTGGATCCAAGGAAGGAAATACTTTAGCTACCAGCAGTACTCAGATTCCTTTCTGCTCGTGACAACTCTTTCTTTAAAGCAATTTACCTAAGTCTCCTAAGCAGATGAAATCATTTGCCTCACTAATCTTTTCCTCACTTACCAAGCTGTTAGTGTCTATGTGGACACAGTGCATCTGATCTTTCATTTAGGACGAAGAAAAATAATATAAATATAGAAAAACGTATTCGTGTGTATGTGCGTATACACACACACACTGGACGTTTTACAATAAGGTCCATCTGCTATACAGGCAGCATTTACTAGATGGCATATAATATATTGCTTTCTTACACGACACTGTTTTTCTTTGTTACAGCACTGCAGTTGAATGCTGATACTCATGTATGTGATAGATATCAGACACACTTGTCTCTGAAGAATTTTAATGATCAAACAGATTCAAGGTGCAGAGCTTGTCTACTTTCATTTAGCAGTTGCACATCTAAATTTTATTAATTTCTGATAAAAGTCTCAATATACTTCTCTTAGTTATAGTGTAATTCTTTAATAAATACAAATATATACATGACTTCAAACATATATATTTTTTTAAATTAAAAATGCAACTAAGAAATAACATCCATTTTGCTGACAGAATCAGAAGATTAGCCATAAAACTGAGGTTTCAACAGGAGGATCGATCCTGATACATGTTTTTGACATAAAATATTGCTTGCTACTGCTTCTTGGGAAATAATAAATTCACTGAGGTGCTACATTAATCAGGGCACCCCCGACAGCTTTAATATATACCTCCTTAAACAAAACTCATTGCTTTTACAGGCACATAATACCATTCCTCTGTCAGCTTTTAAAGTCAGTCTTAAAGCTCTACAGAAAAAGCAGGTGTCACAGGCAGACTTCTCATTGAATATTCATTGTGCTGCCTGCAGTATTTTGAAACCATCATCCTTCTAAAAGAAGGCAGGAAGAGATTGCAGAATATTGCCCTTCTCAGAGGACTTTGTTTAAGCAATAATGATCTGAGTAGCAGGAGGTTTAATCTGGTACTTTTAAAAGTAGTTTCATAGAGAGGAAAAAATGACAAGTTAGTCTTATTATTTTAGCAAGAGACTCAAAAAATATGTCTCATAAACTAACATATTTACTGTGTAACTGTGAATTCATATACAAAAATACAGGGAGATGTATTTCTGAAATCCATAATTATTCAAACATATATTCTTGGACACATATTTCTAAGTAGTGTTTCTTCTTTGTTACTGACTGTTTAAAAACAGGATAGCCTTACTTCATAACCCCAAGTCAGATAAGCAACAAAATACTTTGCAAACTGAGGTAATGTTGATTTATTAATTATTCTTATTATATTGGCATTTCAACCTAGTTAGCTTATTTGGAGCCCTTGACAACAGCACTTGGAATCATCCATCACTTTTTTTATATTATGGCTCAGCAAGTTCTTAGAGATCCTGAATCTCCAACTTTTAAACAGCAAGAAGTTATTATTAGCATTGTTCTTTTAAGAACAATCCTCATAGAACAAGTGATTAATTAATTTCCTTCTTCACTGACACACTGAACATAAAACCAAACCCTCACAGAAATTCGCTTAATCTAACTCGTATATTACCCCTATGGATGTTCATGGATTGCTACTGTCAACCTCAAGGTATACAGTGTTCTAGATGTAGCAACGTTACCAGACTACAACTTGCAAATCATCTTGCAAGATTAGTAAAGGACTTTGTTGTAGCAGGAGCCAAACCAACTGGCACACCTTGAAAGCGAGGGAAAGAAAAACTTTCCTACACATCAAGACAAGACTGTGTGGAACTATCTAGTCCAGAAAGATACTGACATTTTCTGAAATAGAAAGAAGACTGAAAGAAGAGACCTACTACACAAAGAACTAGGGTGCATATTTAAATCTTTTGTTCAATTTTTCTCAATAAACAGTTCCAAGTTCTGGGGCTTCTGTGTCTTTTTAATGTGGTCAGCTGATTTTCCTGGACATGTTCACCAAGAACAAACCAGGCAAGGTATTTCTATCTTAAAGACTCTTTTACTGGTCACAGTGCGTTCTTCAAAGAGACCAAGGGCTGTAGTTTTTCATCTAACATATCAGTCACACCTCCTAGTATAAAATAACAAAGTGAAAATATAGACTCTAATTTCACTATTAAGTAACAATATCAATGAGAGATCATATAAATAAAAAGTAATTTTAAAATGATGCAAATATTATTGCATTATTCAATTAATTCATTTAATCTCTTATGTGTTCTTTTAATATGGAAATATGTTCAGACATCATCAGCAAATCATTTGAAAAAATGTTCATTGCTCAGAAATTGTTGCAGACAAGCTGAAAATGAAAAAGGGCAGGAGAGAAGATCAGAATGAGAAAAAAAACAGTCTACTGTACTGAAGGTAACCTTGCAAGGGAGGACTGAAGACAACAGAAGTACTACAGAGGAATGACAAGGCAGTCTAATGGAAAAGGAGCAAGAGTTGTAAGGCACGTTATTACAATTGTAACGAAATTCCTCACAGTAATTAAGACTGAATTCCCAACATTTCTCTGTTGTTTGAGGAGTGTGAGGACTGCCAGGCTGAACACTGGCAAGGAAATAATTCCTGACAGAAATTCCTAGCCATCATCCATATAATATGCATAGAGAATCAACCCAATGAAAAAGTCTGGATCATCCACTACTGTGAATAAATTTATGAATGCTGAAAAAATAATACAGTCAGGCTGATGCATTTGAAGGAAACTGGTAAGCATCTATTTATTCCAGCTTACTAATACACACCTGTGCTGAATATAGTATAAATTTTATTTTTCTTCCAACATCGTCATACTCAGTGGTAGTACATAATTCTCTAAACAAAAACTAACTGATCCTTCATTAAGTAAAAGTAAACTAGGCAGCATTCTTAAATGTCTGGATACAGAGAATGAGAACAACTTTTCAAGATGAATATCAAGTATTGTACATTCCATATGCATCTACTTCAAGGTCACCTGAGGAAAATCATAATCATTCACTCCTTGTCAGGAAGTGTAGGGAGAGGACAAGGGGCAACAGTTTTAAATTGGAAGAAGGGAGATTTAGATTAGATACTAGAAAGAAATTCTTTACAGTGAGGGTTGCCCAGGGAAGTTGTGGATGCCCCATCCCTGGAAGTGTTCAAGGCCAGGCTGGATGAAGATTTGAGCAACTTGGTCTAGTGGGAGGTGTCCCTGCTATGGCAGGAGGGGTGGAACTAGATGATCTCTAAGGTCCCTTCCAACTCAAACCATTCTATGATTCTATAAGACCATTTGCTTCTTCTACCCAAGTCTAGGCTTCCTGACAGATATTCTTCAGAAAGTAAACCTTTTCTGTGAAGCTGTGCAGAGGACGTATGTATGCCCAGCCTATGAGAGACATAAAAGCTGTATGATCTGATCACCACCACTCGATTTATCATTAGTTCAAAAATTTATTATATTTGTAAGGCAACTTTCATAGTATGAGATGAACAGCACAATGAGTTGCCTCTTACTTTATTGTACTTCCTGTAGGAAGGAGATAGTGCAAGTTACTTTCTCAGACCCTGTGCTGAGGAGCAAATTGCAAACTTTCTTCTGCTTTGTGAAGCATTTTTAATGAAGAATTTAAATTGCTTTTCAACATGTTCCTGAAAAGTACATGAGAAATCAAAAAGATAGTTTTCTGAACATAAATGCTTTTAATGCTTTTTTTTCATCGCCTTACTATGAAGGATAATCTGGAGACATGAAGACAAAACTTGCTGCCTCTCTCACCAAGTCAAACTTAGACCTCAGCCTAAGAGGCCCCTGAAGGAGCAAATTGGGCATTCAACTATTTCGCACATGTTGTCAAGACAGTCTCTTTTTGTCTATCACCTTCTACCACAGCAATTTTATTTACTGTCATGTAAATTCCAACCATTACTGATGTGATGCATTCAGTTCCTATACTCTACAGGCAGCCAATGTCACATTCCAAATTTGAATGTTTCTCATCTACACCTCTTCATTTCAAGATACTTTTGCCACAGCTGCCATAGAGCATCTTGGACACAGTTTATTTCAACTAATTCAAGCATTTCTGCTTAATTTCCCCAATATTTATGTATTTCTGATTTTACTTCCCTGACATGTCCCATATACTGCAGCCTATTCGTTTAGATTTGGCCCTTTTTTTTTGTAACAAAACTTAGAAATTTCACACACACCTTCTGATGGTCTACAGCAATTTGACATAAAACTGACAGACAGTGATTTCCTGATCACAATCAATTAGAGTAAGTGTAAATATATATCAGAGTTTACCGTCATGAAGGAATGCCCTGCACCACTTACCTGTTCTCCAAATCCACACTGTTTCATTACTATTCTTGAGATTCCTCTTCAGACTTCCACATCTTGTGTAATTTTGGTGTATGTCCAAGCTCTTAACTCAACTGAACCTAAATTCTTCTTCGACCTTCGAAGATAAAGACAAAATAACTTTGAAGGTAAGCACAGAGGACACTGAGGAGAGTATGTGCTTATACAGATAGATTCTTTCCTTCATCCCTGTTCCCCAAACCACATTTTCATACTTCTGTCTGCCACATGCAGGTGCCATGATAATCTTTGTCAACACAGTCACTAAAGCACCCTATGAGAAAATCTGATACTGTAAAGTACACTGTAAACAGTTCTCCATAGGACTGGGATTCTGCAAAGAGTAAAGCTATTCTTCACATTTTCTAAATGAAGACCCTGTCCTCTCAAAAGTCTAGGGAAAAAATGAGTTTACCCTTCATGGGCTAAATAGTTTCAAGTCATACATATGAGGGCCCACAATCCATTTTCCTGAAAGTATCATCCCTTACTTGTCTGATTTGTCCCCTTGTTTACATACAAAAAAAAGCCAAGGAAAAGGGGAAAATTCATAGTGCACAGTGATGGTGTGTAACCACACGTTAACTCTTGCTTACATGATATCATTCAATATGAAGAAATCCTAGGCAGGTTTCACTTCACCGGTTCTCAGATTTTTAATGGTAGAGACATCTTCCTGTAAGATACCCACCTAAGTTCACTATAGAAAATGGAAAATTGTAACCTCTGGGCACAATTTATCTAACTCCAAATAAATGGCTGAAACAGGTCATATGAACCAGATAAAAATAGCCTATGATAATTTGCATGATTATTTTTTTTTGGGGGGGGGGAATCAAGCTTCTGTCCACTCTTAACAAATGACATGGAAACATATGGAATAACAGTCCACTATTACACAATCAAAAGGGAAACAACAATATTTCATCAAAGCCACCTGAAAATACAAAACGATACTACAATAAAATGGTTTGAACTCTGCCATCTTATTATTTTTTAAGAATAATATTCATGAAGGGTTTTAGATATAATTACTACAACTTATCTAAAGCAAGAACAAGTCATGGGTTTCTTTCCAGCTAATTACCCAAGTCATGAACACCAAGCAGAGCAAAGTGTTCTACAGAAAAAAAAAGGTCTTTACTTCAGTACAGTCTTTAAGTTTACACAGAAATTTTTATCCCATACATTAACTACAAATTTCAGTCTCTTAGTTCCTTAAAAAAATGCATAATTTACATCCATTTCTACCTGAAACACAGAAACGGAAATAAAAATACCCTTTAAACACTGAGAATCAGTAAGAATCTGCTTAACTCTAATTGTTAAGCACAACCTTCAAATAGAGAGTTTCAACTCTGTATTATGTTTTATATACTGATACTTTAAAACAAAGATTTACCGAAATATACTAATATGTTAAACTAATAATAAACAATATTGTTAACAACAAACTGAACCTTCTGAAAAGTTAATAACATGATAAACAAAGACAATATATATTACGGAAATATGTGGTGTAAATATTGGAAAGTTAAGACAAAAAGGTCTTTCTACTCCCTCCCACATTTGTCTATACCTTATTTTTAACCAAGAAAGATAGTCAAGAACTGCTTTTCAGATCCATTACAACATATCTGAAAATTTCTTTGTGGTTTTTACTCTGTTATTGTGCTCCAGGTGAAATATCTCTCCTATGAAATGACTTATTGCATACAGTTTTGTAGCAAAGGAGTCAAAACAGAGTAAAACAAAGACTGCCAATTAATCCATTCCCATACTATTGATGGAATTGTTTTCCATAGTGAACAATACAGTCCTACTTACATATGTATATCAATTTATAAAACACTATTTATGGAGTAAGTAGCTGTGGCTACTCACTGTAGCTGCCACTGCAAGAGCATCAGAGCATGTACATTTTATTAAATAATTTGCAGCTGCTTAGAACAAAGAATTCATTAGTCAACCGTTCTCTTTTTTTTTGTTGTTTTATATCATTTCCTATGTAATCAGCTTGTAAAATTCTATCAAGTTAACTTTCCTCTTTGCGCAGATATGTTTCATTGGAGACACAGAATTAGTGAAAGTGTTTCCTCAAAAATCTAGCTACAAATATGTAACATATGACTTTATCCCATTCCTCATAAATATGTTATTTTATTCAGGTCATATATGACATACTACTGTTTCTTTGCCTATACTCTACAGTCCTTACTAGGACATATAAATAAGAACACATCAAGAAATGTCTACCCAGTGCAGGCAAAACCAACAGTTCTTGAGTTCATCAATAAAGACAGATTTAAGCAAAGGTTTATTCTTCTTATGAATAAGATTAAACAGGCAGATTTAACCAGCTCAAATAAACCAAGTTATACATTAACAAAATAACAAGGGAACAGTGAACATTACTATAATACAATTGAATTTTCTGTATGGACACTATGTTCAGGTACTACAAACAGTTATTTGAGGACTTAATTCTGAAAAGTATTTTGGAAGTATTTATGCACATCTTTCCATTGACTTGAACAAGCCTACTCATGTGAGCTAAACATAATATAGGGGTTCTATTTTACATTCAATATACTTGATTTCATGCTCTAATAACATTGCTGATTTATTTCTTGCATTAAGTAATCCTCTTGACTTTCTGTAATAATTAAATTGTAAGTTGTTTTCCAGAAGAGATGAAAGTGAAGCTATGTTGCAGAAAGGAGTAAGAAAAAACCACCCTGGTCATTATACTTGTATATAAAACTTTATTAATTTACCACAGATACTTTCTTTTAAAATGAAGAATTAAGACATTCAACAGCTGTACTTGCAGAGATTAACAAATTTATTAGACAACAAGTCTTTCTGTTAGCTTTATTTAGAAGAGATTAATAAGCCTGTTTCATTTCATTCCCAGTCACATGCTTATCATTTGATGATGTTTCTTTGTGGTGTTCTACCGAGGTATTAAAAAAAGGTTCTTCCTAGCAGTCTTACAGGCTGCTGACTGATACATATTTTCATACTTACATACTGTTATAATTTAGTAATATTAATTAATTTTATGATGCACTGCATAACAGCACTTCAGATTTGATAATGAAAAGTAATTACATAGCCATTCAACACTTCCAGTTTCTATTCAAACACAGTGCACCTTTGAATTCTCATGCTAGTTTAAGAGAATAGCATACATCCAAATTTCTTCCCTGCAAGTGATTTACCAGAAATTAAGTCTCTTTGTTCCTTACCCCTCCTCCAGTTTCTGAATTGTGTATATTTATAAAGTTTTACACACTCTGTTCTTTTATCCTGTGCACAAATTTTCTGATGCTTCAGGATGCACAGTGATTCATGTGAAATCTTTCAAGCCCATAACCAAGCTAGTTATGTTCTTGAATTGACTTCTCTCATATGTATCTGAAGTTAAATCCCTGATTATAAAAGAACCCCTCTTCTCTTAAACAGAGCTCCACTCCAGTGTAAAAAAAAATAAAATCATTTTATTTCCTAATAATGATAAGAGTTGAAACATCCTAATTGAAGTTATTTTCATCAAGAAAAAGGTATCCTATGATTCTCTAAATAAAAAGTGAAGGCAAATATAGGAAGACCTTAAAAAGAAAATTGTCTCTTAAACTTCAGTTGCACTTGAAGGATCAAATCAAGGATCAATACACAAAGACAAGAGAAATGAAAAGAAAAAGTGCCTTCTCCACTTACTTTTCTTTCTTCCCTAGTTTAAAAAAAAATAATAAAAGACAAAACCAACAGTAAAACAACAAGAAAAAATGAAATTAAATCAGAGGAGTTTTTATACTTATGCAGGAATAATCATTCTGGAGATGGCAGACTGTATTTCTCTGAGTATTATGTTTTCTGGATTACTTTTAAGGAGAGAATGTATGCATGCTGAAGTAACAAGTAATTCAAAATTAACATTTGGGTATTTATGCAAACCTACTAATTATCAGAATATATAATTTACTTGTGCCCGCCACTACACACTGTGTGTTGTTTCCTAAAAGAGATGTTACTTCTCCTACACAGAAAGGCTTACACCTAAAATCAGGAAGATACACCTGAACATTCTTAGACCAAAAAGATCCTTTAAGAAGGAGAAGGTATGAAAAGGGACTGTGAGCAAAGAACCCACAGCACACACAGAGACCAGGAGGTGCCTCAGAATTAGAGGCAGCAGAAAAGCCCCTGTCACTATGAAAAATGGAAACATTCTTAGAGAATTTTATGGAATTCATTTACAGTTTTAAAAGCTGTGGAAAGTTGTTCATTTGAGAGTAAGCACAATAAAATATCCACTGTACATAATCGGTATGAGGAGAATTTTCTTTTTAGGCACATATTTTAAACCCATTGTGCTTCTCATATTTCAGAAGTTACCTTGTTGCTGTTTTTCTTAAAAACCTAGCAATACCTTCTGAAATCTTTTGGAGTGCTAACTTTAAGAGGTAGCAACTATACTTAAGCTTACTAAAAGAGAATAAGGCAACAGAATTGTTCCCTTTTTCACCTTTCTTTCTCATCTTCTTTCCTTTTCTCTTTCCTTTCCAACTTTTCCAATAAAAAAAGCCCACTTTTTTTACATTAATAATGTGAAAGCATGCAGGCATGCTACTGTCAAAATCCCCATGATCTCCCGTGGCCAAAGGAAACAAAACAGTACTCTTTCATATGCACCACTGTATATAACAGCAATTTATACAGCAGGCATTAATTTTTGTCTAGCCTGTTGCCTCATATCCCAGCCCAAAATTATGAAGGATCTCAGCAAATTTCTCAGTTTTTCAGCACAATTCGCTCCTAACCCCATATCACCCCGAAACTGCCTTCGATGTCAAATTCTGCCTGACTGCAGCTTTGTTGTTGTTTTTTTTTTATTTTTTTATTTACACTCGCTGCTTCCTCTCTCTTTTTAATCTCTCTGTTTGGAATAAGAGATGCAGTACTACTTGCTGAGAAACATTTAAACTTTGTATTGCCCCGACACAAGACTCTTCTCTGAAAGTTAACAGAATTTCATCAAACTTGACTGTATAAGAAATAGTTCATCCTTTAAACAAAAAAGGAAAAATAAAATTTCTCATCATGCTCAGTTCAGTGAGTGTAGTGAGTGTTCAGCCAAGTTTGAGAAGGCAAGTAAGATGTGAGGAGCTACCAATAACAGAGGACAAAGGTAAAAAAAAAATCCCAACGGTGCTAATATCAAAGTCCATGGAGCACAACATCCCCTGACATCAATACTGCACATAGATCTAGTCATTCCCTCCCAAAACATGCCAAGTAGAAAATGGAAAAATTATATATATATATATATATTTAAAAAAAAAAAAGGGTAGGGAAGGACAACAGAATGGACAGATACAGAACAGCTTCTGTATTTAAAAATTATTCAACAAATTACAGATCTTCAGCTTTGGAGGAAAAAAAAGCGACTGTAGTGGGACTGAACACATGCCTAGAACATCACAGCCGATATAGGGGAAGTTAAACAGTGAACAATTATACCTTATTTTTCATAGCCCAGAAGAAACTCATGATACTGTCACAGTCAGCAATTCTAAATCATGAGAAAGAATTGCATTCTCCACACAAAATGTGATTAAATAGTGAAACTCACAAGGGACTGAAAGTATAAATGAATTCATAAGAAGATGAGATAAGTTCATGGAAGATACATCAATTTACAACCACTAAATACAGTGGTTTTATGTAGCCTCTGGCTAATAAAGTCATTAATCTGCTCATTGTTAGAAAATGAAAGGGGGAAGGGTTTCTCTGGTTTATTCTGGTATTACATTCTTTGCCTAGCATCTGCAATTGGGTATTGCTGGGGACAAGTATTTGGGCTAGATGGACAGTCATCAGTCAGTCATCTCCCTCACTATGGCAATTCCAAGCTTAAAAGAAAAACTATACTTGCAGCAAATAATTCTTTTTCAAAACCACTGTGGAATAATTTAACAATATATGATTTGTAAAAATAAACAGTCATGAGTACTCATCTAAAGTATGGCATTTTGGTGAGCAATACTCATCAGAGTAAATTTTTTTCAATATTTGAATGCAGAACAAATAGAGAGCAATATATATTGTACTCCACTATAACAGACAGAAAAGGACTAACTAAACTACACCAATAAAACCACTGAAATATTTTAAACTTTTGGGAAAGTATTTGGTACTGGCTTACAAATAAGATTACAAATCTGAAAATCATTTGACATGAAATGGTAATTCTACAATGGCTCACACTAATCTTTAGCTCACAAATTAAAAAAAAAAAAAAAACAAAAATGAAACTATTCAATCGAGAGAGATTATCATCTGTCCCAGATTTTGAAATAGAGTTGCTGAGTCTGCCTGCTAACAAAATGAGATTTTGTTTTCCTTACTAGCCAGTGAGAATTCAACTACAAAGTAAAAAAAAAATAATATTAAAAATTGTAAAGCAAATAAATATACTATGAGTCAATTATATTAGAGACTTGTAATTACAGTGTCGACCTACACAATATCCCTTGCATGTCTACAATATCCACCATGAACTGCAGAATCTGAATATCATAATTCACTTCTTTAAGGGTGGTTGTTTTTTTTTTTTTTTATTTTTTTCCCTGTCTTTAATGTTAATTTTGTTCCTTGGTACAGGTAATTGTTTTAATGAGTAAAATGTAATGCAAACTGTGGTTGAAGCCAACTAGAAGCTTTCAGTCAAAGCATAGCTTATTCTGCTAACAGCAACAGCTGAAGTTATGCATGAAACACCTTATTCATCTTAGTAAATGAATAGACAGAGGCAGATTCATTTGATACTCAACCTCATAGTATAATATAAACTTTCCATCATCAGGGAGGACCTGGAAATACACCAATCTGAAGGGAAAAAAGCTTGTACAATGCACCTTTGGTAGAACATATAGGACTCTTTAAGAAGCTAAGATATCTGACCCTGCCTATTGAGATGCATGGACGTAAGAGATAGGACTGAAATCAAGGACTGAATTCTCAGTACCAAGTTTTCCACTTTATGATGAAAAACTATGTCTCAAGCAGAAAATTTGACTGTTTCCCTATGAGGAAATGAGAACTTGTCATTGCATGATTTAAAGGACACTTTTTTTTTTTATTTATTATTTTCTTGATACTGAGCTTAGTGGAACTGTTTATTGCTTTGTGGTTGTTGAAACAGAGGACTTTTGTCCTACTCAAAAAATTGTCTCTCTGATCTTATTTGTCCGGGATGATTCCTATTATACCAGTCTTTAATAGAATTTCTTTATTAGTTTGGAATTACCACCCCTTTGACTTTCACAGCAATAGGGATTGCAAAGCAAGCTGAGACAGATTTTCAAGACATCCAAAAAGAGAGAAAATAAATTAAAAAAAAAAAATCACTAACCAATTGTAGGTGGATTCTTTAAACAATTCCAGCCTCAGAAATATGTTTTTCAATGAGCATTCCAGGTAGAGGGAAAACATTTGTTTCCTTTTAGCTCCAAACAGAGCTAGCCAAAAAAAATATCATGTGTCCTGATCTACCTAATAAAACCTGTGGATTCACCAAAGATAAGAGCTTCCTCTAAGTCAGTCTGGTTTCAATCACGTTTAGTGAAACCCAAGGAAGTTTCAGTCACACCCATTTTTTTTTATTTTTTTTTTTCTAGTAACCCAGACGTGACCGGCTAAAGATCCCAAGTTGCTCACAAGCCTGATAAAGGGCTTATTACCTCTGGATGCCCTAAAGGTCTTCAGCGGTCAAAGGCACTGAAACTTCCAGATTGCATGGCTCCAGGATATCCTATCCCATAGTCCTGCCTGAAGCAAAGGTTTTTGGCTTATCACTGATAGCTCCAAAAAATCATGGAGTTAAGATGGTAAGAAGGTCATTCAAATTTGTAGAAAAATACACCAAAATTATCAGAATCTTCCTCAAAACTGAAATGTTTTTTTTTTCTATTCACCTCTAGTCCTTGTGATGCATCATCACATGCATGCATACATTCAATCAAGTGTTCATACCAGTCAATCAGCATCTGCCTTTAAAGTAGCAATATCCTGAACCCATACAGGAAGAAAATATTGAATACTAATGGCTTATCAGTATTTAAGAAATAATTCCCCTGTTTGTGTCTTGTGCATACACTGCAGTTACTTTATTTTCTGGTTCTTTTCTTTCTTTCCTTCATAAATAATTTTCAGAGTGAAATGATTTTATAGTCAAATTTCATCACAACATGTCATGTAAAATCAGGGACAAAAATGTTAACCACAAGATATAGTCGTTCTGGATAATATATCATCTCCTTTTTACACTGACATTCAAGACACCAAGCAAAACTCTGGGAACAGTGAAATATTTGGCAAAATAAGAGCTGTTGCTTTTAGAAGAGCCAGAATTTGATCCTCTTTGGTTAGAGGCATACTTAATTAGAATCATAAAGTAGACTATGATAAACATAATTTGTTATGTAAATGTTCTAAAGAACAGTTAGCAAATTTTAATGGCAATAAATAGTATTTCACATCTTGCTGTCCTCAGTTTTTTCTCCCCCTCTACTCTGTTATCCTCCCCCTCTACTCTGCCCTGGTGAGATCACATCTGGAGTACTGTGTCCTGTTCTGGGCTCCCCAGTTCAAGAAGGACAGGGAACTACTGGAGAGAGTCCAGTGGAGGGCTACAAAGATGGTCAGGGTAATGGAGCATCTCTCTTATGAGGAAAGGCTGAGAGATCTGTGTCTGTTCAGCCTGGAGAAGACTGAGAGGGGATCTCATCAATATTTATCAGTATCGAAAAGGTGGGCGTTGAGAGGACGGGTCTAGGCTCTTTTCAGTGATGCCCAGTTACAGGACAAGAGGAAATGGGCACAAACTGGAACACAGGAAATTCTGTCTGAACATAAGGAAAAACTTCTTTACTTTGAGGGTGCCAGAGCACTGGAAAAGGCTGTGGAGTCTCCTTCTCTGGAGATATTCAAAACCCACCTGGATGTGTTCCTGTCCAGCCTGCACTAGGTGAACATGCTTTGGAAGCAGACTAGATGGTCTCCAAAAGGTCTCTTCCAACCCTTACCATTCTGTGAGTTTCAGTTGCCTCCAAGAATTTCCAAATACATCAACTAAGCTAATAAATTAAATACAGCTCCAAATTTATGTAAGGAGTTTGAATTTGCCCTCACATGTAAACTACTTATCATTCACTACATCACAACATAGTGCTCTGTAAAGTCAATTTTCTCCGTTTAAGAATAAAAACCTGAATAAAGCCTGAACATCATGGAAGTAAGAAAGGAAGTTTATCAGACTTTCATATCATCTCCTAATCTTGAAAGTCTTTTGACGTGTCCTCTTTTTTTAACCTTATATTGAAACTTACTTTACTTGCCATTTAGTCTAAGCTATTGTGTCCACAGCAGAAAACAGCAATATACTTTTTTCAGGAAGTCATATCAGCAGTAGGGATTGAAGTTTTTTAGCTAACTTAAGATATCATAGAGATTTTAAAAATAAAATAATAACAAATATATAAATATATATATGTGTATATATATCTTTTCCAGATCCCTGAAAGTGATTCTTCAGACTCAGTACAGTAAGATGACATAGAGCAGTTCAAGGAACTAGGTACAAAAATATTTTGCCTAAAAATGTGTTATTTAACATAAGCAGAAAAAGAGCAGAACAGTACCTTCCTGAAATATGATGATTTGGAGAATAAAGTAGTAAAAAAGAAAGAATTTCAAATACAGAAATGCAATGCTTGTGTATGTAATTAAATGATACAAAGAAAGAACTGGAAGAAGCCCCAGCAATATATAAAAAAAAAGTATGTAGTTTCTCTTAACACCAACTGAAAACCATTCTGACCTATAATTATAGGATATCAGAGAGTGCAGCTTGTAGAATTATAAAAGTAATAGTGTTGAAAATAAGGATTGAGTATTACACAAAACACTACACAAAAAGTAGAATGATAATTCTATAAAAATATTTTCCCTTTTTTTTTTTTTAATCTTGCCTGACAACTAGAATGAACTACAGAAACAGAGTATTTTTTTTCTTTTAATCTTAATCAAAAAACCTAACACAGCATTTCAGTATGCCTGAGATTACAGTTTTGGAAGATAGGCATGCTGTCACAGACAAAATTTACACATGGAGTCTAGAAAGAAAGTTTCTATCTGCTATTCCACTTTAGCATAGTTTTGCTGGCTACCTTTGAAGCAATCAATTGGCCAAGGCAGCATACAACTCACAAGTATCTCTTTCACTTTTTTTTGTTTGTTTTTTAATTTCATATATTTCTCTTTTCGAGATCTTAAAGTAACATCTGGTTTAAGAACTACTGCTGTTATTATTCTTACTTTATGACACTGAAGTCCGTTTAAAAGTTATAACAGAGGATAACCTATCACTGAAGATAACCTATCACCAGGGCTGGAAGTAAATGATACCACTTTAAAAAAAGTGCAGTGAGATTTACTTTTAAAAAAATACCCACATCCCATGATATGTTTATGTGAGTCCATTAAGTCCATTGGTACTTTGTATATGCATACATACATGGAAACAAAAAAACTTGGCACTTATTTAGTACTATGGCTAGTTTTTATAAAGAAAGTAAACCCCTCGAGGGCATAGGAAAACTAAGCTTCAAAGTATTCCTTCATTAAATCTTACTTAGTTAAAATTGAATTCATCTCAAACACACACATACACACGGGGGAAAAAAAAAAAAACCAACCCACAACAACCAAAAAAACAACAGAAACAACTAGAATTTTTCTGGTACTTAATTACCATCACTTTTAACAACTGCATTTCCCCATGCTTGGTCAAGGATATGAACAGAATCGAAGCTCAGGTTGCACAAATAGGATATTGCTAGTATTAGAGATGTACTTAATATTAAAACTGATCTGTTTCAGCCCAAGACAAGCACTGGATTTTCAATACAGACTTTCATACAGCCTAGAAATTAGCATTCATAAAACACACGAAGTCCTAACAGCAAAGAAGTACAGTTAGTTCTGCTTCTCATACACCTCGTAATATTTGCTCCTGTTTAGATAGAGATATCTCTCCTGCTAAAGTTAGACCTACACTAGAACATACAGAGTGTAAGCTAAAGGATAAAATTAATTTCTAGTCTAAGCAAGTCGTGGTAAGCAATATGGGGAAATGACAAGAAAAATGCCTTAAGGCCATGTATCATCCTAGTAATTGCCATGAAATAATTAGGCTTTGTTAACAGTGAAATTACTGTTAAGTGGTGCCCATTTGATGGATGAATGACCAAATCAAACCCTTAATGGTAATTAGCAGGCCACTTAGATAGGTAAATGACCTCTCCCCCCCTCCATTTTCAAGAAAGTATTCAAAAAGGAAAGGAAAAAAATCATTAAGAATGTATTAGAAAAACTTCCTTCCTCCCTTTCCTATCCCACTCATTCTAATTACTTTGTATTTTTAGGCAAGGTAGAATTGGTATGCACTCCTATTTTCAGAGATAGCTTTTTAACAATATTGAACTTCTCTTTTATGGAATTTCAGGTAATCAACTGCTCAGTCAGCTTTAAAAGCTAGACATAGTAAAATCCTATAGTTGCTCACAAGTAAGAAAAGACAATGTCTCAGCTCTCAACAGCAACAATAGATAATATAATATAGTATTTAAAAAAAAAATCAGCCGTTGTTACTAGGACTAGATAAATTCTACATTCCTTGACAACTGTGACAAATTTTGGTCACCTGGGTTAGCATGTTAGCGATGTTAGCAATTAGCAAATGTTAGCAAACTAACATTTACATGTTAGCAAACTAACATTACATTAACTTTATCTGTAGTGACATGACAGACATGACAAAACCATAGTCTCAGAAATATGTTCTGAAATATATATTTTCCCCTCAAGTTTTATGACAGGAACAATATTTTAGTTTTCTATCTGGATGGTGAGGTGAAATTCACAGATTTGACAGAGTTGGAAAGGGCCTCTAGAGATCATCTAGTCTGACTCCCCTGCCAAAGCAGGAATGACTAGAGCACATCACTCAGGACTGCATCAAGGCGGGTCTTGAAAATCTCCAGAGAAGGGGACTCCACGACCTCTCTCTGCAGCCTGTTGCAGTGCTCTGTCACCCTCACCATAAAGAAGTTTTTCCTCATATTTGAATGGAACTTCCTATGTTCCAGCTTATGTCTGTTGCCCCTTGCCCTTTCACTAGAAACCACTGAAAAGAGTCCAGCTCCAACATCTTTCATCTCACCCTTTAGGAACTTGTAAATGTAGACAAGGTCTCCCCTCAGTCTTCTCTTCTCCAGGCTAAAGAGCCCCAGGTCTTTGAGCCCTTCCTCATAAGGGAAGTGCTCCAACCCCTTAATCATCTTAGTTGCCTTACATTGGACTCTCACAAGTAGTTCCCTGTCCCTCTTGAACTGGGGGGTCCAGAACTGGACGCAGTATTCCAGTTGTGGCCTCACCTGTGCAGAGTAAAGGGGGAGAACGACCTCCCTCAACCTACTGGACACACTCTTTCCTATTCAGCCCAGGATTCCATAGGCTCTCTTGGCAACAAGGGCACATTGCTGGCTCATGGAGAGTCTGCCATCTACCAGGACTCCCAGATCCTTTTCCTCTGTAGTACTTTCCAGAAGATCCACCCCTAACCTATATTGGTGCCTGAGTTTCTTCCTCCCCAGGTGCAGGACCTTACATTTGCCCTTGATGAACCTCATTAAGTTCTTCTCTGCCCAGCTCTCCAGCCTGTTCAGATCACGCTGGATGGTGGAACAGCCCTCAGGAGTGTTGGCCAGCCCTCCCAGTTTGGTATCATCAGCGAACTTGCTGAGTATACACTCTGTCCCCTTGTCCAGGTCATTGATGAGTATGTTGAACAGAACTGGGCTGAGTATTGATCCCTGGGGGATGCCGCTGGTTACAGGCCTCCAACTTGACCCTGCTCCATTAATGACAACCCTCTGAGTTCTGTCACACAGCTAGGACTCAATCCACCTCACTGTCCCCTCATCTAGCCCACACTTCCTTAATTTCCTAATGAGGATGTTGTGGGAGACAGTGTCAAAAGCCTTGCTGAAGTCAAGGTAGATGACATCTGCTGCTCTCCCCTCATCCAGCCATCTAGTTATAACATCATAGAAGGCTATCAGATTGGTCAAGCATGATTTACCCTTGGTAAATCCATGTTGACCACTTCTAATAACTTCTTTATCTTCAATGTGTTCTGAGATGACATCCAGAATGAGTCGCTCCATTATTTTCCCAGGGATAGAGGTAAGACTAATTGGCCTGTAGTTCCCTGGGTCCTCCCTCTTGCCCTTTTTGTGGACTGGTGTGATATTTGCCTTCCTCCAGTCCTCAGGCACTTCTCCTGTTCTCCAAGACCTCTCATAAATAATGGAGAGTGGCTCAGCATTAACATCTGCCACTTCTCTCAGCACTTGTGGGTGCACCCCATCAGGGTCCATAGATTTGTTGATGTCTAGTTTGGCCAAGTGGTCTCTAATCCAATCCTCCCCAACAGAAGGAAAGTCTTCCTCTCTCCAGACCATCTGCCTTGTCTCCAGGGTCTGGGATTCATGAGGGGCAGCCTTGGCACTGAAGACTGAAGCAAAGAAAGCATTCAGCAGCTTCACTTCCTCTGTGTCTTCCACCACAAAGGCACCTACTTCATTCATCAGTGGGCCTACATTTTCCCTAGGTTGCCTTTTTCTATTGATATACTGAAAAAAACTCTTCTAGTTATCTTAAAATGCTCCAAAGATATACACATTCTGTAGGAGAAGGGAGGTTTCTTTCTCTTTCCCATATGCATATGCTGTTTTCATCCCCAGTGCCTTTGAAACAGAAAAGTGAGGTATTACCTGAGGTGTTCCATGAGAGGAAAAAACAATTTAGTGAATTTTGCCCATTTTGAAAGCTTCATGAAATAGAGACTAATTACAACTGCTCTGAAGAGTTATGTCTTCCAGAATATAAAAGGTATCTTGAGATTCTGAATATTAAAAAAATTAAGTACTTTTAATCATATACTTAAAAACTAAAATGAAAAAAACAGGATGAGTAGTGAACTTTCCTCACTGCAGGAAAGTTCATAGCGGCTGTAGTGTAATGAAAAGCATTTAAGTCCTTCTAGAGTACTGATGTTTTTTCTCTCACTCTCACTTGAAGATAATTCATTGTATCAATAATCACTTTAAGATAAAAAAGAAAATTGAAGTTTGCAATGGAATCAGTTTGAAATCAGTATCAGAAAAATATTTTTTCATATATCACCCCTTGTTTCAAAGGAATTTCTCATTTTTACATCAGTAAATATTTTATGGAAAACTATTGTCTTCAAAAAAGTCAATAACCCTAAGTTATTTTCTGAACAAGTGTTTATCAAGCTTTAATATTCGGTTAGGTTGACAAGTAGATATACGCCAATTTACCTGTGTACTCATATTTGCAGATGTGTGTTTAGGAGATACAGAAGATGTTCATAGTGTCTCAGATTAAAAGCCAGTATACAGCACTGAAACAGAAAATGAAATAGCACAGAGAAGCTGAAAAGACCAGCTTTAGCCCCTTTTTACTATAAGCCAATAAAATAAACCTTGCATACTCTTTCCAGTCCTTCTTCCCACAGGCTCTATTGTAGTCTAGGCTCTGCATAGTTATCCTCTGTTCCCAATATACAATGAAAAACACAGCCAAATTTCACGTTTTGCAGTTTAATCCCTATTTGAAGATTCTTACACACATAATTGCATATATACCACCATTTGAATTCTATGAGCTTTCTTACAGAGTATTGTTTCTCTAAACCTATTTTGAGATCAGGAGTCAAGCAAGGTTATCCCCAACAAATCACATTGCCACTGATCCTGAACAAAACCCCACTTCAGTGAAAACTATTATAGATATGTAAAGGACAGAAAGAAATAGAGCACAATTTAGATGGAGATTTCCATCTTTTAGGGGAATGGTGGGTCCATAAACCCCAAGTGGAATACTTCTCTGTTCTTGTTGTAGTAAGGCATGTTGCAATGGTAAGGAATAAATATGTGATTGCTCTAGAAAGAGAACAGGATATGCTGCATTCCTCAAAAGGCTTTAAACATATTAACTAACTTTGTTTTTATGACAACAACTGAACTATCCCTTTCAGATTTCCATAACAAAAGCAAATTTCAAATAACTTAAAATGGAAAACAATACATGCACCAAAAAGTCAAAGGGAAATAAAACTTCCTTCGTTTTACAATGACAGTTTGTTGGTACAATATGTGCCCATGAAGTAGCACAACATAAAGCTGTAGAGGGGATACCTGCAGAAACTCTGGAAATAGGAAACCTTAATCCAATTCAGAGAGTTGTTGGTAGGACCCCTGACTTCACAAAACAATTTTTAAAGCAGACCAAAGTATCATATGAATGCTTTCATTGTAACATTTACATTTCCATTGCACTTACCTGCTGAAATCAGCTAAGTCTCGTATCCAATGAAAAGGACCTGGGGGTGTTGGTCAGCTGTTGACTGAACATGAGCCAGCAGTGTGCCCAGGTGGCCAAAAAGGCCAACAGCATCCTGGCTTTTATCAGAAATACTGTGGAAGTGATTTTCCCTCTGTACTCTGGACTGGTGAGGCTGCACCTTGTGTACCATGTTCAGTTTTGAGCCCCTCACTACAAGAAAGAAATTGAGATTCTGCAGGGTGTCCAGAGAAGGGCAATAAAGCTGGTGAAGGGTAGAGACAACAAAGTCCTGTGAAGAGTGGATGAGGGAACTGGGGTTGTTTAATCTGGAGAAAAGAAGGTTGAGAAGAGACCTTACTGCATTCTACCTGAAAGGAGGTTGTAGAGAGGCCGGGGTTGGTCTCTTTTCCCCAAGTAGCAAGTGATAAAACAAGAGGAGATGGCCTCAAGTTGCACCATGGGAAGTTTAGATTGGATATTAGGAAAAATTTCTTCACTGAAAGGGTTTTTAACAGTGCTGCTCAGGAAATTGGTTGAGTCACCATTCCTGGAGGTATTTAAAAGGCATGCAGATGTGGCACCTAGGGACATGGTGGTGGAACTGGTAATACTAGGTTAACTGTTGGACTTGATTATCTTAAAGGACTTTTTCAACCTAAATGATTCTATGATCTTATTATTCTAAGCCACAGTTTTTTGAAGATTCAGCAGAATTGAAGCTAACAGAAAAAGCCCACAAAATTCTGCTACATGTTCTCCATCCTTTTTGCCTGCAGCAGTACAAGTAACATTAGGTCCATAAGACCTTACAATATATTCTTTTTCCAGAATGGATGAGTCAGGCAACAAAATACCACTGATAATTTCTACAAAAAGACATGTCTGATCCTTGCTAAAGCAAATTAATTTCTACCAGTGTTTTGTTTCCTTCTCAATTCAGTACCTTGAAGAGGAACCAGACCAGACACAGACCCTGCTCTTTACAGAGTGTCACTGAACTGAGCCCTTGGGACACTTTCACAGTGCAATTTCTAGCCAAGGGTAAGGTAAGAGACAGTGTGGAGTGAACCCACCTTGCTTACCAGCTCACTCATTGCAGAGTAGCTAGGAACATGATAAGTACTACAAGACTTCCCCTCCTCCTTGTGTTAGCTTTTCACAAGGAAATAATGATTGCTGCTGCTACTAGAACTTTATAACCTTCACAGTTACTGTTAATATTTCTGTGAAAGAACAAGACAAGACATTAGCTATTCTAGATAGAAAGGCGAGACACACCTTAAATGTCAAGGGAAAGCTCACATTTATGATGGCACAAGGAAATGACTTTTCCTTTTACCAGTTCAACTCTCAAATTTAGAGAGGGGAAAAAAATACCAGTTTTGTTTGATTTACCTCTTCCACATAATTTTCTTTTTTGAAAGAAATAGTTTGTTTTGTTTTGTTTGGGCTTTGTGGGTTTTTTTTTGTGAATTTAGATGCTTCAATTTGGAGAAATTATAACAAATGAAAAGTAAGCAAGATCAGTACTTTGGAGTCAACTGGGGAAGCAGGCTATACTTTTTTTTTAACCCAGTAACTTGGGGATTCTGGTGTTCACCTAGCTTTAGAAGCCTAGGTTCAGTTATCTCCATTTTTGGAAGAAACATGATTCTAAATCTCTTATGTTCCTGGAGTATCCCTAAACCATTAGGCTACGGGGGATTTCATCCTGAGCCTGGTTTAAGTCATTACACTGGTTCAGTGTAAGACTCCTACCTAGGCCTTCTCATCTCCTAGGACCATGTACAACGGGGAATAAAGCTCACTTTATCTAGCAAAATTACTTTTTTAGTGTTGTGAGAATTTGGTTGATAATATGTTAACAAGGCTGATGACTGCTTATCTCCTGTGTGAACGGGAGTTGGGGGAAGAGCCAACAGGGCAGTGTGAAAGAAAGAGGGAGGATGGAGTCTTGTGGCGGCAAGGTGGCCTTATTTTGGCTCAAAGTCACTGGAGGGAAGGAATAAGCCGATAAATGGCTTCAGCACAGAATCTTGAAGGCCAGGAGTGAGACCCTTTGCTTAATTACCTGTGAAATTAACATTAAAGTTGACACCCTAAGTATGATAATGAGCATAAAGGAGCTAAACCTCTATCACTATAGCACCCGACTCTCCACCCAAATAATGCAAAAATGTCATCCCAGGGAGGGGATCAGATAAGGTTAGAATATAAGGGGCAATACAGAGGGGATCTGGATATACTCATACATCCACACACCTATACACATACACACGATCAAGAGATCTTTCAGAGGAAGAAGAAACTTGAGACCTAGAAGGGACATGCAACAGGCTGTGCTCCCCTTCCTCTACCAAAACAGGGATGCCTTCTTGGTAAGCACTGCACCTTCACCTCCTGGTGAAAGAACTCCTGGAATAGCATTTATTCATTTGCCCAATCACGTTTACTTATTCATTTTGCTAGCATAGTATTAGTAGTATATTAGTGCTATTGCAATCAATTTAGCTATATTAGTGTGCATTTATCAAGGGTAATCCCAAATCTATTATAGGTGTCACTTCAATAAAACATTGCATCTTTTCAACTTTGCTGTCTTAGTGAAAGTCCATTACAGGGCTCTGAAACAGGCAAACATAGATTTGTTTCAGCGAAGGCCCTTATCAGGGCTCTGAACGGGGTATCATTTACTTTTACAGCTTTGCGATGCTGTCCCAGTAAAGGCCTTTGGCAGGATCTGAGACAGGCAAACACTGAGCTATCTTAGAGTCCTCAGCTCTGAAACAGAAACAAAACTAACAACTTTAACGTGACAAGCGTAGTAATTGTGAAATAAAATAATCCAAGTTCATTATTACTGACTAATGGCAGACACTAGACGAAAGTCTCAAGATATCACTTTAGTCCATTTTGAAAAACATTTGGTTGACTGGTTGGCTTCCCTAAACAGCTTCCTAATGCAGGGCAAAATATAGTCATCTTAATATGCGATTTAGTCTAGCTGTATGTTGTTATGCTCACATTTTCTCAGGCACAGTGAATACCTAAGTAGGTATTTTACATCAAGTAAAGCCATCTCTATAAAAAAGAGAGATTCCCATCCACTATAGCTCCCAAAATACTTCATGCCTAGAGGTAAACAGTAACCACAGACAACTTGGGAAAATGCTCTGGTATTGCTCTGTCAACAGTGCAAAACCCAAATGATTATTGTGCATAAAAAGTATAAATTCTCCATCAGCTGAAACTTAAATTTTTCAGCAGAGAAACTACTTGTCAAAACAATATTTATTCATTCCTATTCACATTTCTTTAGCCTAACTTTGACTGCCAGAGTCCTCAGAGATCTGTAGTTAGAAAACAAATTAAGTATAAAAGGCGGTAAGTATTGCCTTAGTATCCCTTTAAGCTAGTAGACATTACAATGATTATTAACCAATACAAAACATGTTTGGTACAATAACCAGCAGTATACATTTAAGCAAATTACAGTTGTATGAAAAAATCTAAAGTCCTCATCCTGAAAGTTAGAGCCTGACAAAAGTGAAGATACATTTAAAAATCCAGGGTAATATAAACTGACAATCATAGAAAGTGTTTGGTTGGAAGGGACCTTTAAAGATCATATAGTCCAACCCCCTGCAGTAAGCAGGGACATCTTTAACTAGATCAGATTGCTCAGAGCCTCATCAAGCCTGACCTTGAATGTCTCCAGGGATGGGGCCTCCACCACCTCTCTGGGCAACCTGTTCCAGTGTCTCACCACCCTCATTGTAATAAACTTCTTCCTAATGTCTAATTTAAACCTACCCTGCTCTAGTTTAAAACCATTGCTCATCACCCTATCACTACATGCCCTTGTAAACAGTCCCTCCCCAGCTTTCTTGTGGGCCCCCTTCAGGTACTATCTGAAAGGATGCTTTGCTTAAGCTTTACTTTTCAAATTTGACCTCAATGCACCACAATGCACCAATCTTAACGTAAAGCATTTATCTTTATGTAGACAACGTTCATGTTTTTGATTGTAGTGATACATTAAAACATATACTATTCTAATTTGAGACTAGTCCTCTGTTTTAAATTTAACTTTCAACCAAATAATCATGTTTATATATAATTACTATAAACATGGATTTTGAAAGAAAGAGTCAACCAGAAGTGCTCATTACTTAGTTTGGTAAAACCCTAAATTGTATCTCAAACTTATGCATGATTTAGGAAAAGGAAAAAAAACAGTAATCCCTATATATACTGTCATCTCATCAAGCCTCATATTAATTAGCTTATTTTCTGGTTCTACCTGTCACACTGATCTAGCATATAACTACATACAGTAAAAAAAAACAACCAACAAAACAAAAAACAGCAACAAAAAAACCCTAAACAAACAAACAAACAAACAAAAAACAACCCCACAGGAATAGCAATTATTAAGGCTATCAGGAACACTGGATAGTTTGAGCCTCAAATAATTTTCTCCTCACTCCATCCTCTCTGCCCCAACAAAATTTTGTCCCCTAGGCTGTCTTCTAAAGAAGAAGAGAGTAATAGATGACTGGTATGAGTTTTCTCCTATTACAGTGTTAGAAAAATCTCCTCTGGAATACTCAGCATGTCGTAATATGCACAGTAGGGAGTTCCTCCCACATGCCAGTAATTTTCAGTATTAATCAAAATACATAAAAAAACATGCAGAAGTGCTGGAATGACTTTCATTTCAGGTACTTCTGGAATAGGAAAGAAGGGTAGTGCTTTTGCTACTCACTTCTGGTTTACTTTTCATTGCTCAGAAAAGCCAGTCATGTACTCATATGCAGTATGACCTTCCATGTTCATCAGAAGTTTTTATCTAAACTCATAATTCAGAAATGCTTTTCTTCATTAAACATTATTTTCATAGCAAATGTCAGCTTTCTGCTGCTAGCCAGTTCTACAAAATAACCCTCACCTTGTTTCATTTTACATATATACATATACATATACATATACATATGCATATACATATACATATAAAATAAATAAATGTGTGTTTATATACATACAATTTTTTTCCAAACAGGATTTTGTTGTCTTGGGTGACCTGAGATCACATTTAGATACATGCTGCCTGTGGATGACGTTTTAAATTGGAGCATTTTCTAATATTAAATCAGCATGGGAAGTTAGAGGGTTATTTATCTTTCCTTTCTTATTTTTTCCTGGTAGTAATCCAGTTGATAATCATAGAAAATGTTACCATGGTTTTAAGGTGATACAGTTCAAAGATTAAATGTGTCCATTTATCTGGTGTATGCCCATAAAAAAATAATGCCCAGTTAATCTACCACAAAATGTGAACTCCAACAAAATATGATACCGATTATTACACCCAGATATATTCAGAAAATACTTAAAGATTTCAGGGTTGGTGGTTTGGGGTTATTTTTCTTTTTTTACAACAACCTGTAGAATTTTCTGTTTGCTATTATTAACATTTTACATTTGGATTTCACTATCATTTACTCATATCTCAATTTTCTTCTATTTACTTCTTACATCTTTAGAAAAGGGTTGATATATTTATCTTGTATCACTATAAATCTCTTGGTTTGCTGAAATCTTGCAGGCAGTATTTTATTTCATATATAAGAACTACTGATTTCTATTGATACTAGCCAAAAGGTACTTTCCAACTGAATCAAAAGGGTATCTGAGTAGAACAAAATTTTTTCAATGAAAATAGTTACCAATAAGAGTTTGGGGGAAAAAAAAGTAAAATTAAAAAAAAACAAAACCTCTATTGGTGATGCCACAGGATCACATGCACTCAGGAATTCCTTCCTTTTCCTTTTTCCATTCTCACTTACCCTGTCACTCTCCCTACCAAAGGTGATACTGCTTCAAAAACACACATTAGATATTTAAAATTTTTAATTCAAGCTCATCCTAAAAAATGTATATGAATTATGTGTGGATGTATATCTTTATCACAAAATGAAAAAATATTTTTAATATTTCCCTCTGAGTGCTACTTTTTGCTCAATTTCTGCATCCACATCATATCTCCTATTCAGATATGGTCTCCAAAAATTAAAATAGGGATCAAGTATGATAATGCCGACACAGTAGGAGAACATCACTACAACCCCATTGAAAAAAAGCTTCCAACTAATCATGAGACTTTGACCATCATTTGTCGGTCATTGATTCAAATCCACCTCAGAAGTTAATTTCAATCATTACAAGCTCTCATTTTGTGATCCAGACACAAAAAAGTTGCTTATCTCAGTCCAGCATCTAGTGGCCAGGTGCCTATATCATGAAACTCCTATTATATATGAAACCGATTACTGATGTACTCAGAGGTGTTTATGGCCATTAATGAGGCAGAATAGGAAGAATTCTCAAGTGATACTTGTGCTGTACTTAGCTGATTAATTTTAATAGTGGCTCCTCGTATCTGGAAAAAAGAAGAGAAGGGAAGAGAGAGAAGAAGAAAGAGACAACTTCAAGTTTAAGAGCCTTTCTATGTAGGAATTGTCATAAATACTTGAACATAAAAGATAATCCATAGCCATCTTGACTATTTGAAAATCTATTACATTAATGGAGTGACATTGATGGATATCGTCTATCTGGATTTCTGTAAGGCCTTTGCCATGGTCCTCCACAACATCCTTCTTTCTAAATTGGAGGGAAATGGATTTGATGGATGGACTGTTCGGTGGATGAGGAATTGTTTGGATGGTCACACCCAGAGGACAGTGGTCAACAGTTCAATGTCCAGATGGACATTGGTAGCAAGTGGTGTCCCTTGCGAATCTGTACTGGAACCAGCACTGTTCAATATCTTCATTGATGACATAGACAATGGGAATGATTGCACTGTCACCACATTTGCAGATGACACCAAGCTGAGTGGTGTGATTGACATGCCTGAGGGACAGGATGCCATCCAGAGGGATCTGGACAGGGCTTAAGAAGTGGGCCCATGTGAACCTCATGAGGTTCAACAAGGCTAAGTGCAGGGTCCTGCACATGGACTGGGGCAACCCCTGGTATCAATACAGGATGGGAGATGAAGGGATTTGTAGTAGCTCTGCCAAGAAGGACTTGGGTGGATGAAAAGCTGGTCACAAGCTGACAATTTGCGCTCGCAGACCAGCAGGCCAACTGTACCCTAGGCTGCATCTAAAGAAGTGTGGCCAGCAGGTCAAAGGAGGTGATTCTCCCTCTCTACTCCACTCTGGTGAAAGCCCACCTGGAGTACTGTATTCAGCTCTGGAGCCCTCAGCACAGGAAAGACATGGACCTGTTGGAGCAAGTCCAGAGGAGGGCAATTATCAGAGGGATGGAACACCTCTACCATGAAGAAAAGCTGAGACAGTTGGGGTTGTTCAGCCTGTAGAAGAGAAGGCTCCAGGAAGACCTTATAGCAGCCTTTCAGTACTTAAAGGCGGTTTATAAGAAATATGGGGACAAATATTTTAGGAGAGTCTGTTGCAATATGACAATGGATGTTTTTAAACTAAATGGGGGTAGAATTAGGACAGATATAAGGAGAAATTTTGTACAATGAGGGTGGTGAAACACTGGAAGAGGTTGCCCAGAGAGGTTGTAGATGCCCCATCCCTGAAAACATTCAAGGTCAGGTTGGATAGAGTTCTGAGCAACCTGATCAAATTAAAGATGTCCCTGATCATCACAGGGGGACTGGACAAGATGACCTTTAAAGGTCCCTTCCAACACAAACTATTCTATGATTCTATTAATTTCTTATAGCTTGAGGCTATAAGGACAGGAACAGCACAATAAATGGACTTTGACTCTCTCCTCCTCCCTCCGCAATACCATCCACTCTTCAGCACTAAACTTTTTGCAGTCAGTACCTGACAAAAGGCAAATGCAGACAGGTAAAGGTGACAGAGCTAGTGATTTGATAAACTTCAAATAATTTTAAAAAAATATATCAGGGGAAAAATACTGAGACAAATCCTTGAATACATGCCTTCAAAGAGAAAATAGTGCACTGTTCAAGATACAACAGTGTCTGTTGACCTCACTTCTCTTCCACAAAATGGCTATTGCTGCACAGACAGAGCAAAAAAGGCACGTCAGCATTCTGGGGAGCTTACACCAATTATTCAGAGAGCACATCCTTCAAAGATTAATTGATAAAGTTTTAAATGAGCTACTAGAATGAAAGCATTTGGAAGAATTTCTCAGATCATACAAAGAATAACTTTTTTTAAAAAGCTCCCAATATCCAAATAAAGCAAGCTGAATGTTTCATCCAGAACTTGTTGATGATTCATCAATTAAGGTGAGCTTTGGATGAAACCCTGATTTGTTTTCCTCCCATCTAAAGATTTTCTTTGCAAAAAGAATGGAAAGATAGAAAAAGGCTGTGTTATGGACATATTTAATTAGACAGTCCTGCAAACTTACCTTATTCAGTTACTAATTGGTTGTAAGCATTATCTTTATTAACAGTGTAAAACCTTACCTCAGTAAAGTTCTTTCCATCTATTTTTTCATCTTCAATAGCAGAATTTAAAAAAAAAACTACCACCGGTGAGGTCCAGTAGCGTGGGACCGTGCAGGAACCATACGCAATGAGAAGTCTCTGTCGAAAGCAGACCTCCTGGATGCCTTCTCCCAGAGGGGAACTGGGAAAGAATCAAGATACTCCAAAGTTTTCATAGGAGAGGGCTGCATTACAGAACCGCCAATACGGACATGTGGGCCAGAGGCAGAGGTTGGGTAGGAGTCAAGCAAAGCAGTCAAGCCTGACAAATTCTAACATGGAACCCACAGAAATTAGACTGCATCTTGCTAACTGCTTTACCCTCCAATTCACACACTGCTATGCCTGTAGTAAAATTTTAAATGTACACTACATTTTACAGTAAAAAAATAAATAAATAGAACTGCTACCCATGGAAATGAGATAATGATTTCTATTCCTCATTGCACTGTAACAACTTTTTCTCTTTGCTTTTCTGTCAATAACTTTTCCTTGCTTAATTTATTGATGTGTCTAAAAATTGTTTTTTCTTATGGTTCCTCTCTGTTCCTCTACAGAGACATCAACTTAAAATTTTAAACTTTTGTAGGCATTGAGTTTTTTCTCAAGTTTTCAATTCTTCATTATTCACAAAAGAAACAGCTATGACTTTCTGTGGTTTTATGTCGATTCAGTCTTCCTTTTGTGCAACAACAGAAAAACTCTAGTGAAATAAAGATGTCATCATTTTCAATGCACTGGAATTTCTCATCTGTCAGTCTTACATCTCCCAGTTCACCTCTTCTCCTCTTTCCTTTCTTTTTAAACCAATTGCATTTTGCTTCATTAGTTATAGTTGTCCAGAATTCTTTACTAACTACATTCTATATTCATCATCTTTAGACATTTAAGCATTAGATAACAGATAACTTTTTGGGTTCACAGACAAGAATTTGTTTTGAATTTTAAAGAGCTATTAATTTTCTACTTTCAAATGAAAGCACATTCAGTTCTTCAGAAAGGCTATTCCTCTTTTCTGATAAAGCTAAGGAGTTGCTATTAGCAAGACCAAAAAACTTCATGTTGAATAGAAGTCTGTCTTGTTCCATCACTCAGTCTCACTATTCATATTTTATGATGCATGCTTTTGACTTCTTGACCGTATTTAATTCCTTCTCATTAATGACCCACACTTGTCTCTTACCCCTCCTTGCAGAGATCAATTATTGATCCGCATTAATGTAACTGATGTATCTTTCTTCCATCTATTAGCCATGTGTTTTCAAGTATGTAATTTAACTGAATTCTTTCCTCCTATTACAATTCCTCTGTCATCCATTTCTGACAAGCACTGCACTTTCTTTTATTCCCTATTCTTTGTGCTTCATTTTATCAAAAAAATTACTCTGTGCTCATTTTATGTTAGTCATTGTTATTAACTGTAGCAAAAGGAACTTGACTATGAGAGTTTTTTCTTCTTTTGTTTAAAAAAATGCAATTTATTGCTCAAGAAATATTAAACACTTAGAAAAGTATCAAACTAGTATGCTGGCACTGGTCAGATACAAACATAGTATAAACTTGTAATTTTACACTAAGGTCCTACAGTTCTATACTTCACGTGTGATGTCTGATTAACAAAGTATCCATCACATTATCCTCCTGAAAAGCAACCTGTACCATTTCTAACAGAATCAACTATTCGACACCAAGGGCCTGTATATTTTATATCAATATCAAGGTACCTTCTAAATCCCACTAGAACTAACCAAACCTTTAACTTGGCCAAGATATCCTAAAGACAAAAACAGGAAACAAACTTCCTTTCCCTTGTTGATGGATGTTTGGCCATGACCAAAGCAAAGACCACCATCAGAACATACTGACAGTAGCTTGTCCTCCTCCTCCACTTATGAATCAGAAGGTTGATTAGGTGCCATAAAAGCAGCTTTCCAGCACATTTTTGCAGTTCAACTGAATTCTTTCATCCTAGCTTGTCTGAACAACACCCATGATCTTGTAAGTAATGTGAAGGAGTAATCTTTTTCCAAGAACAAGCAAGACCAAAACTACTTTATAAGCACCATCTAACCCATGACACAGAACTCACCACTCCAGCAGGAACTGACATTAGTGCGGGAATTCTGTTACCAAAATATGTCTCTCCTAACACCATATGGCCTATGAGAAGTCATTTAAGCTAAATGCTGTTGCATTGTGACTTACTAGCCCACTTAACTTTTTGAGCTGAGTTGATATTTTCTTCTCGTGAACTAGCTCAACTGTGAGCACTACACAGAATTTAAAAAACTTTCATATAATTTCAGTATCTAACAAATCAGATGATATTTCCAAGAAAGACAATTAATCATGAAACAAGAAAACGAAAAATTTACCACGCCTCTCAGTAATCTGCTCCCACAGCTGCTTGCCCTCACTGCCTGCAGTTTTCACAGACTTTACAGTTTGGACTTTACTGGCTTATATTTTCAACTGTTGAATCTTTGTTATGCTCTTGCTTGACAGACTAAAGAAAACACTATTATCAAACAATAGCATTATCCCCTGTGCAGTCAATTCCTCCTTTGCAAGCAGTAATTCAATGTAATTTTTATATGTAGATTAACAACTTTGTAAGAAAGGCAGGCAGGAATACACTCAGTACACTCAAGTCATGTTGTTCCTTTCCACAATAACACTGAATTAATAGCTATGTTATTATTTAGATTATTAGTCCATATATTGCAATCTATTCATATCCCACAGCTAAGCAGCATGTAAAAACACCAGGTGGCAAAAATCTGTATTTTTTCCAATTAAAATATATAAACATGCACAAAAGCTGTAAGAATACTAAAGTATGGAGCACTACTTTCAATGGCTCACTGATTAGCCAAATTATCCTCAGGTAATTTGTTATCTCTCTAGGAATCCTCATTTTACACTTTTCAGTGAGCAAAGCTCAATTTTTGTATTACTGCTTTCCTGAATTAAGTCTACATGACTTTCTTCTTCAGAAAGTCTCCTTTTAGCAATCAGTATAGGAAGGTAATTAGAGTCCATTTACACAGTAAGGCAAGTTAAAATTCATTAGTACTTGTTGCTCTGTACCAGACTTTGGTGTTTATTCTAAATCATGTTTCAGTTTAACAAAATGAATGAGTAGTACATGCATACACTGCACTAAACATTTAAAATTAAAATGTAGTCACTGGTTGTCATGATCACATTTTGAATGTATTTACCCGGTTTTCTTTCAAAAGGACATAATATTAGAGGTGGCCAAATCTTGTGGGCTTCAGGACCCAGGAAGCTTCCTTTTACCTTAGCTGGGTTGATGTAAGGCTGCAGTGGTTCCAAGTTCCCAGATGGAGCCAGTAGAAAGGCTGCCCATGTGTTTGCAGCCAGCCAGACACACACTATAAATAAATACATATATATTGACATACACTCGCAGCCAGCCACACGAATCAGCATAGACAAAGTAGTACCTTTAATGGTAACCAAAAAAGGCACAAGGCTCTCACAAGCAGGAATAATACAGATGGAGTGATCTTTCTTCCTGGCTTGTAAGAACCAAGTTCAGCACTGCAACAGACAGACACACATGTATGTTGCCTGCCTCTCCATTAGCTGGTTCTGGTCACTTGGTCTGGCCAGTAGCTGGCTCCCAGACCCCAGGGCTCCTCCAGCAGCTGACGCCTTGAGTCTCTGAGATTTGTGCTCACTGCAGTTGCAGGTACTCAGACCTCTTAGCCTACCTGAGGACTACTCTGACCTGCAGTTTAGTGGCATTCACCTACAGAACAGAGATTGCACCACCTGCCTGGAGGATGGTTATAAACAGGATTTAAGAGGAATAGAGGATAGACTGTGGTAGTCAAGCTCAGTCATACAAGCATATTAAGCAGCAACATGTATGCCCTCAAACAGCCTCTTTATACCTCACTCATCTGACCATTTTCCCCACACTTGTTCAAGATGCACCTGCTGGTCCACCTTGATCTCTCTGCACATTTGGTCCCATAGTAAAGTTTCACACCCCACCACAATTCCTTTAAAACGTTATAAGTTTTAACAATCTCCAAATTCTCTTCCCTTTTTAAGATCTATGTCCCTGGGAGGCAGTAACATTTTACTTTTCATAGGCTTTCATGCATTTTCCTCTTTGACTCATCTCTGTGCATTTCACATCAACTACAATGATCGAAATCATTTGCCTTTGATAGTTTTATTGAGGAGCAAATTGGATGTGCTCCTTTCAGTTTTCATTGATTATACCAGGGTATCCCAACCTGTTATTGTTCCTATGATCCTTACTGTGTCATTGCGTTTGTTATGATTAGCCTTTAACCAGATTACAAAATGAAACATGTATCCTGATACTAGCTAATGACATGCAACCACCTGATCACCTTGACTGCGTTTCAGTGGTAGCATATAATGGTCTCACTAGCTCTACAACAAATCAAAATTTCTGTCCAAAAAAATACCCATTTGACCAGTGTAAACAGGCTTGATATATTATTGAAAAATATAATGGTTTATTATTTGTTTTGGTGGGGGGAAAAAACCCCACATTTTTAGTTGCAGCAGGTACAATTCCAGACACCTACAGAAAACTCCAACCTGATCATGGGATCAGGCTTCATCTATAATGGAACAATGGGAGCTGTCAGGAGAAATACATTGTTCATGTGTTCATGGGTCAACAACCCAAGAGAGAGGAGGCTGCTGCTACTACATGTCCCCAGGTCCAGCCAGTAGAAAGGCTGAAGACAACATTCCCAGCAAGCACAAAGACAGGAACACACACACAGCTGCCCACACAGATCACAGACGCACAGAACATTCATACAAACAGACAGCACTAACCCCTTCATCCTTCTACCCTCTGGCTGGACAAGATAGAGGCCTACTAGTAAGAACACCTGGGGGGGTGGGGATGTGTGTATATATACACACAGACAGGTACAGAAGGTGGATCCCTCCAGCAGGTGGGCACAGACACACAGTGTAGCCAGTGGCTGGATCCTAGAGCCCAGGCTCCCCAGATGTTAGCAGCTAGACATAAGAGACCTAGAAGCTGCAGCCCTACTCCAGTGGCTGGGACAGATCATCACATACATGCACACATGAAGTTGGCCAGGACTCTCTAGGTCCCAAAAAGCACCCTTTGCTGTGCTCTCTCACCCCTAGAGACACCCAGGTGCTCGCAACACCCAGGGTCAGCCCTAGAGACCTACTCAGCATATTTCTCCCAGGTCACTTCTTCTACTCACCAGCTAGTCTGGCTTGGTCTTCACTAGTGCTTACCCACACTTTCACAGAACCACATTTGCTCCGGTTGCTAGCATCATGGACACATGGTCCATCCACCCTGTGGGGTGTGACCCCAGTTGCTGCACACAGACCCCCCCTGCACACATAGAAGAGCATGCACTCACTCAGTGAAGAGTTAGAAAGGAGTTTAACAAGTAGAACAGGCTGTGGTGAGCATGTGCAGGGCAAAGCCAAACAAAAATTCTGACAAAACTATTTACATGTGATGGCCCCTTTTAATCCCTTTTTCCTTCCTGTTTTCCCACTCCTGCTCTTCCCAAAATCACATTAACCTCTCCCTTTTCCTACCATTGATTCCTGCCCTAAAGACCCTATAAATCCTGTGTGATTCTAAACTGCTTTTCCCCCACATCCCACTATGTGTCCCACCCTTAGGAAGCAACTCCTCTGGTGATTTGTAGAGCTGCTCCCAATGATTCATCATGATGGAATTCCTGCCTGGACACTGGGACTGGTGGCTCACCTGGGACAGCTCGGGGAATATGTGGGTTAACAGGATTGTGGAAGAAGCAAAGATCAAAAGAAGGAATAGAAGGAGCAGGAACACTGGCAGGGGACAGGCCTGTGAGCAAGTCCTAACGACCAATAAACAGTGACTAATGACCCTACTAACTGGGGGGAATTCTGCCCATCTGGCAGTTGGGGGTTGCAAGGGGGTATTCGTTGGAAAAAAAGATACTTAGTACTATATAAACTGAGTGTTTGTTGTAATAAACGATTACACCTCCAACCAGGGCACGTGCCTGCTACAGGAAGGGGCATGACAAGGTGGTAGTTCCTGGGGAGTCCTAGATTCAGGTTCTCACCCTTTGTAATGCATTCATGTGCTTCTCTGGTCTTGTGCATTCGGGTCCTGGATGGGCAAAAGGACCCTGTGATGGCTTAGAAGTAGCCTGGCAGGGTATTATTTGGGCTTCCTCTCCTGTCACTGGTTTTCTGAGCTTCTTTGTGGGTGTGCAGATGTATTTTATCATGTAAACTGACAGTAGCAAGACACAAATAAAATGAGTCAACAACAATACGGTATTGTAACCAGTACAATACCATGAATCCAGCCACAGACAAGATCCCACTGTAGAATCAGACACTGTAAAGACTGACCAAGCAAATAATTTGCCAAACACCTGACTATGCTGAGACTAACTTGAACAGGACACTTACAGGAAAATGAAGCAAAAGATGTGTTCCAGAATTTTCATATCATAAAGCTTGCTTCACATGATGACCAGAGATGTCAGATAAATCTTATAAAAAACCTCCTCATCTATTCTAAAAGGAAGGATACTTTCTAATGGGTTAATTAATTGGTGGCAACAAGGAACATTTCAGGTAATCACGGAAGCATTGTTAACAGTAATAAATTGCACCTTCCCTGCAGCAACATAAAATCAATGACTTTACAAGAAATTGTTAGAACAATACTGATACTTTAGGAAAAGCTCTCTTTTAAAATGTATGAAGGTTGTGATGTTAAGGCCATTAAATTTTCATATGTTTAATGAATGAGAGATATTTGATGGTATTCAATTAAACCTATTTTCTTGATAATTAGTGTCTGTATTATTGGATAGCAGGCATAGAAAGGCTTACATACTCTTCCTGAGAAAAACATTTCTGGATTGATTAGGAAACCTGGTCAAGTGGCTAGTAAAAACTCAAAGTTCAATTATTGTTCCATTATACCTGGAACAAGAATTATTCCTCAGGGTAATTGTAGGCAATAGTGCCCACAAAACTTGCTTTTTCAAAGGTGATGACAGACCAGGTCCTCTTAGGTTGAGATTTTCCAGTCCTCAGCATGCGGCAAAGCCAAGGTTTAAACTGTGGATAGCAGAAGATCAGTCATAGCCATCCTGCTTTCCCTTCAAGCCTATGTATCTATGTATACTGTGTAATATATTCCCAAGACATATATATTATATCTGAATGTGAGATATGTAACAGGATGAGGTCTATTTTTATTGGAAATGTTATTTGGTGGGGAGGAGGGAGAGGAAATAATGTAGAACAAATTGTAAACTTTCTTCTTGAGGGAAAAAATCCCCAACAAATGGCAATCATAATCCTCTGGAACAGTCATACTGTTCCTCCAAACAAGGTTTACTTTGAATTTACTGATATTTCATATGAATTTCACAGATGTGGAATAAGATCCCAAGAATAACCACTGTAATGACAAATTTCACCCTGCTTATTTATCTTATGGAATGGTTTCTCTCTCTCATTAACATAGAAACAAACATAGAATCATAGAATGGTTAAAGTTGGAAGCGACCTTAAAGACTATCGAGTTCCAATCCCCCTGCCATGGGCAGGGACACCTCCCACTAGACCAGGTTGCTCAAAGCCCCATCCAGCCTGGCCTTAAACACTTCCAGGGATGGGGCATCCACAAGTTCCCTGCGTAACCTTTTCCAGCGTCTCACTGCCTTCACACAAAGAATTTCTTCCTGGTATGTAATCTAAATCTCCCCTCTTTCAGTTTAAAACTATTACCCCTCCTCCTATCACTACACTCCCTGGTAAAGAGTCCGCCCCAAGACTCTCCTGTAGGTCCCCTTTAGGAATTGGAAGGCTGCTATAAGATCTCCCTAGAGCCTTCTCTTCTCCAGGCTGAACAACCCCAGCTCTCTCAGCCTGTCTTCATAGGAGAAGTGCTCCATCCCTCTGATCATCAGCATCTTTGTGGCCCTCCGCTAGACTCATTCTAACAGGTCCATGTCCTTCCTGGGCTGTGGAATCCAGAGCTAGATGCAATACTCTAGGAGGTGGGTCTCACGAGAGCAGAGTAGAGGGGAAGAATCACTTCCCTCAACCTCCTGGCCACAGCTCTTATGATGCAGCCCAGGATGCAGTTGGCTTTCTGGGCTGTCAGTGCACGTTGCTGGCTCACGTTGAGCTTCTCATCTACCAACATCCCCAAGCCCTCTCCTCAGGGCTGCTCTCAATCCATTCTCTGCCCAGACTGTATTTGTGCCTGGGATTGCCACGTCCCAGGTGAAGGACCCTGCACTTGGCTTGGTTGAACTTCATGAGGTTCACATGGGCTCACTTCTCAAGCCTGTCCAGGTCCCCCTGGATGGCATCCCTTCCCACCAGCATGTCGACCACACCACACAGGTTGTTGTCATTGGCAAACCTGTTGAGGGTGAACTCCATTCCATTATGCATGTCTCTGACAAAGTTGTTGAACAGCACTGAATGAATCTAGATAACTTCCCCACAGTTATCTGTAAAAGATATATCAAAGCTGGGCCTTGCTTCAGTATAAATTGGCACGGACTTATATGAGGTAACTATTTTTGTTACCCAGGTCACTAAGTATTTCTCTAATTGCTCTGGATGAGACACAGATTTTAACTTTTTTTTTTTTTTTCCCCATTTTTGAAAAATTAAGTAATTCCTTTGAAAACGTAGCCAGGTCACAACTTAAAGTTGACCCTTATCCTTGTCCTTCCATCCACTGGGGAGAGTAAGTGTCTGTTATCCTCTCTATTTCTCCGCACTCGCTTGCAATTAATTCTTAATGTTAATTATGGATAACTAAAATCTACAACTGAAGATTAAACATACCCCTCTTTTCAAAGACTAAGCTAGAGGTCGTAACAATTGTCAATAGTTCTACAAACATGATTAGTACTAATTTAGCCTTAAGTGCTAAAGCATCTCTTAGCGCATAAACTGAAGCAGCTTTTACACATAATTTAACCAGTAGGAGGTTTACCCTTTGGTCTTGCATAACTAGCAAGAGGAAATTACTGCTGTGGCATCCTCCAGAAAACAATTCTTTTGGTAGGGAATTATTGGTAAAACAGATGAAGAATTTGCCTTTTATGTTTAATCATGATACAGGATCATGGAATCATAGAATACATACATATGAATTATAACAAGCACACATGAACGAGAAACATAGAAATGAAGACAGTATGCTATGTAAAACTAAAGGTATATGCCTGGAAAACAACTTACTGAGTTTAAATTGATAATTATAGTACAATAGACACTGTCCTGGAAAGGGAAAAAAATTAGGAGGGTGTCATAATGTCTGTCCACTTCATTATGACCAGGTTAGGATACATTAAAAGGTTATTCTATGATCAATAAAAATACATTTCCCACACTGACCATTAGGTTATATAGAAGTTAGATAAGATTCCATTAATTACTGTTACTTTTTGGAAGCTTATATGGCTGAGAAGAGTTTAATCTGACCCCCAAAATTTCAAATTTGGTTAAGAAGAAATTAATAGGTAACATTTCCACAGAGGAAAATTTTGTGATGCCCTTTTTCAGAATATCCTTGGCTTGATAAAACAAGTTGACTAACAAATGGTGTGCGGTATCACCTTGGGTAAAGTTTTCCCAAAACATTCTTCAGATATGTCTTTTTCTTATTTATGTGATTAATGTAGCTACACTGTAAGACATCTTATCAAAACAAACATTAACCTACCTCAGTTCCACATCGATCTGTCTGAAAACTACCTTACCAAAATTCCTGTCGTCTGAAAAGCTCAACCTGATCAACATCTTATAAAATAGATTCAATATATCTGATCATGCAACCTGCACGCAGTCCGATTCATAACTTTAACATATTACATATCTTTATTATCATACTAACCAATTAGCAAAGACTTTGTTTTCTGAGGTATATCATACTACTCCCACACCTGTCTCACCGGCATTTTTATTTAATTGACAAATTATTACTGTAATATTCCTCTAAGATTTTATTATTCTCAAAGAATGCATTCCTTTCTACTTGCTCAACTCCAAATGCTTAACATGGATTGCTACACTTCAAAATCCTCATCTAGCCAAAAAAGCTCAAGAGGTATTTTCTGGCAGATATAGGGGTTTTGTGCTGACTGAAATGCACTGTTTACAAATGTACCTTGGCTTAATCACTTGTCCTAACTGGAGGACTTAGCCAGAATCATAAGACAAAAGTTCTCTGTTATCTTAGAAGCATTGTCATGCTCCATATACATTCCAGCACAAAGTAGTAACCTTGTCAAACTGAGCCACGAAAGCCCTAATACAAACAAAAAAAAATTGTGTTTGGGCCACATAATGATCAGATTTCACTGCATTGCCTCATTACCAATTCTTCATGTTTCTTAGAATGAAGCATTTTTGTTCTGCTAGGTAGAAAGCAAATGATAGTAAAAAAAAATAAAAATGGATATTTATTTTTTTTTATGAAACAACAGGCTTTAGGCATTGGAGGCCAGTTTCAGCCCATCTCACTTACATGCTGTAAGTGTAAGTTACATCCCCTGTAGCTCTGGATGTTTAGAACAAAGCAAGCTCATAACTCTCTAAGTGGTCCTGGGTATGCAGAAATTTCCAATCATCTCATACATATCAGTCAAACCCCACTGCAGCACAACTGTCTATCTACATTGATCAAGCTGGAGACCTGAGTCCTGGAACTGATAACTAGGCTAAGCAAAGAATTCATTCTCTCACAACTGAGAAGCCCCTTTATTAATGCAGAGTACAATAGCAGTCATCACAGTGAGATGCACATTTATTTTGGGGAGAAGCAAATACATTCTGTACCCCAGATCTGGTCTTTCAATAGTTGCAGTGACATTGTGAACAAAGCACACCAGTGCTATATACCTTAGTCATGCAGCCCCAATGATCTCCTATAGCAAATCAGGTTTCCTTTCACAACTCTGCTCCTAACTTTTCTTTCAAAACAAACCATAGTTCATAAAAGAACAGTGTTACCAAAAGTCTTTATTGGGCAATACAGGCAGGGCATGTACCACTAGACAGCACTGTAAGCTGCACAGTGAAATGCTCCTGCCTGAAGTGTAAAATAGCCATCAGAATGCCAACAGCTGCTTGAAATTCCCCTCTCCTCATATTCAGAAGGTTTAATATTAGTACAACGCCTTGTCAACAATGATGAGCAATAAACTACCCATTCCTCTGCCGTGGCTGCAGCACGACTTTCAGGCTCTTCTCTCAGCCCACCAACCTTCCCTGTGAAACAGTCCTTCTCCCCTTCCTTCCCTGTGTGTAGGACAGGTTCCTCTCTGCCATTTATACCTGACAGATACCTGTTTTTCTGCACTCCTGATAGTCCTGCAGCATTTGCTCTAGAGCATCTGTTCCCCTGGAAATTACTTCCTCTTACTGCTGAATACATGGGCAGCATGACTATTCTTTTCAGCATCGTCATTCAAATGACTGCAGGTGTAGTTATTTGTTGTCTGTGTATCTCCTCATTTAAAATTCTCCTGCAAAGACATGATGTTAAGTCAGACAAGATTTCGAGTCAGACTGAAGTTTGAAATACTGTAGTAAAAAAAAAATTTGGTTTTTTCCTTTCCATCCTCCCTTCTAAATTCAGCTGTCGAAAAAACAAGTCAGATGAAGGCAGACACGCAACAATCACCAAGTTTTCTACAGGCTTTTTCCCTTACACTACAAAATTGTTGTTAATAAAGTACAGCTCATCTCCCTCACGCTTTTTTTTTTTTTTTTTTTTTTAATTCTGTCCTGTATTGATTGTCTCCTCACTTTTGTTTTCTACTTTTTCACTGAATACCATGGAGCACTTCTGTTTCAGTGCACACTGAAGAACAGCCAAAGAGTGTGGGAGTGCAGGCTTCTACTCTGGACAATTCATATAGTATCCAGTCTTATGAGTCTGAAGAATTGCCATGGGTGCTGAGGGCTTTTGGCAGAACTCTCCTATGAGAATATGAAAATCTAAATTGATTTTACACCATAGCTGTAAATGGAATTAATCATGAAATTCAGATTATTAGACTTCTTCACAGTAAATGTGTCAATTGAAATATTTTATATGAAAAGAAATGATGTGCAAAGAAAAATGTGATGTGATGTAAGTATTCATCAAACAAAGATGCCATCTTTGGTATCTTTATGTCTATGTTTTGCATTGGCTGCAATTAGAATTAAAAATCTGAATATCCATAATGTGAGAATTGCTCAATTTTAGCTTTTCACATGCCAGCTTCATGGGAACTATTCACCTCTCCCTGACAGCAAAGGCACAAGGTGGAAAAGAGGAGACAAAAAATGAATAAATAAAGCAAAGCCCAGAGTACACCAGGGTCTTAACAAAAATCTATTGAAATCTATTCCAAAATATTTAGGCTGTAGCCTAGTGCTTTACACAAGAGTAGAATCAAGCATAACACTATTCTGACCAAAGTTTTCACCCACATGTTCTGGAAGTTATTGCACTTTTAGCCATAATGTGGGGGAAGTTTAGAAAAGGTGAGGTGAAGGAGGGAGGCAGACTTGAGCTGAAAGGAATTGTAATGCTTTGGCCTCTACACCAACAATAAACTTCTTAGAATAAAGCACTATATCAAAACTACCAGTGGTCACTGTTGGTGTACTTCCTCCCATATGCCAACATCTGTGAGTTATCTGTTGCCAAACCCTGGCTAACCATCAAAAACAGATCTCTAAATTACCATGCCTGTTAGGGACAGCAGTGGGTTTGCTATTGCTGGTCCATCTGTACAGATCATAACATAAGCCAGATGCAATTGACTTTAAAAATAGTATCCAATTATGCTAAACTCAAGAATTCTCAGGACCAAGACCTGCTATTCTTGCTAGCTTTACTTCTATCACATCCAAGTAAATTCTTGTTATTAGCTAAACTATATGTTTCCAGACTTCATTTCATATGGGTGGAAAACATGAGTCTTTAAACTATCTGGAATTCTTGCCCCAGATGTCTAACAGCAACCTGTGTATCACTATAGGCCAGTAGACTCTCAGACTCTTCTTGTCCTTGTAAATAAACTTTTTAAACTACTGTTAACAAACAACAAAATATTTGCTGTAAACAATTTCTTTTAACTACACAGGCACATTTGGAAAAGTCCGTCTTGTGACAGGTTTGGCTCTCCTGAAACTCTCTGTATAAGCTCAAATATTTTTTAACCAAATGGACACAGGATATGAAAAATCTTTTTAAGACATTTACCAAGTCATCAGTGTATAATTAACAAAAACATCTCTGCTTATTTTAAAACAGAACGTGCGTGTGAACTAACACCTAAGACCACAGTGCTATAGCAAAAGGAAGAAGTGGAAGAGTTTTCTCAGCCACATGAATAAAAAATTAAAATTAAATAAAAATCAGCTTTTCCTCCTTTTACTAACTGGTTGCCAGCAAACTCATCCCATCTCAGCAAAGACCTTGGCATGGTTTCTGTATAAAATCATAGCATTCAGTTTCCCATGACTAGCTCAAAAAGCTTTTCTTCATGTTGCAAGGGGAACCCTCTCATTTCACTGGCAGAGAAAATGGGAATTGTTCCTGCATGTGACTTCCTAATGCAGGTGGCAGACAGCACTAGTGCCAATCAGGGGAGGGCTTTACTGAGTTTGAGGCGTTCCTCTGACCAAGCCAAGAAACTGCTTCTGAGAAAAGACTCATTACATCCCTAAGTTGTAAGCCTCAGCTACAGCCTAAAGAGTGTTAGAAAACATGAGAGCTCATGTAGTGTTTCAACTAATTTTCTACTATACCATGCCAAACTGAATCATAGAATCATATGGAGTTGGAAGGGACCCCTGGAGATTATTTAGTCCAACCCCCCTGCCAAAGCAGGTCTACCTAGAGCAGGTTGCACAGGAACTTGTCCAGGCGGGTTTTGAATGTCTCCAAAGACGGAGACTCCACCGCCTCTCTGGGCAGCTCGTTCCAGTGCTCTACCACTCTCATAGTATTGAAGTTCCTCTTTATGTTTAGGTGGAACTTCTTATACTCAAGTTTGTGCCCATTTCCTCTTGTCCTGTCACTGAGCGCCACTGAAAAAAAGACTTTAACTGAAATTAAAGTTATTTAAAATTAAGCTCTTATACGCCTTAACTTTTGAAAATTAAAGTAGAAACATGCATGTGGTCTCATCACAGAATACCATGGTGACTGGGAGACATGCCAATTATTCAGAGACAGAGTAGTCTGCTTCTATACACACTCTAAGAAGAATGAAGTCCTTATATGTGGCATATGCATGAGTACATGCACACAAATGTAAGAATCTATATGCATGACATACTGTCACAATTTAGAATACCACCACAAGACACTGTGGTTGATCATGAAGTTATCCAAGAGGAATAACATAAATACTTTTACAGCAAAGCCAGTGCAGAATGGAAAGTTACTCATGTCTTTTTAACAGAGGCACAATAGTACAAGTACTTCAGAAAGCCTTGGTATACTACTCCATTTTAGTAATTGTTCATACCCCACACTTTCATGTCATCTTTTATACTACTACTTTTGCATAACACATTTTTCCATATTCTTCCTTCTCCACCACCATATCCATGATACTATGGCTGCCTTCTCCAAGTACACAAAATGTTCCCCACTTGTTCTTCCCAACACCACTTGCCTTACTGTTAAAGCATGTGTGTCATGGTTTGGCCTCAGACAGCACAAAGGACCAGGTGGCAGCTGCTGGCACAGACCAGAGCCCCCACCACTGCTGCAGCCAGGAGGGGAAAATCGGAAGGAAAAGGCAAAACTCGTGCATTGAGACAAAGGCAATTTATCAGAACAGCAAAGGGAGCAAGAAACAACAACAACAACAACAACAACACTGACAGAGGAATACACAACCACAATTATGATACCACCACTTGCCAACCACACCCAAGACGCCCCTGACCACCCTGCACTCCCTGCTCTCTCTCCCCAGGGCCACCTCCTCTTCCTCCCCCACTTCCTGTCCCTCCCCTTCCCCGGCCAACTACGGCCACACGTCATGGATCACATGGGATGGAATACCTGTGCCCCTGCTGGGTCCTGGGAAGAATTAACCCTATCCCCGCCAGACCTAGGGCAATGTGCTAAGAAGAGATCTCCCATTTGATGATACACACAGGAACAGACCAATGATAGTGTCTTTGCACAGTATTTCACAGAGTCCTTATAACCTTTTGTTTCAATAGAACTGGAGTATTCCTTTACCTTTTGCTTTTTTCATATGCTGTTGGCTAAATTTTTTCTCAATTTGATAAAATAGCTTAACATATGCATGACTTCAAAGGGGTCTTTGAAACACCTTGTCTGACCCAAGCTTTCTTATGCTTCTTTGTCCAATGTTCCAATGTAGGAACAATTCTAAAATTGTCTAGTATTTCTACAAAATACAAATACGCCCAGCAGACTGTAGTTTTTAAAAAATAATCACTTACCTGGGAAGTTAAAAAAATCCAGGCATCTACCAAGGATATTTAAAAAAAGAAGTGACAGGCAGAGGGTGGATTGGAAGGAGCGTTGGAACATAGAGCCTAAAGAATGACAAGTCAGATGATAGTATACCACACTGAATCATGGCATACAGGGTAGTAGATCTTGCAATACGGAATCTTACTAAGAAAAACATTTGGAAAATGAGAAAACAGTGGAAAATAAGGATGAAACAATGATGATGCCAGTCCAGCACTTCAAGTTTGGTATAACCTTACATACGTGAATAATCTTATTAAATCTTATTAAAGATGCATATCCTTTTGTTCACACTCTTTTCTGATAGACTGACAGATTAACCAGCCTAGGCGACCTGAATACCATAATTACATATTTGCAAATGAAAGAATAAATAAATATAGACTGAATAGCATTGCCCTACTATTCTTTTGTATGAATGTTCAAAAAGCATATTATTTTAATTTACAAGGCATGATAAAATGAGACTCCTCACACAAAATACTCAAGGAAGATGGTAGTAATTGCACTCTGACAGTACTTTAAATTCTTATTGGCAAAAGAAGAAAAAAAAAACCACATTAAAAGTTTATTACTATCAGAGATTGTTGATTTTCTCTAATTATTGTATTTAATAATGTAACAAATACCCAGCATGATATGCATGTTATTTTATGTAGTGCGGTTCCAATAATTAATCGCTAGAAGCATTATGTGTCCTTTTAATGGGATGGAATTCATAAATTTTATTGAAATTGCTAGATCACAGAATCACAGAATCACAGAATCTTAGTGGTTGGAAGGGACCTCTGAGATCATTGAGTCCAACCACATTAA
>JAOTQQ010000001.1:105772853-105795870 GCA_026546715.1 Gallinago undulata | reverse complement strand
ATGAGCCAGAAGTATTCTCAGGAGATCAAGAAGGCCAATAGCGTCCTGGCTTGTATCAGAAATAGTGTGGTCAGCAGGACTAGGGAAGGGATTTTCCCTCTGTACTCGGCACTGGTGAGGCCCCACCTCGAACACTGTGTTCAGTTTTGGGCCCCTCACTACAGGAAAGACATTGAGATTCTGAAGCAAGTCCAAAAAAGAGCAACAAAGCTGGTGAAGAGCCTAGAGCACAAGTCTTATGAGGAGCAACTGAAGGAATTGCGGTTGTTTAGCCTGGAGAAAAGGTGGCTGAGAGGAGACCTTATTGCTCTCTACAACTATTGCAAGGAGGTTTTAACGAGGTGAGGGTTGGTCTCTTTTCCCAAGTAAGAAGCAATAGGACAAGAAGAAATGGCCTCAAGTTGCACCAAGGGAGGTTTAGATTGGATATTAGGAAAAATTTCTTCACTGAAAGGGTTGGCAGTATTGGAACAGGCTGCCCAGGGTGGTGGTTGACTCACCATCCCTGGAGGTATTAAAAAGACATGTAGACATGGTACTTAGGGACATGGTTTAGTGGTGACTTGGCATTGTTAGGTTAATAGTTGGAGTCAATGATCTTGTCCAACCTAAACAATTCTATGATTCTATGAAAATTCCCAGTGCTTTACAATGATCAATTCTGGATAAAATATAAGGACTTTAGATCTCCAGCTGAGAAGCAGTACAAAGTGGCAGCATATATAATGTATAAAATACTACTGATTTTTTAATGTCACTTTTCCTTTGCATTTATGTAGTCTGCTACAAATACTAGAAGTAATGCAAGTAGTATCTTACACAGCCATCAAACATGAGAGTGATAAGGCCTGAAAACAAGCTTTCTCACCATATGTTTGCATAAAACCTGTCTCTGAGATGCTAACACCACTGTTAGATACTTAAGGTTTAATTGTAGTGCCATCATCTTCCTATATGATTTGATAGATTTATTGATTCTTCTGTGGTGATGATCCAACCCGTGCGAATACCAGGAGGAACAACATTCTGATTCAGGAGAAATGAATGATATTGTAGTTAAATAATTCCCCTACGCCTTTAATAAAACATGCAAAGTGATTTAACAATGAAAAAGCAGTATATGGCACTGAATAAGGGGAAAATTGTTTATTCACATAATCACTTAACATGTTTTGCCCTTCCCTTTCCTGTATCCTCTCCCATTTGGATTTCCTATTGGATAATAACGTAAAACTTTACAGAGGAAAGAAGTAATTGTTTCTTTTATCTCAAGGCAATCAACTCCTGAAACGGACAATTCTGTTATACCATGATTTACTTATTTTTAAAATACAATTCTACACTTGAAAAGGGGGTATGAGGAGTAAGTGCCTATTTAGAATAGTGAATAACTCCTCCTTCAAGCTCTCACAGAGGAACACATCATACAGAAGAAAGATACAATTTCTTAATCACACTGACTTCTCCGAAGAAGTGCCCAATCACCCACAGCAACACTATCTCAACAGACAAGGAATTGCAGTTTCAGTAGGAATGAGTTGGGTCCTCAGCTGTATCTTGCTTCTGCTGCCAAAAAGGGGTAAGCAGATCCCAGCTCTTTCCAGTATAGGATTAATTTTTGTTCCAACATTTCAGAAATTTGAGATTACTTCTATTCTTTGCAGCCATTTCAGAATAAAAAAAACTCTGATTCTCTCATTTCTTTAACTATCACATATTGATCTGTTCTCTCTCTTCACTAGGACTTAATATAACTATTTTATGCTGAACTACTGTTCTGAATATTCATCTCAGGTACCTCATTTAGGAGAATAGTGGAGTTAAGTAAGGGGGGAAAATAGAAAACACCTCACCGCATCCATTTTCTCCCTAACAAGAAGGCTGAGGGAGCTGGGGTTGTTCAGTCTGGGGAAGAAGAGACTGAGGGGAGACCTTGTCGCTCTCTACAACTACCTGAAAGGAGGGTGTAGAGAGGCAGGAGTCGGTCTCTTCTCCCAGGTCACAGATGATAGGACTAGGGGCAATGGCTTCAAGTTGCGCCAGGGGAAGTTCAGGTTAGATATTAGGAAATATTTCTTCACTGAAAGAGTTGTCAGGCATTGGAATGGGCTACCCAGGGCGGTGGTTGAGGCACGATCCCTGGAGGTATTCAAGGTCAGGCTTGATGAGGCTCTGAGCAATCTGATCTAGTTAAAGATGTCCCTGCTTACTGCAGGGGGTTGGACTAGATGACCTTTAAAGGTCCCTTCCAACCTAGGTGATTCTGTGATCCTGTTATTCTATATAAAATATTCTAAAGTGTACCAAAGAATGCATTTTAGAGACACTCAGAGTAGATTTCTTCCTGTGACTGTCAAGACTATTTTCTTACCTTGATTTTTAAAAAAATATTTTCAAATACCTAAAAAGACACTAAATTTTTTTTTAATTTTTTTTCTTACATCTAAGATGAGAAAATAGCAAGTAAAGTATTGATCCTATTACCCTATCAGCCACTGTACATCTGGAATGGCCATTTATCCAATAAGCCCTTTTCCAGTGAATGCACTTAAAGAAAAATATTATTGCCAGTCAATCTCAGCAATCACAAAGGCAGTACGGAACAAGTTTTACTGTTTAACAAAGCCATCTAGGGTCAAGAACAACAACAGGATGAAGATCAATTTAAAGATCAATTTAATGCACCTTATATTTTTTCAAGGGATGTATCAACTACCTCCTAATATACTACACCTTAAAATACTACTTTTCAAACTTAACTGTCTGTATCAAAAGCAGTATGTCTGAGGAACAGCATTACTTATTTCATGCTGGCTGACTGAAAAACATCTATTTGCTGGAGAGGTAAATGTTGATTAACATTTATTTTCTTATTGAACATGTTACATGCTGCTTCTATTCAAAAGGACAAAATTAAAAACTGCTGAGATTTGTATGCAAATACCTTTTCAGGCAAATAAGTCATATTTGGGGATTCATAAACCCAATGATAATAACCCATAAGCCCATAAATCCAATATTTTCATCCAACCCACAATACTTAATATAGCTATGAATTTTACTTCTTTAAAGAGTTCAGCCAGTTATCTTGAATAAATTACTTTATAAGTGATATGTACTAATATCATTGATTAAGAGACTTGTTATTTATAAGGTAAATTTTAAAAAAGAAAGTCATTACATTAGCTTGGGTGTGCAAGAAAAAGATATAAGTAATTCAAAGACATGTTTGAAGAAAAATGCATTGAACAGCTGGGATTCTCACTACCACATCTTCTTCTCGTTGCTGCAACTAATGAAAACACTTAGATGAAAACAGAAGCCCCAATTCTCTGCTTTTCCACCACATTTTAGTGTACAGAGATGCATCCTTACTTCCTCTTCTCTTGCCCTCCCATCTAAACCTAAAGTGAGTGGAAACACAACCGCACAGCAAGAAGCATCTCATGGTCTGGCAATCAGTTAATTGCACACACAGCTTCTTAGACAGCTATCTCCCAGTTGAAAATCAGATCCCTGAAGTGCAATGATAATGAGATAGGACCCTGAGCCAAAGGATTCCTTTTCTTTTTATCACAGCCTCTCACCCTAAACTGACATGAATAAAACTCCTTATCGTTGTTAGTGGTAGGAGTTACACATGTATATCATCTGCAGATGTTGTTAAAACACTTTTTTCTAAATCAATTCACATGTTTATAATGCAGGGGCAAACAAAGAGAGACACCTCCCCCATCTCCATGCAGGCTCTCCTTCAGTAAAAAACTTAAAGAGATTTGAGCAGAATAGGTGCGGATGGAAGAAAAGTCCAGCAACAAGTTAGGGAAGATGGATTCATGTCCAGTTCAGGATTCCAACACTAATTGATCTTACTCCACAGTTACATCAAGATCCTATTATGGAAAAATGGAAGACTACTTTTGAAATCACAAATATCTTGGTAGCCTATTTAAAATCTTAATAACCTAATTAAAATAAAAAAGGCAGTTATCATTAGGTTGGTTACAGTAATACCATACAAAACAAAAAATGTTAACAGATGAAATTACCTTTAATATTATTACAGTAGAAAACTTATTAATATCCTTTTTCTGGTGTTACACTAACCCTCCTAATATCCATCTGGGTCTTAAGGTTGACACTTTAGTCTTCGTATGGAAGACTGTAGTGGGGTGGGTGTCAAAGCGACTTTTCAGTGTTCTCAAGTCTTAGTGGGGGTATTTTGATGCTGTCGGTGGTGGGGTCCCTTCCTCCTCAGCCCTGGAGTCCCTTTGACGTTCTTTTCATGCATTTTCTTTTAACTTCATATATCCCAGCCTGCTCCCTTCCCCCTGGACTCTCAGGGAAGGGCTGAAAACTGTCCCACAACCCCTGAGGGTTGTTTGTCTGGCAGGGACTGCCTGGGGCAGTGCCTTCCTGTCAGCACTCACAGAACTGGAGCTCAGACAGGCTGGGCAATGAGCACCTGGTAAACCCAGCTCAAGGCTAGCCCTTAGCCCTCCTGAGGCCAAGGGGAGCTCAACCAGCCCTTGGACTTGCCACAGTCTGACACCTGTCCCCAGCATTGGCAAAAATCTAGGGCAGCAAGTTAGTCAGACAACCTTTGAAAAGTAATATAAGAATCATCAGCCAAGTGGGAACATATCACAGTAACATAACAATTACTAAGATCTTTCTGAAAGGATGAGACAATTATGTCTAAGGTATTTCAGCACCAATCCTAACCTGAGGTACCCTAGAGCGTAGTTTAAGTTTTGCAGTAAGTGTACCTGGAAGGAGAAATCTACTTTGCCACCATAGTCTTTTTGTATAAAAAATCCACACCCTTATAATGCTGGTGCATATTAGTTTGAAAACCACCAGGTGCTATCATGTTTTGAGAGTCTGAGACCATACAACTGCATGAGCACTACCACACCATCCACATGACAAACACATACAAAGTACTGAGTCACGTTATTGGTTTCTTGTGCACCTAATCCAAGAAATGCATGCCACTGCCCCTCTTTTAAACTTAGGAATTGAAAGAACCTGTCTTCCAGTTCTTTGGACAATTAATTATGCAACATTTACATATGGGAATTGAGGAGGTTAACATTTTTTTCATTACAGTCTTGTGATGCTTACACTGTTTCATTGGAGTAGCTATCAAACATAGCTATCTTCAAAAAGCAGAGAATTTAAGTACAGAGCTTAAGTTATATATAAAAAAAGAACACCACCAACAAACAGTCCTTCATCTGCTGTCATATTTGTGATTGGATATCTTTGTGCAGTATGAAGGCTCTCATTGCAAGCACAGATTGCTTGGGGTTGAAATTTACTATGCAAGGCTGGTGGTCTAAATGAATCCATAAGTATTCACAAGTAACAAGTCCTCTGCTATCACCACACTAGCTGCAAGTGTTCAAATATATATTTCTCTGAGCTGCTGAAAAACATGACTCTCTGAGCAGTTAAATGTTCTTAAGTCAGCATCTTTGTCTCTCTGACAACATAAATAAATTCACACTGGTGCTCGTGCTGTAGGATATAATAATCTTTGGCAGGATGACCAGTTGTACTAGACTATGTTATATGTCAAAGAGTGCCAAAATTCCCTCACCAAACCCAAGTACAATCACGCTGTAGCATTTGAGACAAGAATACAGCTTAATCCTAGAGCTTTGATTAAACTAAACTTCACTTGTCTAACAGAAAGAAGCATGTGAAATGTCACCTCACATTTTTGCTACCAGGGCTTTATCTTTGTCTTTGGTTAGGATGTTGCTAGTACCTTTCTGTTGTTGCCAGCCTTCATACATGCATAAATATATACATTTATACACATGTAAAGCAATAAAAAGATTTTGACCTCTCAGACACACATAGTGTGCACTTATCTCACCAGGTATTTCTTGAATTTTCAGCACTACTATTTTCAGTCTGATTATAATACATACTACAGCATTTGTACAATCTTTTCTATGATAAAAGAATACAAGACAAAAGAACACTGGACAAAACCAGATGGAAATTTAGTATTGAAAATAATAGTCCTCTTCAGAATCAGATGTTCCCAGACCTTCCTTTGCCATCAATCAACCAAGGTTAATCTTCATTTTTTTTCCGGATAAAAATTTTAAGAGCACTTAGCTCAATTCGGGCAAAAACCCACCCTTCCAAGTGCCTGTGAGCAATGTATAGGATGTGCTGTGCTGTGTAGTTACTGACAGCAGTGGAGGTGTGTGCTGGTCTCTGATGCTGCACTCCCCAGATCTCCAACACATCAGTCAGACAGCTCAGCCCACCCAGGTCTCTCATGTTTAGAAGGAAGAGGTACTCCAGTTTGATCTCTGTATCACTGAGGTAAAAAAATAAGTTTTGTCACTGTACTAATAAGATTTCAGGCAGTTCTTGAGGTATTTAAATTCTGCCTGTCATCATATCTTAGCAAGTAAAAGAACTAACAGGTATCAACTAAAATATACTCCGCTTATTCACAAAGGACACTGCAGAGTTTGGGAGTAAGTAAACTGACAGCAGTGGCACTGTGTTTTATTCTTCCACTTTTGTGTAAGAAGAAATAATTAGTCTCATTTAATAGGATTAATTTACCATTAGCAGCCAGATCATCTCAACATTTTGAAGACCACTTTCTGCACTATCACCAAAAGAGGAGAAAATAGTTTTCCTTTTTACATGCTGTAAATATCAACCAAATTCAATTCTGATGCTTTAGCCAGAAGTCCTACTTTCTTATTCATCCTGAAATGAGACTAGAGCAATGTCTAGGTTTTTAGGATGGCAATGAATATAATAGGCCAAGAATAGAGTATAATTTGAAAGTAACAGTCTCATGCTTATGTATTTGGGGGCATAATTGATAAGGGAAAAAATTTAGATAATGCTCAGTAACCATGGTATGCAGCTATTTACTGTCTTTCACATATATCTCTTATAAAATGAGGTTTCCTAAATGGTGACTGGGAAAAGAATCAGACAAAGTTCTCAAGTCTTTATTTGAAACAGATTACTTTGTCCTATGTGAGGACAAGATGTTGGTAAACAAAACATTCAACCTGGTTGTGGTTTAGGATGGGCTGGCCACTAAAAGAAATGACAGATCTTCTCTCTACCTTCTCTCCCAAGGGAGAAAAGAATGAGAGGTAGAGAAACTTATGGATTGAAAAGAAACTAAACTACTATAATTTAAACTACTTTCTTAATATAATAATAATGTTTTATTATTCATGAAATATTAGTAATAAAACAAAAAACAAGAGATAATAATATTAATAAGAAAATAATTAGATATTTACAGTATATACAAAACCAGTATCGAGCTCCCAGGATGACCATCAGTCACTGGCAGGCACTGGGAAAGTCCCAGACTGTACTCAGCAATGGACGGGAACTGGATTCTGAATCTGGATTTAGGAATGCACAGATAATGATCAGACAGATGAAGAGACATAGTTGTACTCAAACACCAACCATTGAAGAAAGAGGCTGACCCTTTTGATCCCTCAGTTTTTATACTGAGCATACCCTTTTGGTGAGTTTTTTGTCTCCTGTCCTGTCCACTCCTTCCCACAGGTGCAACCCCTCCACTTTCTCCTTCTTCCAACTGTCCAATTTGGCACAAAACACAGTTAGTTGGTCTTGGTTGTTACGGGAATAAGTATAAGCAAGGGCCTCTCTGCATACTATTCCTTGGTATTCAGTATAAATATCAGACCTTATCTGCTAGAAGTGGACACTGTCTGAAGAATATTCGGTTAATTTTAGAGAGATAGACAAGGCTTAACTGAAAAGTAAAATTACGGAAAAGAAAATTTGTTTTGTTCTACCTCAAACCAGGAAAGATCCAAATAAGTAAACTTACATTTCATTATTCACAAGACAAAAAAAAAATGATCTATGAAGACATCATTCCTCTCCCTTTGTTTGTCTGCATGTGAAATCTATTTTGAACAGATAGCATATTCACTGCACATTCCTTTTCTTTTTTCTCCAAGTGGAAAAACTGGAATTGCTTTCAAATTGAAGAAGCAAAAAACCCTCTTTTGCTGTCACCATGCTTCAGATTATTTTAATTGCTTTTGCTATTTTTTTGTTGTATTGAGCAAAACATTGAGACCTGAGTTCTGTAAACTGTTAAGGAAGTTTGAAGCCCATTTAGCTGGAGTTATTAACCTGGGTATAAATAAATATATTCATCCATATTTGCATAAAATAATTCTACAGGCCCTATTTCTTTTTAATGTAATTATGACTTTAAACAGAATTCAAGATGTCCTGATTTCTTACACACATTTTTATGATAATAACTACTTTGATAATGCATTATTTATAAGTCTAGTGAACATGAGTGTGAAAGCATTCAGTTCTTCCCAAGATGCAATCATTATAGCTTATCAACATTGGTACCAGCAAAACTTCAAAATGCACAAAAATACTTCTCTGACATTTTAAGCCTATCAAAGGAAGTGCTGTACTTTTTTGTTAGGTAAAACTTCCTTCCTGTTACTTTTCTTTAGGAAATTTCCATAGAAGCATTGTATTGAAATGCTTGAAAAAACTGTAATTAATATAGTATCAATTCTTTCTCTCTATTGTGAATTAAAACATACAACTTTAGAGCATAAAGAATGATGAAGAATAATGCTGACATTAATATTTCACTCACTCTTGAAGATTTCTCATTAGTTCTTGTGTGCTCAACTTTATATGATAACACTCATGAGGTGATGATAGGAGTAAGAAGCATTTAAGAGACAGCTACCATTACCTCTCATTTCAAATTGTATTTTGATTCTGAAAGTAAAATTAGGACATGCTATACTAAAATCATGGATTTAATTTACCAATTACTGTCTCTTTTATAGTAAACTTCCTATGTTGGGTAAAGCATTACTAGTCAAATATTAAATTACTAAATGTTGCAGCTGAAGTTCAAACATTTCAGTTATTAAATGCAAAGGAAATAAAAGCAGTTAACAAAAATAACAGCTGAAATAATAGGTTGTTTCAGAATTCCTGCTTGCATTTCTGAAACGGGTAAATTGGAACTGTTGTTACTTGCAAAGTTCTGTATTCAGGTCTGTGAAGTAAATTTTACCTAAGCTAGTCATCCTATCCCAATAATTAACACTGCTCAATCACCAATACTGCAAATGAAATTACGGTGTAAGCACCAGCATCTAGGAACATCAACCAACCTCAGGCTGTTTGCATAGAGCAGATACACAGACGTTCATATAGCAGTAACAAAAATCTTCCAACATTTCATTAGCGCAGAACCCTAGAGATTACCTCAGTCTTTTCTTGGGTTTCAGATATATCTACATTACTGAGCTTCTTCAGGCAAGGAGCTGATTAATGGGGGATTTTTTCCTGATAATTTTTGTTTGCACTTCTGAAATAGGCTTTCAGGAGATACATCTAGTTTACCACTAAATACCAGATACAGAATACTTGCAAATAACATCAGTTTGAAAACTCAGAACTGAAATACATATGCTGAAAATTCATTTTGTGTGTGTAAGTGTAACATACGGGTATTTCCACACAATGTGAGAGGATGATTGCATTAAGTCACCAAACCTCCAGTCATCTTCAAAGGGACTTTGAGCTCATAGCATCATAGAACGGTTAGATTTGGAAGGGACCTTAGAGATCATAGAGTTCCAACCCTCCTGCCATAGGCAGGGACACCTCCCACTAGACCAGGTTGCTCCAAGCCCTATCCAGCCTGGGCTTAAACACTTCCATGGATGGGGCATCCACGACTTCCCTGGGCAACCTGTTCCAGTGCCTCACCACCCTCACTGTAAAGAATTTCTTCCTAATATCTGATCTAAATCTTCCCTCTTCCAATTTAAAACCATTACCCCTTGTTCTGTCACTATACTTCTTGACAAAGAGTCCCTCTCCAGCTCTCCTGTAGGCTCCCTTCAGATATTGGTAGGCTGGAATGAGGTCTCCTTGGAGTCTCCTCTTCTCCAGGCTGAACAACCCCAGCTCTCTCAGTCTGTCTTCATAGGGAAGGTGCTCCATCCCTCTGATCATCTTCATGGCTCTCCTCTGGACCTGTTCCAACAAGTCCATGTGTTGAGAACTCCAAAGCTGGACACAGTACTCCAAGTGGGGTCTCATGAGAGCAGAGTAGAGGGGAAGAATCACCTTCCATGACCTGCTGGCCACACTTCTCTTGATGCAGCCCAGGATGTGGTTGGCTCTCTGGGCTGCCAGTGCACATTACCGGCTCATATTGAGTTTCTCATCCACCAACACCCCCAGGTCCTTCTCCTCAGGGCTTCTCTCAATCCATTCTCTGCCCAACCTGTATTTGTGCTTGGGATTGCCATGTCCTAGGTGCAGGACCCTGCATTGGCTTCATTGAACTTCAAGCAGTTTGCATGAGCCCACCTCTGAAGCCTGACCAGATCCATCTGAATGGCATCCCTTCCCTCCAGTGTGCTGACCATGCTGGTGTAGTCAGCAAACTTGCTGAGGGTGCATTCTACCTCACTGTCCATGTCTCCAACAAAGATGTTGAACTGCACTGGTCCCAGTATGGACTGCTGAGGAACACCACTTGTCACTGGCTGCCAATTGGACATTGAACCACTCACCATAACCCTTTTGAGTGCAGCCATTCAAAATATATATAGAATAGTATTCATACTATATCCTCATATAGTATTCATATAGCATTCATATCATATTCTTTCAAAGGATAAGGTTCTTGGAATTTGCTGAACAGGTTGACAGCATCTTAAGAAGTAAATGTATTCACAAAAAAATTTAAATGATATTTCTTTATCAGGCATAATGTGGCATTTTTAAGTACTTGCTTGCACAACACTTAAAAAGGCAATTTTCAGCTGCTATCTTGTGTTACAAGTATATACAGAAAAGGTACTTTTTCTGCCTCTCAATTTGTGAAGTCTATGGTGCTTTCTCAGAGATTAGAAAGAGCTGAGATAAGAGAACTTCTACCTGTTTTATATAGGAAACCAAACAAATGAGGAGCTTCTGTAGCTGACTAGTTCAAGAAAGCAAACCAGAAAGTTTTCAAAAAGTAGAAAACCCGTTTTAATTACCATTATATTTTTCAAAGGAAGCTAGATGAAAATAAAGATATGGTACTCACAGCATTTTTCCAAGAGGGGAAAATAAATACCAACACTTTTATCAAGGTGTTGATTCTAAATTTGCTCATTCAAAGAAATAAAACAAAAATGCGTGTTCCTCTATAACCAGCAAAATGATACAAGTGTAAAAATATTTTTTAATCTAACCTCTTCTGTTTGCTATTTCTGGGCAGGTGTTTATTTTGTGCTTTGCTTTTCCTTTTATAGACAATGTTTGTTTTCTTCAGGTATTAAGTACTTCAGTGTTTTAGAATTCCTTACATGTTACTATCACTTGTATCTATTCAGGGTATATAGAATAAACAATGCATCATTTTAACTACATTGTTGCATGATGTATTAATGGCTGCCATAACTGTGACAGAAATACATTAAGGATATTTCTAGTTAAATTTAAGAAGAGGAAATCTGAGACAAGCTTTAGGAACTGTTTATACTTAACAGATCAGAAGTAATTGTCCAAAGCCTGTCCGGTGTATGCCTAAAGCACTGGTTTCAAGGAAAGCTAAAACACTTTTTCCATTAGGAATTTGCTTTAGAAACTTCAGAAAATCTAATAAGACTTAAATTTGAAAATTTAATCCTGATTTTGTGGGGATGGATTTCATACTATTCCTGCATGTAGCGATAAGCCTAGGCCCTTTTCTAGAGCTCTTAATTGATTTAGGTACTCAACCTTAAGGACTTTAGCCAAATTTGAATACAAGAGATTTGCTAGTAAGATATACAACACTTAAGTGGGGATTTCATGATGTTATACATGATATTATTTTACTGTATCATATGGAATTTCCCATAATGGGATTAAAATATCTGCATTAAATTTGCTGAATATAAAATTTAGCTTTGTATTTGTCATTATTACATTATTTCATTTAAAAAAATCAAGATTCTGACATGGTAATGTGTTAAAAACCAAACATCTCTCTTCATATTCTTAGTTTTAGCCTTTTTGGACCTCTTGTCCTGTTGTCTGTCTCACCCATTACCTGGAGGTGCTTAGCCTCTCCAGTTGTAAAGTTGGTTTGTTATCAGAATCCTCACTTGATTTTCTTTCTCATTCAGACCATTGAACAAGCAGGGAAATACCAGTTTATTGCCAGTCAAAACAACAAAACACTAGGAAGGATTTTAGCAGCTGCAATCCTAAAGATTGACTTTCATCATACACACTGCCTATGCTCTTAACTACAGAGTCTATCCTAGACTGTCATTAGCACACATTAACGTTAGCATATGGAGCATGAGTTACATGCTGAGCATTTTCATCATTAATAAATTCAAAGTCTGTTACATCCATTAAGTCACAGGTCACATTCTTGTTAGTGGTAAAAGCTTATCATTTATACCTATCAAGTACCATATATCAGCATCTTCAAATTAAGCAGTTAAGAGTAATCACTACCAGTCACATAAACCACTTTCACTAGACCTCATAAAGCAATTACTAACTCAAATTCAAAAGCAAAGATAGATATGGATGGGGAACAATAAAATATTCAACCTATTTCTGTAAATATTACCATGTAGAAACAACTTAAAGGAAAAAGGAATGCTAATGCATATAGGACAAAGACAGTACTTTCAAGATTTAGAAGGAGTTCTCAACTCCATAAACAGAATCAGGTATCCTGTCTTTCACAGTAAACCATGTTAAAGCATGTAAACAACATACAGAATGCTTAAGAAAATTCAGGTACCTAAAATGTGATTATTTTCCAGATTCTTGAGAACAGATATTTCTTACCTTCAGTGTTTTCTTTTGCCTGTTTGGGTATCTAAAACACAGCCTCCATCCTAATGATGTAATTTGCCAGTACTTCTAATCTATTTCCCATCTAAGATGGGAAAAGCTAGTACATATGCTTTTCTTTCACAACAGTCTCTCATTTTGACCTTTCAGCAGATCTGTCACAGCAGTAAGATATGGGGAAGGCTAAGCTAAGGACACAATCCATAACATTTCTTTCAATATGCAGCAAGAACAATCTATTAGCAAAATTAGACAGCAAACACAACTAAAGAGAGCATAGTATCACAGACTAGTAATGGATTTTGTTTCCTGTTTGACAGGATTATATTCTATTTTTTTCCCAAAGGCTTCTGAAGCAGGTGGAATTACGGAGGCAGAAACCAGAGGCTTGCTCACCATGGAGCTTCTTGATTTTGCAAACCACTTGTCTGTTCTACAGACCTCAGCTTCAATGGGAGAAGTTAAATTATCATTTCTCAGTTTCAGTTAAGACTGTAATTTATGGCTTAGATTTATGAGACATGAATACAAGTTCTAACTTCTAAGCTCTTACCACAATGCATCTGGGTATAGATTAAACAGACATAAACTTTAACACAATGACTTATCCTTGGAGATATTCAAAGCCCAGTTGAACAAAGTCCCGAGCAACCTGCTCTAGCTGATGCTGCTTGAAGAGGGATAATTGACCATCTCCAGGCATTGCTTCTAATATCAACCACTCTGTGAATTTACTTACCCCTTTTCTAATTCAGAGCAAGCAAAAAGTTTTGGCAACACAAATAAAACCAATGTGAAATGACCCAGCCCTGCCCTCTCTACTTGCAACACAGACTCCGAGATGAGCTGAACCAGTGACTGCCACCTTACTTTGCTGACTGCAAACCTGTTTCTTGGATAGCATTGCATCCAAGTTTACTTTGCAGTGATGTGGCATCACTCACCCTGTGTGTAAGGTCAGAACACAGAATGTATTCTTTGTATTTCTAATTTACTTAAGCAGACTTACAAAGATTAACCTTTACATACGATTGTTGAGGCTACAGTAGGGACACAGGGAAAACAGTAAGTCAATAAGGATATTTCTTTTTCCAGTAAAGTGGCGGAAGGGCCTGATACTGGTTAAGCAGAAACACTGAAAACACGCAGTACCCTTAACTACATGGCAATGCAGGAACAATTCACCCTTCTTCCCTTTTTCCGTATGTTTGAAGAGGATGTTAGTGCTTTTTATATCATATCACTTTCTTGGTGCTTCCACCACAAAATGCAGTAATTTTACATATTTCTTGTTTTCTTTGTTGCTTCCTAGAAACAATTCTGCAAAGTTTGTAATCTACAAATGACCAGTAATTTCTCATTTGTGCTTTGTGTTTGTACTTTTGGTGCCTCTGATATGATCTTGCACTTGAGCTCCTAAGGCTTTTGCTATCATCCTGTCACTGTGCTCTCAGCAGCCCTTGAACTTAGAAATTTGGCAATTTCTCCTTCTGGTTTAACCTCAGCCAGCAACTAAGCACCCGACAGCCGCATGCTCACTCCTCTTGGTGGGATAAGGGAGAACATCAGAAGGCCAAAAGTTAGAAAACTTGTGGGTTGAGATACAAAGGTTTAATAGATAAGCAAAAGTCATGCATGTAAGCAAAGCAAACCAAGGAATTAATTCACTACTTCCCATTGGCAGGCAGGTGTTCAGCCATCTCCAGGAAAGCAGGGCTCCATCTCATGTAGTGGTTACTTGGGAAGACAAAGCACCATAACTCCAAACATCCCGCCTTTCCTTCTTCTCCCCTTAGCTTTATATGCTCAGCATGATGTCGTATGGTATAGAATATCCCTTCGGCCATTTGGAGTCAGCTGTCTCCTCTCAACTTTTTGTGCACCCCCAACTCGCTCAGTGTTGGGGTGATGGTTATTGGGAATTTAATTACTGGGAATCTGTCTACTGTTTATCTAGTATCTGAATTAAATACTACCTAGATTCAATAGACAGATTACGGTGTTTCTGTCTGATCCAAGGGCCAAGGTAATGGGAATCATAGTCTTGTTTTAGAATATAAAAACTCCAAGTGCTTCATAGACCAGATCTTGCTTCTAATCCAGACTTTAAATGCAACATAAATGTTCATATAGGACAATGGACCTTCATCTCTGATTCATGTTTAATAGAATTATGTAAGTCGTATAGTCACATATACTTTTATCACATTTGAGAGATGATCTCACAAGATCAAGCCCCACACCACTAACCTGCATAGCTTGTAAATCCTAGTAGGATTTACAGGAGCATAAGAGCAATCACTGATACTGAGCTCTGCTGATAGTGAGTATTTGTAAACACACCAAACCAGAAGTGTGCACCTTATTGAGACTCCTGCACCAGAAATTGTCTCAGGATCAGAAACGGGATGTGCTAATTACCTGCTGTGACCTTTGCACATTTTAGTTCTGACCAAGCCCCAGTTTAAGCATACCACTATGGAAAGACAGGGTTGTAATATGTCTTTAATGTCATGTAACAAGCTCTGTGCATTAAGAATTAAGCAGACACCATCCTTCTACTTACTTCATTGGAGCGATATGCAGTAATGAGATTCAGATTAAAATATCTGCAGCACATCTTTAAAAAAAGAACTATCTAGCAAGTATCTTTGTTTTTATAGCAACAAGAGCATAAGATATAGTAGACTAGCTTCCCAATATGATTTGTTAGCTTATATTCATTGCCTGTATGTCACTATGAAAAGAACCCCAACCCTTATGGTTATGGGTTTTTTGACTGCTCTGTCCTCAGTAAATTATGATGCTTTCCAGAGAGTCTCAGAGAGGAAAAATAATATTCCTTGCTTCAATAATTTTAAGATTCTTGTGAAAGATGCATAAATAATTATTGTAAAAGCAATCTTGTCACAATGAACACACTGTAGAGCAAAAATCACCATCATGTAATATCTCATCCTATGCAAGTAAGAAGTTAATAATGTACTCCATATAGTATGGAACAGATCATGCTCTAGAAGTGAAATTGCATTATTAATGGGAGAAGTCTACAGACACTGGGAGGGCTGGGACTTCATCCTGAAAATAATTTTCTCTTCATTTTTCAGGAAGGAGATCTTACTCACTCTGAAATTAAAAATGCATTCTGGTTGACTTCAGTGTTAAGAGGATCAAGCACTAATAAACAAATAAATATATCGTGTACCTTTTTAGCTGCAGAAATTTTAGCTCTTCCTTTCTCTTAGCTTCAGAAAAAAAACGGATCTAATTTGAACACAGAAGCACAAATAACTGCAATGTATCATGTACCTTTTCCTGCTCAGAAAGAGCAACACATACTCCATTTCCCATTTTTATTATGCACAAGAACACACATTGTTCAAAACAAATACTTTCCTGTGCCAGATACTGTATATCAGTATGAAACAAACCTGAATTCAGCTCCCAAATAGGTTTTCGAGTGAGATAGTTTAGATAGACTTGGGCATCAAAAGCAGTTGAGTCACAACTGAATATATGTTAAAGTAGTAGGATAAATTAGCCAGAATAAATTAGTCAGCAGTGTAAAACCACTGATCATAAAGAGAATATCAGCATCAAGGTATCAAGGCTGAATTCTTATGTGATATTAATAGGATTATGCTTAGTCATAAATACCAAATATCTTATTTGGACCATTTATCACTGAACTGAATGAATTTGGTTTGTGTTACTGATCTTTAATATAGATATGATAAATCATTTTCATATGTACTTTAGGAATTATTTAATCCATGAAATAAAACACAAAAAATAGTTAAGTCTACTAAACTTCCCATGGAGTAGATAAGCCTTTAACTGCCTCTCCAAACATAACTGCAACAAGATATATTACAGTTGATATATCCTTCTGTTAGCATATAGCATTGATATGTACTACAATATTACGAAAATACTTAAGTGTTTACAAATTAGAATACTTAAGTGTGTAAAAAATAGAAATAGGTTGCTATTCTGAGTTGGAAAACACCTGTTTCGAACACTCTTCTTCTTGACCCACTAACTTTATAAAGTTGTTACCAAATAATCTGATTTTCCTACTAAGATTACAGATGCTCTTAACTCACTGTATTGTTGAACATACTGATGACACTTTTTAAAATAACATTCTATATTATAAACTTACAAACCTAACATTTTAAGTGTTCATACGTTAGTGTAATCATTATATAATAGTGCTTTAGCAAGGTACCGTTGATTACAAGAAGCAATGTGTACATGAAGTAGAAACTATTGAACTTTACTCAGTAATCACCATTCAGGCTTCAGATTTACACTTGGAATAAGCCACAATATGATTCAGTTGAATTTAAGTTCATGGACAACAAGATAAAATTGTATTTATACTGTAACTTGAAAGTAAGCACGGCACAACACCAATGTGATTCTGTAGGAAAGAGGGCGTGAGTATATTTGCCAAATTTGTTCATCTTAAAATACTGCATGAATTTTACACAAGTTTACTTGCAGATGCATTTTATATAAAAACAGTTTAGAATTTATGCTCTTTGAAAAAAAATTATCTTATTTTAGCAAAGATCCCAAGCCTAATAACAATTTTTTTTTGGTAGGAATGTTGCTGTTATTGTAGGAAGGGGAAAGCATCATGAAATTTCTATAGTGGTGCAGGACACAGAAGTACTCCATTACCCTCCTACAAGTTAGAGTACTCACTGGTCAGTGAGAGGTACTTTCACTACTCCTGGCTTCTAGAATATCAGCTTCCAAATTAGATCACAAATCATCTCCCAGGGACCTGCTCTGGCGGGGGGTTGGACTGGATGATCTCCAGAGGTCCCTTCCAACCCCATATAATTCTATGATTCTATGACTGATCCAAACATCACAGGGAGCAGGGACATCACACAGCAGGATGCAAGAGTTCAGCAGCAAAGTCAATTTCAGCAGAAAAACAAGTGGGTTCATAAGCAGAGTGAAAAAAACAAAAACAAAAACAAGATCCTGTCACCTTCAGATCTATCATACTCTTAATGATAAAAGGGACACTCTTAGGATAGCCCAGATAAGGTGCTGAGGAGTGAGCATTGATTAAAATGAATCAGTTCCCCTGAGAACTGGTATGTAAAGAACCACGTGCTGCTCAGTGTTTTCTGTTATCATGAAATCACTACACGTAGATTAAAGTAAAAGCTCAAAGTTTTGTTTACAGTATCCAAAATAGAAAACTGACACACGTTTATCTAAGTTGTAGCTGAAAAAACAAAGATCCAAAACATAACAGATTTACCCTGCATTGAACGTGCTGCAGTCACTTGGCTTGCTGTGGAAGGCTTCCCTGACACCCTATTTATTATAAATCATTCTAAAAATGATATAATAAATCCTGGCTTTTATACTGAGCATGTGGCAGATGGAATGGAATACCCCTATTCATCAGGTTTGAGTCACCTGTCCTCTCGGTTCCTCCCCACAGGTGGGACCCCTTTACGCTTTTCTGTTTCCGATGCTCCAACAGGGCAAATAACAAAATTAGCTGACCTTGGTTGATATACCAATAAGTATAAGCAAGAACGTCTGTGCATGCTGTTCCTCAGCATGAAGTACAAACATTGGTCTTACCACTCTGAGAACGAACAGTTTTCGTCACAATATGCTGTTAATTTCAGGGAGTCAGAAGAGGCCTAACTAAGATGTAAAATTACTAAACAGAAAGTTGGTTCTGTTTTACCTCAAACCAGGATAATGAACAAACATACCTGGTAAAAAGGTATCTATTTCAGGTTCCTGAGACGAAATATTAACCACTTGAAAGTGACAGTGGTTTAGGGAAAAATGACACACATACAGTATTAAGAGGTACTTCAACAGATATTTTGAAGTCAAGCAGTTATAAATATTGAAGATTTCAGAAAGAAAGTAATTTAGTTACTAACATGGGAATATTTCTTCTAACAAGGTCAATAACATACAGGTTTTGCCCTCCGCAACTCCAGAAATTCCATAAAAAACATTTTTCCATTTTCCCTGGTTTATCATAGACAGCAGAGATTCTGGCAGAAAATTGCAGTCCTTTTGCAGTCTATTCTGACTTGCACTGATGTCAACATTCCCCTTAGAAATGCAAAAATTCTTTTTCTTTTCAGATATGAGATGTATAAACAAATATCATCTGTAGTCATTCAAAATTCATACACACTCCTATCATGTAGAAGGGGAAAGTAGTTACAAAGTTACAAAGTGGAGAAAATTCTGAGTCACTCTGGATGTATTTAATTCCTGTTGATCTGTACTGGCAAATTTCATTACATTTAGAATGCTAGATGGAAGAAAAGAAACCACAATTACATGAGTGGCCATGTCTGTCTATCACTATCAAGATCACTGGAGACAGAGAGCAGAAATTGAAAATAAACTAATTTATTACAAGCCATTCACATGGAGAGAGAAAAAAAACACACCAAAACTTCTGGAATTTATCTACTCGTATTATACCTCTTAAATACGACTGCCCAGTATGACATTTCAGTGTCTATCAGTAAGAACGTAAAAGTGCATCTAAATCCTCCACACATCTCCATACCTTATGCCCCCAAAACATCCAGATCAACAGTATTTGATAACAGATATTGATATTCCTACAAATGCATGAGAGGATGATACAGGATTGGATGTATTGGAGCAGGAATCATGAAAACGTTGCATTATTGGAAGAGGCAGTAGAGACACTGTTATTTGGAATAACTAAAGCAGCAGACATCAGGATGAACAGACAATACTATGTATTCACTGTGGACAAGATATTAATCTTTCCAAAGATACTGTGTCTGACAAAAGATACTACATTTTCCAAAGCAAACTTTACAGTGTATTGTGTTAACCAATGCTTATGAACAACAAACTTGGGAGTTTATTTCTGCTCACTGCTAATAATTACTGTTATTGCAGACCTTCAGTGCTGATGTACTCTTGCATTATAATGACAACATGTTACCTCAAGGAAAAAAAAGTGTAGATATAAGAAACTACTTCAAGTCAACTAAGTAAAAGTACTATATACAACTTGTTCTTTTCTGGTAAAATGAAGTATTCCTTCACCTTTATCAAAATAAAAATAAAGTAGTGTCCATAAACCAATGAATAACCTATATTTTCTACCAAGCATAAACCTTTTTCCATTTATCAATCTTGCAGGATTATTTGTGTGCTACGTAGTGGCTTTTGTCGTCTAGTGACTACCATTGCTAACAAGGTCGGATTTTATAACTTTCAAGGTGTATGGGCACTTTGGGGAAATACCATATTTCAAAACACTATGTGAATTATTTCAGTTCACATTCATGTACTTATTGACTGACATGGAAATTATTTTGATATAAAAGAAATTAATCTTAAATTTACAGGAGAGAAAAGCTTTTCAAGTAAGCTAGGTATATGTGGATTCACTGAGAGAAAAGACTGTATATATACATATAGAACAAAACCTGGGAATTTCATTAAATAGTTTTGCACACATTAATATAATTCTGATTTTTTATACTAGAGTTTACAATTAAAAGTTAAAAGATGATTTTTAGTCAAGTGTTGTGAAAATGTGTATGAATTACATCATACCATAAGACTTTTATATAAAAGTTTTATTCTAGAAAACAGTATTTAATAGTGAATTTTAATACATTTATGAAAGCTTCACTGATGGTATTCATGTATTAGGTAGAAAGGAAATATCAGACAAAAACCATCCTTTTTTAAGTATTTGTGGTAGCACATAATCCTGTGTAGTTGCAGGACCCCTAGAAAACTATGCCTGGGCTACCTACCTGACACTCTACTTGCAAAAGACCCATGCTGTATAGGATGTAAAATGAAATCAGAACTTAAATTAAACGGCCTCCTTCAAGAAAGCTTTCCCATTCTGAAGTTGCAACATTTATGTGCTTAAAGACTATGACACTCTCAGTGAATGAAGCTACCTAAAGAAGAAAAGAACAGCATTATCATCAAAACTTATGATACTCATTAAGTCTTTTGATGAGCATAGGTGAATTTAATTGCTCTTCAGAGCCTGGAAGATAAATCGTAAAACTTGCATACAAAATTAACAAGATCACCTCAAGAAGCTGGTGGCTTCTTATTGACATCTCTGACAATAAAATGGTCTTCATATATCACCTGGGGATTCATCACTCTTGAGTAATGCATTTACCATCTGTGCTCATCCCAAACTGCTTCTGATAGAGTGTCTGAACTTCATAAATATTCTTGGGTAAACAACTCTCATGCTTTCCCAGGTAAGTGAACAGATAATTATTCATAGCGCATTTTTCTAGTATAGAAGTAGTAAAGGTATCAGCTAGACTAAAAGCATCAGATCAGGAAACATTGCTTGATTTCACATAAAAGGTCTGCAGTTTGCTGTATGAAACCAACATGGATACCACATGTTTCAAAATCTTCTAAGATGGAGTACCAATCAGTCCCTACCTCCAGTTTTCATCTACTTCTGAGTGGATGCTCCTTGTCTGGCATTCTCTCCTTACGATCTCCAATCATCTGAATAGCTGAACACTTAAACATTTCTAGGGAGAAAGCAACAGTCAGTGCAAAGAATACAAGAGTTCAACAATGAACTTACTAAAAACTTTTCTTTTGGTATAAAAACACAGGGATGCTAGAGAAAAAACAATTGTTATCATGCTTTCCATGTTTTCCTTAAGAATCCTCTAGAGCTTTCATAGCATGTGTCAAAGTTCAGAGCCCCTCCTTACTGTTCACTGGTTTGGATAACAGTGCCTCACCTGAGAAACTTCATCTCTTAAATCTCTCGGTGGCTGTTTATGTCCTGCTCTTAATACTATAAATTTCCATCATAAGAATCTCTAATGAAATTGCTGGAAAACAATAAAACTATCCTGCTGGTAACCCTCACTACCTCCCAAAGTGAGGTTACTTATAACTGCAATAAGTTTTGATGGCCTTCTCAAGGATTCATCCACAAACCTCAAATCTGTCACTAAGTGTCAAACCAGAAGAGCAAAGCACACACCCTGAACTGCCGTTTAGATCAAACGGTTGCTAAAAAAACTGATTCTGTTTTTTAGTATTTCTGAAAAGAAGATGTTAAGTGGAAGTTTTAATAAAATAAAAAAATACTGCAAGTACCTTCAGTTCCAAGCAATATAGTTTGGAAGGCAATGAACCGTTCTCTGCCAAATGCAAGATCCACAATTTCAACACAGAAAAAAAGCTACTACACAGCGGTGCCATGTAAGGAAAAAAAAAAAAAAAAAGATGGTCTTGGATATTTTCAGATAATAAAGGGAGTTGGCCAAACATTTACACATCACAACAGAGTACCTTGGAGAAGGAAAAGAAATAACTACTTATTAAAGTTTAAAACACCAAAAGGATTGCATTATCACTGCTGAATTCCTCTCTTACAGAGTACAACTGCTATTCATGGCTCCATTCAGATGGAAGGAATTATATCCATTTAGCATAAAAGGAAGTTATTTTGTACAAATAAGCCTATATAAAAATAATTAGCATTATGTTGCATTGTCAATACATAATGGCATCGTCATATCAGCTGTCAAAAATCTATTTTAGAACCAATATTCAATCAAAGCACATTACAAAAAATAAATTCATCCAAGCAAGATCCTAGTGCTTTTAGATTTTGAAGACAGAAATGTTCTTACTTTAAATTGGTTAGAGCTGTAAACTAAGCACAGAATTAATTTTACAGCAAATTACTGTGTTTAACAGGTTATACGAGGCACAGAACCATATAATTGCCCTACACTTGAAATATGCTCTCATTCAAATAGAAGGAATAAAGTTAGCTGAAGGTGCAGTACATGAGGGAGGGGAAATCACATCTTATCTGTGCTATGACTTGTTCTTTACAGGTGGCTGGCTGGAAAATTAGCAGCTATTATTTTCTGCAGTAATAAATTCTAATATTTGAAGAAAGCAAGAACAGATGGATTACCAGTTCATTGCCACTTGCCATAGCACAATGAAGATTTAATCTTTATGATGAGCAATTCACTCTTTATATAACCATATACTAGCATGTACTGGGTCTGGTGGAGAAAAGGTTAATTTCTTCCCAGGACCTAGC
>JAOTQQ010000001.1:105710971-105772622 GCA_026546715.1 Gallinago undulata | reverse complement strand
AGCGGCGGTTAGCGCCCTGCTGAGTGCACGTGGCTGCCACGTGGTCCTTTGTTGCCGTCTGAGGCTAAACCACGACATAGCATTCTAGTATTAAGTCCCATCATCCCATTTTAAAACAGACTAGTTTCTTGCACTTCGTCAATATAGTTTGGTTTATTTTTCTTTATATAATATATAAGTTGCTCTAAGAACTTTTAGACCTACTTAAACTGTGTTACCTACCAAATAAGCACTAACATCACACAACAGTAATACTGTTACAGTGATTTGAAATGCATGTTTAGGTGCAGAGATTTTAATGAAAGACAGTTAAAGCTGTCTATCTTTTAGGCAGAATACACTGATTTTTATTTTGCAGAAATATAAAACATAATTAACTAAATTTACAACCATAATTTCTGTTCCTTTAATGAGAAAGGTTTCACATTCAGACTTAAGGAGCTTCTCTCACTAAAACATACTGGTAGATAGGTGAACACATCTGTATGTGGCTACAGTAAAGTAATGTTTTATCACTGTCTATAATACACCTTCCACAACTTCCATGGCCCCTTACTGTAAAAACAGCCAGCAACATGCAAAGGGGAAACTCCTATAGCTCACTGGCATCCCAAGCTCTAAATCTCAGCCAGCCACCTTCTGACTTTCTAAAATCTTTGCAATCTCACTTTCAAAAAATCTTCACAGCAGTACAGAAAAACCCTATATATGACTAATTTTTCTCAGATTCAACTAAGCAAACATTTTCCACTATAGTTGCAGCTTCATGTGGAGTGTTGATATTCTATTAACAGGCTTTTAATACACTGCATGACAGAGACTACGAGGATGCAGCTCCTCAGTTTAGCAGTTTCCCAGACAACAATGGCGGAAAAATTAAAAGACGGATTCTTTAAAATTGAACTAAGTACAGCATAAGAACGTTCTTAATGGAAAATGTGAGATGGAACACTTTTTGCTATGACACTCAGCATTTCACTTCACTTCACTCAACTCCCCTGTGCTTGATTTCCTAGGAATAGTCTTACCAAAAGCAGCGGGATCCCTTCAGCTCTTACCCTTCATTCTGATGTGGAGCTCAGCCTGCTTGCATTTGCAGAATAACTCCTCTGATTCCTAACCTTATCAAGCAGAATTACTGATCCAGAGAGAACTCTGCTGTTTGCCTAAACAGGTCCTATCTTAACATTCAGGAGCAAGTTCTTGGTAAAACTGTGTAGGCAGAGAGAAACAGACTCCTCAAGCAGGTAGCTTAACTCATCTGCATAGACAAACACTTTTTAAGGCACTGAAAAGACTCTGTGATTGTAAAAGCAGAAGATTGAATGAAGTCATAACTGAAATCCACACAGAAAAAAAAACAACAACACCACCCCCCACAATATTTCTTGCTTCTGTGCTTCTTACCTGTTTGTTCAACTTTACTTTCATGAAGTGCTTTATTTGTATAAATAAAAAAAACAGTAGAGGGTGCTCAAGAATATGCAACATAATTTTAGGCTTTGTAAAAGCAATAAAACATAACCCCATTTTTACATTGCAAAGAGCAACTTCTCTTTAGCTTGTACATAAATTCTTACCAATTCAGCTCATTGTAAAAAAGTAAGCAATTCACACTATCCAGCCTATTTACACGTGTGTCTTTATGTTCAACTCTGGTTTTATCTAGTTTTCTTAGAAAGCCTTTCAAATATTCACACCAATCCACGAGTGCACTGACCACCTCCTGAAGCACCATAATCATGTGAAACAATCTGGAAATAAGTACAAAGTGAAAGCCTTTTTACAGTTCTGCAAGGTAAGATTTCATCATGAGTCATCCTCCATTCTCAATCAAGGCACTGTTCAACCATTCTCTGGGGTATTTAGGAAAGAGAAAGAAGTACAGATTTATGTACTTTTTCAAATGTGCTTTTGGTTCTTTTACACCTGTATCAATTCATATAAATTAGGAGAATATGAGAACAGGAAACAGTTTCTTACTTAAACAAGTGCAAAGAAAACTAAAGGGATATGTCATATTTTGACACTACTAAAATAAGCTCTTTTTCAACACAGTAAAATCTTTAACATTTGGGGTCTTGTCTGAAATAATGATTATTTTTTATGGAAAAATAAATAATAGAAAAAATTATCATCATTTCATTAGCTAGAACCACCAAATATGGTGTAATATGTTGACGGTGCATAGAAAAATTGTTGCTCATTTTAAGTAATTTTAAGTAATTTTAATCAGAGAAAAACTTTATCTCTGTTATTACTTCTGATGTGATCCGATAAATTAATAAAGGAATACAATGCTTGTTGAATTCTTCTCAGCCTGAAAAAATACAGGAAGAATTCTGAGGTAAATCTGATCTTACATGTGCAACAGAAACAGATTTACCAGGAAGACTTTTAAGGTATACAATATGCATTTTGCATGTAAATTTAAAAGTGTCATTCTGATTGAGTATCTTGCTATAAAGGCTGGGCTCAAAACTGTATTTTTCACCTGACTGTATATTTGATGCAAGTCTTTGAAAAATAAGAACTTGTTTGATTCCTTATTGAAACAGTCATTGGCCTGCCTTAGAACTACAAGCAACTAATGATGTCAAGGGAAAACATGTGCCTGCCTCATTACAAGCACTGCTGCTCAGTGACATTTTCCACCATGAATTTTTGTTTCTCTGAGTGACATGCAATATTCAGAAGTTCATCTGATTCCCATTTCAAAGGGCTCCTTTCAGACCTAGTTGTGGAATTCTCTTTGATTTAGCAGCTCCGTAACTGCTGAACTTTGACATTTGCACTGGCAGCGTTTAGATGGAGGTAAAAATACCTTTTTCTCCCTTGCAGCAAAAAAAAATAAATGTTTTTTGCATAGTAAGATCAACTATGCAAAGCATTAAACAAGAGAAATGTTAAAAACCTGTGGAAATTGAAACAGAAAAGGCACATTGCTTGACTAATCTCTTTCTCAAGTATCTAGAAGAGGACTTTCTAAACCAAATATGGTAAATGACTTCAATTAATTCTGGTGGTATAATACTTAAAAATTATGAGATCATCCAGATGTTCAAGTCTAGGTATTTTAACACATGTATTTAAAAAAAATAACAATACTCTCTGATTTCATAGGGGCATCATGGTAGATGGAAGACAACTGATAGAGGACTCAAAATTTGACCTTTTAGGTTTTACTCCATTTAAGTAATTTCCTCTTGTAATCAACATATACAAGATTATGCCACAAGACCATATCTGCTATAAAGTCTATGGACTAAAACAGTATAAAGGGTGAAGAAGACAGAAATTGCAGATTACAAATATGTATCTGTAGGAGGAATTCAAAAGAGGAAAGAAAGTGAGAGAACAGTATCTGAAAAAGTTTAAGGTATATAACAAACTCATTTTGTTATTCAAACCAATAATTATCCTCAGTAAGGTATAAGCGTTGGCTCTATAATTCAAGATCTATGTTGGTCCTAATAACTGCAATGAAATCCATCACTTTAACAAAGTGCATGTATGTACCAATACCAACTCATTTTATAGTTCATTTTAAAATGAAATCATAAGAGCTGGTGTGTTTGACAGTCAGCAACATATCTCTGACTGATATTCTAACATTAGTACCACTCCACTCATTTTTTTTTTGGATTCAGCTTCATGAAAATATTATAACTGCTCCATGCATTGTTTTTCTGTGAAATTCCTATACTGAGGGATATTAATTGTTTAGCATAAATAAAGAAGTTTTAAGTAGAATAAATTTCTTAGGATCATATTTTGGTAGGATTTGTGCTGTGTGCTTATCTCTACTTAGCATGAGTAGCCAGATTTGCTGAAACTTGAGAAATATATTTCTCCTCCACCAAGGAGGATGCACCTATCTGAGCTCAATACTGACATGTAAAGCTCCATGTCTGAGGTAGCTACTCTGCTTGTTGCTAGAGGTTTTGCATGCAATCAATGGTAAGAAATGGGCATCTCTTTCAGTACTTTAAGGACTGAAAACCCTAGAGGAGGAGTCCAAGCTTCCCACTTTTTAAGATATGCATGGCTTTGTTCTGCTCAGTTCTGTAGCATTCCTATAAGTACAATTGCCATTTTTTTTGTTACAATACGTAGGAGTATTTTTTTTCCTCGTCATTTTTGTTCCTATCATTCCATTGCATTCTTTTAAGGTCTGTTACAAAAAGGCATTTGAGATAGTGATCTAGAGTCATGTGACACAAGGTAACAAAGAAATAGAATTCTGTAGGAACATCCTGGGTGTATAGGAACATCCTGGGTGTGTGTTTCAGATATACACAAGGACACACAAAATGTCCTTGCAAACAGAAGGAGTCAGAAGTACATGCATTATTACAAAGCTGTGATGTCACTGGGATTATTATAGAGGCATAGCAGAATTACTCACATGAATGAAGTGCTGCAATGGATAGGCACAGACTTTCCAGGAGAGACAGGAAGAGAAGGAAATTGTGCTCTATGTAGATGACTTTCTACTACAGTCATACATAGTCGACGGAGAAAATGGTGGCCAAAAGCATAGGCTGAGGTTGAAAGGAAGGCCAAAAAGAAGGGACAGGTTGGTGGTTGTCTGATACAGACAACTTAGTCACTAAAAAAATTGGAAAACCAAACTTCTTTAAAATAATGGACAACTCAGTTGCAGGACTTGGTTCTCATGGGAGAATTTAACATCCCAACATCTTCTGGAAAGGCAACATAGCATGTTACCACTAATCTGGATTTCTAGAGTGTGTTGGTGACAATTTTTTGATGCAGCTACCATAGGAGAAGCTCTTCGTGATCTGCTACTCATAAATAAGCAAGCAGTCCTAGTGATGTGATGTCAATGGCAGGCTTGCCTGTAAGGACCATGAGATGGTGGTGTTTAGACATAAAAGGAAGACAAGTAGCAAAGGACAGACCCTGGCCTTGAAGACAGTAGGCTTTGGCTTGTTGAGTGAATTCAGACGGATTCTATGGTAGCTTGTCCTGAAGGACAAGTAGGCCAGCAACAGCTGTTTGACCTCCAACAGCAGCCTTTTCAAGCACAAGAATAGTCCCTTCTGATGTGCAAGAAAACAAGCAGATATGTCTTGGCTAAATAGAGAACCCCTAAACAAGGTCAAATCAACAACAATAACAAAAAAAAAGCCAACAAAAAAACCCAACCAACAAACCAACCAAACAACAAAAAAAAACAGAAAAAGAAAAATGAAAAAATGTCTTCCATGTAGTGGAAACAGGAACAGGTTGCTTGGGAAGAACACAAAAGCATCACATGCCACAACAGAATTCAGGAAAGTCAAACTGAAGCTCAAGTTAGAACTAATGAAGTACATGAAGAATAATAGGAGCTCCTGTAAACAAATCAGCACAAGAATTAATATCATGTTGGTCTGCTGCTGAATGAAGCAGGTAACCTAACTGACAGAGAACGTGGAAAAGGCTGACACTCAATGCCTCAGTCATTCCTAGAAGGGTCTGTTTCCAGGTCTCCCAGGTCCCTAGTGATGGAGCAACTTAGGCAAGAGTGGTACTACCCATTGTAGAAAAGAATCAAATTAAGGACTATTTAAGTAAACTGGTCATGCATAAGTCACAAGAACCAGAGAGAATATATCTGAAGGTTCTGAGGTATCACTGACTTTGAGGCCATTTTACCACCTCTGACAGACTGTGGTGACTGTGGGAGGCTCCTGATGGCCAGAAATACACAAATGTTATACTCTAAGGTAAGAAGGAGGGTCAAGAAAGCTACAGGCTAGACCAACTTGCATCGGTCCCGGGAAGATTAAAAAGCAGATCACCATGGAAGCCATTGCCATATATATCAGAGCAAAGAGAGGATGACTGAACAAAGCCACTACTTCTAAGGGCAAGTAGAATTTTGAGTTTCATTGTCAATACAACTCTAGCCTTGTCAGGCTTTTCAGTTGCTCAATTGCTTTTCTAAACACCCATTGGTGTTTTGAACTAACTTGATTAGCACTGATAATATAATCCAGCTCTTCAAGAAAGGATCTTAAAACTCTCTCCAGTGTCATTATCTGAAGATATATGTCCTTCAGACACCCTTTTATCTACCACATTAAATAATGACCTTTCCAGACAAAATAGTTCTGTAATTTGTGAACTTTGGTTTGTTTAGCACATCTCTTGCCAAATGGCATAATTAAATTAGTAGCACACGATAAAAGCAGCCTCAAATCATTAAAAAAATCATATTCAAAATAATTTCTAAGTTAATAGGAGCTGATATCCTTGGCTTGTTATTCTCTACTCCAGCATACTGTATATTGACATTATAAAAAAAGATCATTTTAAATTTGCATGGGTCATTTCAGGACCAAGAACTTTCCCAAAACCTAACATTTTTACTGTGGGTAGTCATTCAAGGTCTGTGATTTGACTTTGAAGCACTGCAATCATCTACAAGTTTCCACTTAGGCACTCAAGAAGAGTAATGTTCTGGGTAGTCCTTGGAAAAATTTGGTTCATGTCTGCTTTCACCATGAATAGTTTTAACATGTGATTTGACTTTTCTGACAAGTTTTGTACTTATACTACCTCCTGTGAGATGTAGTTCTACATCAGCTCCTCTCCTCAAAAGGAAAAGACTCTTTGATTATTTTTTTTAAAACCAGCTGCTTACAATCAGCAGGTTTGAATCTTGACTGGTCTTGCCTAGAAAGAAACAGTACTGTAATTTCAATTAAACATTGATTTCTCCCTTCCCAAGAGCACTGTAGTCTCCAAGACCCACTATTGCTTTTTCCTTTATGGCAAAAAAAAATAATTAATGATACCAGTTAAATGACAATAATGTCATTTCTACATTTTTGTTCCATTCCAGATCAGCAAGATTGCAACTAGAAAACAAAGACATAGGAACTTTGAAAGAGTTTAGGGAAACAGTTCTTTGCAAAATGTAATTACTGTATAAAATTTAAGTGCAGTGAATCAGAAGGTCCTCTGATGAGTGAGGACAGGGCATTCATGTCTATTGTGCTATATTTTTCTGCTGGGAGACTGCCCAGCCAGTACATGGACATACATTTCATCCATTGCCTTCAGTCCTTGCAATTGCTAGTCACAACAAAGTAAATTAGAAAGACTGGCAGCTGTCAATTAATTTTGATTTATTTTCAATTCTTTTAATTTTCATGCACAATTAGTTTTATAATTCCCTTAATACGCTTGAAAATTACATTTCTCTTCTCAACATTTCTTAAATAGAAGTTGAATTTTTTTCTATTGAAAGATACGCTCCATTATTTCTAGGGAAAGAGAAGCAAATTTGGATTTTATGACATAGTCCTGCACTTTCCTTGGCAGCAAGTGTGCTTGTTTTGTCACACAAGAACTTGCACTTTCTTTTGATAGTATAGGCAGAAAATGGTTAAATTTCTTGTTTTCCTAGTATGATCTTAGTGAAACATTAGTGTTTGTAATCATTCTGCATTTCCTAGCAGTCTCCTCCAAAGTTTGAATACTACTCTTTAGTCTAGCATCAACTGTGTCATGGTTTAATCTGAGCTGGGAACTAAGTACCACATAGCTGCTCGCTCACTCTCCATCCTCAGCAGGATGGGGTGAAGAAAATTGGAAGTATAAAAGTGAGAAAACTCATGGGTTGAGATAAGTACAGTTTAATAATTGAAATTAAATAACAACAATAATAATACTAACAGAAAGGAAAATAACAAAGAGAAAGAAATAAAACCCAAGACAAATAAGTGATGCAAATGAAAATAATGACTCACCACCAAGCAAATGATGCTCAGCCAGTCCCTGAGCAGCAGCCCACCAGCCAACCTTCCTCCTACTTTTATTGATAAGTATGACATCATATCGTATGGTATAACCCTTAGGCCAGCTGGGGTCAGCTCTCCTGGCTGTGTCTCCTCCCAGCTCCTTGTGCACCTCCATCCTACTTGGTGGTGGGCTCTTATGAGGAGCAGAAAAGGTCTTAACACTGTGTAAGCACTGCCAGCAATAACTAAAACATCCCTATATTATCAATACTGTTTTCAGCAAAAATCCAGAACATAGTTCTGTACTAGCTACTATGAAGAAAATTAGTTCTGCCCCTGCCAAAACCATCACAAACTGAAACTGGTCGAGGAAAGATGAGCTAATCATTAGGAGGCAACTGCAAACTAAGCTTAGAATTCTTTTTACTGGAGCTTCCATATGTATTGTTTACAGGGAGATAAATTACTGATAGGAATATACACTTATAAATAAATGCATAAAAACTTATAGTTAAGTGGTAATATGAGTTTAAAATTTGATATACTATAATGTTCTGTATTCTAAATTGTGTAATCATACAATCAGGTCAGGGGTTCTCCCATGACTTCTAACAGCAGATTTCCCTCCAGCATTGTTTTCGGAGGCATATGGAATTGAAACATTAAAAATGGTCTCCAGCAATAGTCCTAGGTATTTGCAGTCACTACACACCCTCCTGTACTGCCCTGTACCTCTGTGAAAGAAGGAGGAGATGAGGACCAGAGGTAGGTACCTGAATAGGTATGTTTTATGATACAGTGACAGGAGACCACAAGAAGTGGTAGGACTGTCAGGTACATTCAGCACCTATGTACAGACATACATATATACTCATCACGTAATTTATTTATTGCTAGAAAGGGGTTTTCTGCTTTCCATTCATCCCAGATGTTCAGTGCTGAATTAAAAACTGTCCATTTATACCCCGTAGGTAGACTTCAGTTGATGATTCAGTTCACTGTTTATCAAAGGAAAGTCGAGTCCACTCCTGCCAAAAAAACAGGCAGACTAAACACATACATCACTATTGGTTCCAAGTACACGATCGCTACTTGTTAGATGTATGCTACATTTACTGGTCAGTGGTACTGGGGCCAGTTCCTTCCTGCTACTGACAGAAAGGACTAATCAGGTAATTTCTTTTAACTCCTAAACAAAAACTAAACTCCTAAACAAAACTTTTTCCTTTTTTTTTACAGAGCAACCACAGAACATCACCTTCCACAGGTGATGAAGCAGGTAACCTAACTGACAGAGGTTGAAAGCAGAATCAAGAGAGAGGCAAGAATTTAGGAAATTTGTGGTATTTAAAGTAATTTTTTTTTATTTTTTTTTTACATGGAAGCACAGAATGGTAGAGGTTGGAAAAGGCCTCTGAACATCTTCTAGTTTCTCCTTATGCTCAGACAGAGCTTCCTGTTTCAGTTTGTGCCCACTGCCTCCTGTCACTGGGCCATAGTAAAAAGAGCCTGGCTCCATCCTCTTTGCACCCTCTCTTGAGGTATTTATATACATTAGTAGGATCCCCTGGGCTTTATCTAAGCTAAGCAGTCCCAGATGTCTCAGCCTTTCCCCATATGAGAGATGTTCCAGTCCTTTCATCTTCTTAATGGCCCTTTTCTGGACTCTTTCCTATACATCCACCTCTCCCTTACAGCGAGGAGCCCAGAACTGAACACAGTACTTCAGATGTGAACTACTGTAAGCTTTGAAAAAAACCTTGATGCTCTTTAATGTTTGACAGTTGGATGTTTCCACCCAGTGAGGGATATCCTGCACCTTACATTGCAATTGAAGAACAAATAGCTGGTCTTAGGCTGTTTGATTAAATCCTGATCTGTCAAGCAGACACAGTGTTTGGTATTCATGAAGCACTTAGCACTTTGGCTGTTTTAAACCTAGGAAAATATTCTACAACACGGAGTTAGGCATTCATGGTACATTGTATTGATTATACAGAGGAAAATATTAAACCAATATATTGTGTTTCCTCACCTAGAAGAATTATATGTGACAGGAAATCCCTATGCTCTATATACACCTCCCCTGTTAAAATGGATTTTAGACTTGATTCTACTTGCTTATTCCAAAGACTCAGTAATCATACATTTTGATTGCTATAATTTACATATACTTAAGCACCAGCTAACTCTCCAAGAGCAAAATTGCACCAACTCATCTTGAAGAAATTTTTATTCTAACTTATAAGTGTACTGGCATACGGATTAACACTATAAATGTAACACAGAAAAGTATTCACTCCTCATCCACATTATACTGCACAACATGAAACATAATCTTTTTTTCTCCCTGAATAAAATATAAAAACACTGTAAAAAAAAAATCAGAAGTTACTATGTTTATTCTATATTCTCTTCCACTCCTTAAAGACATCTTTATTTTATTTATTTTACTATGTTTGGATACTTTTAGTTTTGCCATTTAGCAAATGGCAAACATCACCAAATCTCTAGCTGCTCCATCTGTGTCATCTTACAGATAGGACAGCTGGTGAAGCACCTTCCCAAAAAGCTGCACTAAGACCTTCCTTCAAAGACAGCATTTAAAAGGAGGACTTTTAAGAGAAGACAAATAATTCCATAGAAAATAAAAAAATAAATTAAAAAAAATCTATTAACAGGACTTCAGTTCCAGCAAACCAATACTGGTTTATGATAGACAGTTACCACAGCTCTTGCCTCATATCATAAAGAGGGTGCTAGAAAATAGATGCTGTTTTAGACTGACTTGCTGTTTTATTTTTCTTCCTGCTTTTAGTTTATGATCACAAAAAAAAAAAAAAAACAACAAAAAAAGGAACTCCTAAGGCACCAGGGTAATGTGAGAAACAGGACATTGGTCTAAAATAACCTCAGCCACACAAGTCCTGCAGCTTCCCATCCAACAAGGACTTTTGACCAGAACCCTTCCAAGCAGAAGCCAGTCAAGTGGGGATTATGGCTACAGTGTGAATTGTCTAATCATACATAACTTTTTTCCTCACAGGAATCAGTCTTCACTTTTGCAATAGCACTTTGGTGAACTAGTCTTGTTTTAAAGCGATTATCAAAAAGTACTATTTCTAGGTTTCAGATTAGCCCTGAAAATCAGGAAGGATTTATTTGGAAAGGATTTTTACTTTGTTTGTAATGATTACTACTCCCTCTGCACAAGTGTATTAAGTGCTACCATACGAAAGATGGACTAAGAAGTAGCATTCATTTTTGTCTGTTTGGACCTTCCTGCACCTGAAGATTGGACATGGGGAGGTGCTCAATATTTTAATTCTCGCTTAATCTCTTCACTAACTGATCATACATATTTCTCAAGTGAAGTTGGTTTTGTTTGAATTTTAGTGAGGCTTGTTGTAAATCATTCTGTCAGCTTCTCAGCATAAGCGGCACAAAAAAACCAAAAAACATATAAACTGATTTATGAGTTCCTTATAAAAAACATACTGTTGACACTATTTGTTATTTTATTCTCTAATTTGAAGCAATTGACACTGTCAGAAAGCTGAAATTGAGTAAAATACAGAGACTGCTGTGGCAATTTTTAAATAATTTATCATCCAGATCTTGGAAGAACAGTCTTCATTGTCCTAACAAGGAGAATTTGTTACCCAAAGACCGTAAGTGAAGTGAGAAACTGTGAATAGAAGAAAGATTTAATACACAAGTACTTTAAAGTTCACAGGAAAACGGAACAACTTTCTTTTTTTATTTATTTTGCCTTTTTGCTGAAAGTGGGGAGAATTCTTTAGAGTAAATAAAATAGGTTAGCTTAAGTCTACTAAAAATTCTGTGTTAAACTAGTGCAAAAATGTTTGCAACTCATGCATTTGTGAAAGTGTTAATTACTGTATTTAAATAATTTATTGAGCATAAATAAATTTAAATTGGTCTAGTTCCTAAAATAAGACACACATCTAGGCCAACATTTCCAAGAACAGCACTATCTAAGCAACCAGACATTTCCACATTTTAGCCCTGTTTTTTCATTTTTATCCACACTTATAAAATTTAACACTCAAAATGCAACTAAGCAAAGAAAAAAAGTGACAGAGCTGAAAATATATTCTGAAAGCAATAACACAAACCTTAAATATTTGCATAAAGGAATTATGTATACTAGCAGCATTAAACAGCTATACCTGGAGGGTATAGACTGTGAATTCAGAAATTATTTTCAATGTCTTCTACATTGTGGAGGCTATTAGAATACATATAAACCAGCAGTTTTTCTAGGTTTGAAAACTTCACATTACCGTTCTTTCATTTTTTATGTATTGTGTGAACAACAGTAGAGAAAAAATACTGAATAATCATTAAACAATTGGGGAAGTTTATGTATAGACTTTGTTTTCAAACAACATTTTACTTTCTAATATGTGTTGTTCTTACCATTACATTAACAACAAGCTTAATCAAAATTTCAACAATTCAACACTATTAGGATAAACTATGAGAAAAACTAATTGGTTATAAAATTAGATTATGCAAAGAATGAAAGTAAAACAAAATTGTAATTCATTTCTCTTTTTGATGTTCTTCTCACAATGGTGAAAAATGATCCACCATTGCCACTCAACATTTATGGGGTTTGTATCTGTAAATCGATTAAGAAAAATTTTCAACTCCTCACAGCCTTGGTTTCCTAGAAGCTAAGCCTACTTCATTTTACTTTTGACTATTCAAAAACCATGGGCAGTAATACTCGTTAGAAAAAAAAATAAAAAATAATCAAACTTCACAAAGAATCTGTAATATCTAGAGTTAATCTGAATAGACACTGATCAGTCACTTTCCACAAGAATTAACTGTAAAGAAATCCAAATATATAAAATACATGCTTAAAAATTATTTGAAAATTCCTCAATAACTTTGAAATCCATGAATTTAATTTAAAATAATTTTTCATTATTTCCCTCCCCTTTGAATATACATAAATTTAAGACACAAATTTATTTCTGATGGATGTTTTGACTTTTGCAACAATTACCAGATCACTATACAGCCAAACACAAACACACTCATCACATGTGCCCTTATGCTTTCATGCATTAAATCAGGTTGGCAATATATTGCCAAAATGTATGAAGTTGAAAATTTGAGTATCAAATTCAGCTCCCTCTCTTTTCTTTCTTAAAGCCAAAAAAGAAAGGCTATACAAGTTGCTTGATACATTTAAATCTATGGAAGACATCTATTCACAGAGTAAACTACAATGTTGAGGGGATCTAGAAAGCTTAGTGTAAAATGCTCTTGGCAGCCATGGAAGACAAAGACATTAAAAAAAAATAATAAAATTCAAGTGTACGAGATCCTAAGTTCAAAATGTATCTCTAAAGTTAACAAACCTTTTTAGTACAAAATTTTACTTCTCAGTAAATGACAGATAAAAGGGACAACAAGAGGACAAGGAAATAGGCTCAAGTTGCAGCAGGGGAGGTTCAGATTGGACATTAGGAAAATTTTTACACTGAAAGGGTTATTAAGCATTCGAATGGGCTGCTCAGGAAAGTGGTTGAGGCACCATCCTTGGAGGTATTTAAAAGACAGGTAGACACAGTGCTTAGTGACATGGTTTAGTGATTTATTTTTTTTTAATCAGAGACTAGATAATCATAAAGGTCCCTTCCAACCTAGACAATTCTATGATTCTATGATTCTAATGTTTCTTTGAAACCCTTCCTTTGAAACCAATATGAAAAAAAGCTTAATATGAAGGAAATAAAGAAACTCCGCTTTTTCCTTCCTCATGGAACATGCCATTACGAATGGAAGTTGAGAGAAAAGAAGTCTGATATTTCACAGCCTTCCTGTATGCTATACTGTAACATGCAGCCACCAATAACAGAGAGAAACTTCTTTCCAACAGAGTTCTAAGAATGTCAGTTTGCATTCAATTCTCCCTTTTTAGACTGCAGGCTTGAGAAGAGCATGATATTCATTACTTAAGCAACAAATTGCTACAACACTAATAAATCAAATAACCAATAACCTGATTAACTAGTAAACACACCACTACTTTTAATTTGCAATTACATCCTTGTGCACACTGTCACACACAACTGCAAAGCTGCTAATTATCAATCTTAAACCCTATGAACCACTCACAACCATTACTAAACTACAAATTGCTCTCACACAAAGGTGGAGGCCTACCCTTCTTTACTCCAGCCGTCCCCACTAAATCTTTTGAAAGCAGACCTAATTGACAGTCCAGTAGGTTGATCAAAAGAGAGTTCCTCCAGGTGGGCTTGGATCTGTGTGTCAGCCTCTGCCAAAATCTGCACTTTTACCATCAAAAGGGCTTCCCACTCTGTTTTTCAACAACTGACTTCATACCTCCTTCTTTGTTTTTTTCCCCATGTCTGAACCTTCTTTTTTATTTCCTCATACCACCATGGCTCCTAGCAAATAAACAGCTGCTCTAAGTAGTTTTACCAGTGTTTCTATATCTGAACTTGAATCTGGTGTTTCTTATGTGATTACCTGGTCAATCACAGCTTTGTATGATGTAAATACAGCTATAGTTATTTTCATAGCATAGACTTACTCCCGAAGCAGTGGGGAAGCTGGTAGCCAAGGGGGATCCTCAGGCTGCCAGATCATGGGCCTTGCCACCCATGTGCCAGAGAGGAAGCAGGACAGGTTGGGTGGGGGAGGCCCAGCCTCTAGTCCAGATCACCTTGGGAATCTGTGATGAGGCAAGACTGACACCAAACTGGAAAGTCAGGATCAGACAAGGGGTCAGTCAGTCCAGTGACTGGCAGGCAGGTAAATAGCAACAAGGCAGGTACAATATCAAGCCATAAAGGGAGTCCACCAACCAGCATCAACAAGATCCACAGCTAGGCAACAGGCACAACTGTGACAGGGCTACAGACAGATCCACCTCTGGTGTCAGAGAGCTGATGGCCCCAGGTTGAACTGAAGTGGGGCTCCTGGGCCCACTGCAGCACTAGTGTAGGTCCCAGGGGGCAATGCTCAGGAACAGGAAGCCCCCCTCAGCAATCTCAGGACCCTGACAGCTACATAGACACTTTTGACCTTTCAAGGTCCTACTCCACAAAAGATGGGTCATAGTTATTATGTTATTGCTTGCCTCACATGCTCCCCAGGACAAATCATTCTATTTAGCCTTGATATCAATACCTAGTTCCAATTAAGTTTAAACATTTTCTTACCTTATACACAGAGAATCTATATACCAGAGAATATACCTGTGAATCGTTTTTACACAATTTTGTGCTTACAGAGCATCCTGCTTTCTATGGTAGCTGCTTGATTAGAGATCATTGGCCTTTAAAGTCTCCTTAGCCAATATCCTGGTTCCCTTTAAGGATCTTAACTGATGCTTGGTATTCCATAAGGGACCTCTTGCCCACAAAGTCAAAATAGCCATCAGAAGGTGCCTGCCTGTTATTTGCCACTTAAGAGACATAACTGATTTTTGCATTATTTTTTTCCTTTAATATCTGTATGACCTATGAACACCATGAAAACAACTTATGTATTTCAGAACTGAAATACAAACACTCCAAAATCTCATGCTAACTTGAATTTCATCCTTGTAAAACAAAAATTACTTTAAGTCAAATCTAAAGCTTATTTAAAGACAAAATACAACATTTGTAACAGATGAAAAAAAGGAAAATGTTCTTTAATATTTTTTCCAAGAAGTAACAGTTCTCCAGAGTTTTTTCAGCCTAACACAGACTTCAGAGCACTGCAGGGTTTTAGAAGTGATTAGGTTTTCCAGATTTTCCCTCCAGAAAACGATCAGTTCTTCATTTACTGAAAAGCTTGTACTACATATCCATTCAATGATTAATTATTTAGCAATGATAAATTAATAAGGAATCAGCTCAATGACATTAATTTGTATTGGCAATTCTGTACATCTATAACAATGTTAAACTTAAATTTAATTAAAAAATGAAGTTTGGTTATGTTTTCAAAAGAATCATCCCTATTCGCATTAGATACATACATCTAATCACACTATACCTTAATTATACTGGTGGAATACTAGCCCAGCAAAACGGATTAGAAATATGTTCAAAGACACATTAGATAATCTTTTTATTTAACAGTGGAAGCATTAGTTATTTCTTTAAGATAATGCCTCTCCATTCCAGAGGTCATGCCTCTGTGTTTCACACTGGTTCATGTAACTAGATTGGAGAGCTGTGACCTTTGCTCCCTTGTTCAAACTTCCATTTCAACTATTACAGGGTCATGACGTCTATTAAGCATATGGAAAACTCTCTCAACCATCTAAAATTATGCAGTGACCCCCATGACATTCAGCTAATCAACACTGTACTTTAATACCTGTGTAATCTTCATTAATTGAAGAGGTCAATCTTTCCACTGAAGGACCAAGATGCAGTATCCTCAAGAAGAGATTCAACAACAGAGAAGAGTGGCAAAATGGTCTTCTGTATGCAAATACTACCAAATCAAAGGAAATTAAAAAATTAGCAAACTTTCATAGTTTTTAATTTTTTAGCTGATGGAGAGCAAGATGCAATCTCTGTCTTCAAAAGTATATATTATTATTGTGCTATGTAGTTAGAATCAGGTTCAGCTGTTTGTTTTTGTTTTACTTTTTTGCATCTGCAGTAGATTCAGTTTGGTTAAAAATACCAGTCAAGCTAGCATCTTCCTACAGTACAAAAAATTGCAATAAATGGTATGCATGTCCCAGCTACATCCAGGAGACAAGAAACTGAGAAGATATACCCTTGAAGTAGAAAAAAGGCAAGACTATGTTTCTGAGGAGTGGTGTTGGAAATGGTTTCTGAAAAAAATCTGATGTTTAGAACTGTCATCCTAGTGAATTTTTTCCAGGCGACAATACACTTCTCTGTATGGTCTCCAGACCACTCACCTTTTTGCCAAGTGAAAAACTCAGAAGACTGATGAATTGATGATTAGCAGAGACCTAAGAAGCAAGGGATCCTGGAGGAAGCAGCTGGAGAAAGCACAACTTAAAAAACATTTTGCAGGCATTGTTACTAAATACCACTTATGTAATTCCAGTCTGTCAAACCCTAATGCACAGAATAAATTTACCCAAGCTCCAAAATATACCAGTGCTGCAGCCAAGAAATACTGGTCAGTTTGACCTACTACATGCATAAACCGCCACAGTGGATACAGCTTTGTAATGTTCTCATGAGAATATTACCACTGGAGGAACGAAGACATTTCCAAGATGCAATACATGTTTTGCAGTTCAATATATGGAAAACCACCATCTGTGTAGTTTCTTTTTATTACATGAGTCTCGGAGACTGCTGCTGGAATTTTACACTCTATGATGTTCTAATGTGTCAAGTGTCAAAATAAGACTCTTTTTACCAAAAATTGTAGAAAATGTGCAGCTCAGAAAGGAATGAGATAGGGAGAAGTGTGTATTATCAACTGCATTTTATGAGAACCAAAGCACAAAAAAGTGATTCCTCCATTTAACTGATCACAGAAGTCAAGAAATTCCCATTCCATACAGAAAGTAAAGATAAGAGATGATGAAAATAAATATTGTTTCACAGCATGGAATTAGAAGCCTGATCTGAGGTTCCATTTAGTTCTGACTAAAAGTGGGAATATTTATTATCCTCTCAAATCTTCTAATACTTATAATAAAAAGTTACTGTTAAGAATAAAATAATACTATCAGTATCTTTGGCTCTTTTGATCATTGTCAGTTAGACAATGGAAATTAATATTGTTTGGGTCCAAGCTGCACCTTAATTTTGTATTGTACATCATGTGTTAGGTAGTACTTCTTTCAGTGGGTTGAACTTGAAGCAAACTTCAAAACTGAAGCTTGACATGGAAATAATAGAGCTCCTTGGAATTCCAAAGGCCTACAATTATGTATTATGTTTTTTCAAGCACTATATTATTTTTAATGAACTGACCTATTTCAAATTTATAAAGATATGATGCAAGTTCCCCTCATCATGTAACATTTTGTTTGCAGAATTGTAGCTATTTATATTCTGATTTTATATTTTTATGTCTAGTTACTTCTGTTTGTCTTACATATTAAAAACTATGGCTAGTAGGCATACTCAAGAGTAGAATCATATATGGCAATTCAAAATGAAGAGAAATAAAATACAGAAAAAGTCACTGCATATGATTCTTGAAATTAATAGTTCAGGCAAATGACACCTGTAACTAAACAAGAGAACCTCCAAACAACCCAGTCATTCCATAACTCAAACTTAAGGCAGATACAGGCTGTAGAGGATCATGCAGGAGCGTTGCTAGAACAGAGACTCTGAAACCCTTCAGAGTTGGGATCATGTCACCTCTATAGGCATTCCTGCTAGACTAGGCTTCATAGCACATTCCATGTGCATTTGACATCACAACATTTCAAATTCTTCTCCTAAATATTTGGGCAATTTCGCACAAAGTAGCAGAATGATTCAGGAAAAATGTAATCTTCTTAGATATAAACATTCTTAGTAATTTTTTCTGACAGCCATCAGAAACACCTCTTTTACATTTGTAGACCCATGAAGTATAGAGACATATTGCCATTTAAAACAATTATTAGCATTCTTGCACTGACATAGTAACAAGGTACCTCATTATGTCAGTGCTGATCATATTTCAAGGAAATTTGACAGGAGTGGTTACTCTATCTTATCATACTCAGTGAAAGATGCAAGATCTGTGGTGACACAGGGTGTGCTAATGTAAGAGCATAGATTAAGAGAAGACATGCACTATAATGATTTAGAACAAAGCTTCCCATCATTTACCACTTGGAATAACAAAAGAACAGTTTGAGAAAAGGTACAGTTCTGACATCCCTGTTTATGTTAGGCATTGTCTTACATCAGGAGCATTCAAATTAGATTCCAAGGTATTATTTGTACTTAAAGCAGTATGCAACACATGGACTCTGGCCCACAGCATTCTGGGGTTTGACTGACAGGAAGGCTAGCTTAAAATATGCAAGTAATTCCTAGCCCTGATCAGTGCAAGGATAAACAAACCCACTGTACCAGATTTAATATTATGGCACTGCATTGTGACAGGAACTTTCCTTCCTCAGAAGTTCCCATGCAGTCCAAGACCATCACTTGGCACTCACCCAAACACAGGATGAAGGGAAACACACAAAAGCTGTAGCTCAGCTTTTTTAGCTACATTACCACAGTTCATGAAGTAGATTAAGCTTTTATTGCACACGGGCTCCAGTTACTGAACCAAAAACGGCCAAAGCCTCCTTCTGTTTCTTTTACATTTGGGGGAAAGATATTAATAAAATAGTTTGTGTTCTTATTTCTTCATGCCAGCACGGAATTCAGATATGCTGTTTACACAATAACTACCCTTCAATGACTGGATAGCCTTGCTCTGGTAGAAGCATGAGTTATACAGCAATCTATTGATGGGCTATCTTATAGAGCTGTTTCTCAAGTAGGTTATGCCAGTTGCCTTCTCCAATAGCAATTTATTTTACTCCTACATCCCCAACAAGAAAAAAGTCTTGATTTGAGGTTAACGTGATTTTGGACTTTTTACTAACCATAGATTTCTGGGGAGTAGATATAATACCAGTGACAGCATCTCAGCTTAAGATCAAGAGTCTTCTTGGACAAAGAAATTGAAAATACACTATTGTGCTGTTCTCCCACTCAGTATCATCTGAAACTGTAGTAAGTCAGTCTACATCAACATCCACATCACTAATTAATATAACACAAAACAGAAACTAAAGAAGGCCGTGACAGAGCTTCACTTGATATACTCTTTCAGACAGTGAGTATTCCAAATAAATTTTCTATGTATTCTTCTCATCTTGTAAGATTAAATAGAGTACGGTTACAAAGTCATGCTGAACAGCATATACTACAGTTTTGTTTGTTTTTAAAGTTTTCACATGGCCTTAAACACGGTCTTCTTCAACAAATTCTGCTTTCTGTTGTTATTCTCACAACATTCTAGGACAACAGCTCGATTCTGTGATCATTTCTTCACAAAAAATTCAACTTCAAAAAAAGTCAACTTGGGAGTTTAACACACAGCAGCACAACTGGTTATTGCCAAAATTATCTGAGGCTCACTCACATCCTGCTGTCCTCAACAGAAGCCTTTGGTCTGTCTGCAGACAGTTCTCTCCATGACATTATTCATCCTGAGAATCAGAAGTTGCTTATGCTTCCTAAGAAGCATAGATTTTTACTTCTAATTTCCTTTTGACTTTACTCCATTTGGCCTGTTTCTATACAAATACTGAGTGGTATAAGCACAATACACAACCCACAGTGCAGCATAGATGAGATTCCTGATAATGAGGTACCATCCCTGGGATACATTCCCTATAATCTTCATAACAAATATGGGTAGATGAAATACATTTATAATACAACTATTAATTTATAGCACTACAGTTTTGCAGAATGGACACTGACTCTTAGGTTATATTTGCCTGCAAGCATAAACAAGGATAAAATGTGCCCTGAGCATTTTTTCTGGCAGTAAGAGAACCTATAACTTTCCACAACTTATCAGTATCACTAGATTCCATTGTCATAGCTTTAAATTTCAGAGTAATTGGAAGAAGTTATTAAAATTATTAATACTGTGAAACAATGGGATTGTTAATTCAATTGCTCTGCTGGGGGTCACAGTTACTTACCATTTATATATATATTAAGACAATCACCTGCTTCAACCTTCCAGTTCAATTAACACTTAATGATTAATGACCTTTTTTACAGGAATGAGAAACCATTTAAAATCTATGTTGCTGGTATATTATTGTTTCTCACTTACAGAGCTCCAATTTTCTGATTTAGGAACAAACCTCCATGATTAAGCAAGCAATCACACAGCACTGACAGCATAGAGTCAATCTCAACAATGTATTTTTTCCTCACACAAAACATCCAATAAATTCATATAGATAATAATAAAATACATATAGATATAAATATATATGTGGTCTTGGATTGGTGTATTGGTAGATAGGAACATTTAGTTATGAAATAAGAAAGGCAAAAATTCTACCAGAGCTTGTTCAAATCTTTCCATCTATTTAGTCTGTATAATTGATTTGCTCTAGTATTAATTCCATCCTTAACTCATCCATATACCTGGTAGTTTACTTTACTCCTCTTCTTGTTGAGTCCCTGAATGATTTTTACATGTAATTGTTGATTCACAAAATAAAGGTTTTACTTCTAACTTTGCAGTTGATCTAAAGCCCCTACCCCCAAATCTCAAATTTCTTTTTTTTTTAAAAAATTACTGTTTTTTAAAAAAGTATGACACGTACAGTTTTTCAGAAGCATTTTCTGAAGATATAGCCATGACAGGCATCAAAGGTTCTGGAAAACAGCTCATTGACAGGGTGCTCCCTGCAACAATATTATGTTAAACCATCTTCTTCCTCCATCTTCTCACTCTCAAAACTTTAAAATTTTCTAGAAGTTTTAAAAGTATTCACCAAAAACTGCCTATATATCAATACATCAAAAATCTTCAACTGCATTAAATACCCCATTTATTTCTTCTGCACAGTGACAATCTACTCATGGTAATGTAACTACATTGCTAACCACAGGAGTAACATATACTTGCACATCAAAACCATACATTTCTCTTAGTCAGCAGACAGTTTGTTCTCCCAGCTAAAACTGGTATCGGCCTTTCTGAAACTTCTCATTGTATTTATCATGGTTAACTAAAGTTAGAGAATACTATATTCATGATAATATTGCCTGCAGTTTGAGCTACCATAAAAGCAAATAAGTCTGCAGTTTTACCCTTTAATCTTGCTCCTGTGTGTGCTACTTTATACACATGCAATGGAAATATCTGCTAAGAACGTTCTGTATACAATAAATGCTCATGCACATTCAAAATAAGGCTCTTCTAAAACAACACAGCAATTTTACACATCTACTGCTCAATTAATGCATCAGCATTCTGTAAACAAACCATTTGCAATTTTATTAAGTGACAAGTCCCTTTGATTACATTTTCTAAGATATATGTTTTTTTGTCCATTTTACTTCTCAGTATTTGCTTAATTGACTTAAGGGAGGACTTCCCTTCAAACATTTTTACAAGATTGAAATTACATGCCAGATTTTTGGAGATTAATAAAGGTAAAGTATAACTTTATGAAAAATAATTTATTGTGTGCATGACAACTATCTTTAAACAACAGCTACTCTCCAAGCTTTTACTATTCCAATAAATCACCCATAAAAATCACCTTACTGTATGAAAGAATGTAACCATTAATGTTCACAAAAATTATGCAGTACAGGTTTAATATTTTATATCTTAGGAATTCTACAATTTCATCATAAATGGAATTTGGAGTATACAGAGTATTCTGAAATTCAAGATTTGTGATTCTTTAAATCATTTAAATCATTCTTGTGGTTTCTTTAAATATTTTCAGCCAAGTACTCCATTTAAAACAGATTAAGCTGTAAAACTACACAGAAGAGTAGTGCAGTTTTGAATATAAGCAAATAAATGTTGACTATGTTCTGTAAAACGACTGAACTCCTTTCTGCTGTATATCTTCTTATTCAATAACTTTATGACAAATTGTCCCCCATTACAGGTACTTGGCAGAAGGCATTACTTTGCTCTAACAGCTGTCCTTTTCATCCTTTTGAGTCATAAGAACTTCTGATTGCAATTATTTCAACAACTATAACAGTACAAAACAGGTTAGATAGGTAAAATCTCTTCCAGAACAAACCAGTGGGAATAGAAGATTGCTTGTGGGGATGATACATAATTAACATTTGTCTATGATAATAAGCCACTCTGGGAATAAGATAGCCATCTAAAGGAAAACAGCCCCTCAACCTTAACAGGACTTGAAGGCTTAGCTTTAAACAGTGACTTGTTACTGAAAGTTTTAGCAATGACAAAGGCAGTGCTGTAAATATATCCTGAGATGTCAATATAACTCACAGGCTTAAATACACCAATTTGTTCAAACCACTGCTGAATAATGAAGGTATAATACGATTTTTTAAAAAGTAATTCTTATAGTAACAACTTACAATTTTAATCTGCCTGTGCACCAGTTTATATCTACAAAGTAGGGCAACTGGAATTAACTAGGACACTAAGTAAGCACAGGCTTATTTACTGGTGCACTGAAAAAGGAATGGCTAGAAATACTTTTCTGCCAAATACATTTTTAGCATCTGTATATAAACTAGAGCAGTTTGCCATATTTAAAGTGCATTGGAATCCAAGAAATCCACGTCTGTGTCTAAGAAGAGCGGGTTCCAGCCAAGATCAACACCAAAGTTTTACCTCACTTCAGCATTAGGTCTGTAAGAAAGACCTATGATGGTACACTAATTTCTATTGATATCAATGGGCAATCAAAGCTCTATGCCAGATGCAGGCCACCAGTTTTTGGATGAAGGTGGGGGAACATGTCTTTTACTTTCTACAGTCCATATTCCCAAATCCATGAATTACATTTCAAAATTATCACTGCAGTAAACATTATTAGCCATTTCCTTCTTTCATATGACTGAATGTAATCCACAAAGAGCTAGCAAAGCTTTTACAGTTAGGAAGCCTAAACATTCTTTAAGAAAAAAGTTCTTATCGCTGAAGAAAACTGTCATGAGAGATGCACACCTTTGTCAGCCTCCTTTTCATACTATGGCCAAGTTTCATCTTAAGTTTCTCCCCTCTCCTCCCCTCCCCCATCCCAGGTGATGTGCAGCATGATTTGAGTGGGGACACAAGAGCTATAGTTATATATTTAGGATGATCTCAATAATAATCATTAGCATATAGAAGGATGTGAACTTTAATAAGCATTTAATGGATAATGAGGGTCCGTGGGCATACAGAGGGTCAACACCGGGCATAATATCTTTTTTTGAGAAACAGGTCATCCTTCACAGAGAAAAACAGGGCTGCTCTATTTCTTTAAACCAGGCGCCACTTCTCCTTTCTCACAAGAGATAACTAGATGTTGGCTTTATCAGTTCCTTCAGCAAAAGGCCTAGTACTGCAAGTGCTTGAGACATTAAAAGTGTCTTCAGGCTGCTTTCTTTGGGAGAAATTACAAGTGGTCTCTTACAGCTCTAGATTGCTTCTGTGGTCAAGGAACAAACACAATCTTTTCTGAATGACAGGTCATCAGTCCTTCCATCTTAATAAAAATGGGGAATATGCAGACTTGCTGGATTGTATTGACTGCCTAGATGACTCAGTATACCTAGACCACCATCCCTTTCATGAAACACCACACTGAACCCATGCAAAAGCAGCATACAAATGCTACACCAAGTCCATTTGTGAAATTAAATTCTGCATTCCTGAGGGGTTTGGCTGTAACATATTAGAAGTAAATTGAGCTAAAGGAATTTCTAAAAAGAACCAGTCAGAAGCATATTAAAACGTTGTGGAATAATTTACAGGCAGCGATTGCAATGATGTGATATATCATTTGTGAATATAACAATTTTTTGCATTAGCTTTTCAGAGTTAATTTCAACAAATGAATTCATGTTTAAAGCTCACTGTACTGTACAAGATTTAGCTCTACATCTATGAAGAATATTCGTCAACAGTAAAAGAATTCCTGGGTTTAGTTGACATTTTGTGGCTTAAGGTGAAACAATTAAACAAATGGGAGTTACGCTTGTTTGACATTCTAGATAGCCTTCAAATTATGTGCTAAAGCTGTCCTAATTTTTCAGTAATAAAACTGTGATGCTTTAAGGCCTGCTATCAGAATTACATAGTTCTGAGTGTCTTCACAGCATACCAACAGTTTCTAGTTGTGGATAGCCATATTCTTGCTTATTTTCTCTAATTATAAATGAGAAAACAGTAATAGAAATATTTTCATCAGAATACAGGCTTCATTGAGTATTTTTCTGAAACTGAAATAATTGACAGTTCCAGATGTGATACAAAAATAAGGAACCTGGAGTGCTTAACTTCAAGTAGCACAATCTCCATAAGTTCATTTCTCTGAACGTTTTGCCTGACAAAGCAAATAATTTCTACAGAGTATTAGAACTCACAGGAGCTTTTAATAAACTGGAGTTCAACTGAAAAACATAACCAGAATTTACCATTGTTTCCAACAGATCTAAACTAAGACCTTCCAAACTGGAAGACTGCATGCTGGCATAATACATTAATAGAAGGTAGCATAATGTCCTAGCTTGAGGTAAAAACAGAACCAATTTTCTGTTCAGTAATTTTACTTTTTAGCAAAGCCTTTTCTAAATAACTGATTATTACATTAAAAAAATGCATTGATATTGAGTCCGTGAATCTGACACACCTGTGTTACAACATGTACACACACATATTAAATGGAGGTCCATTTCATTTCTCCAGGGGCTCATTTTCCAAGCATTAAAGAGGAATAATGTTCCTTCCTCTATTTGCCTATCTCACGGACTAAGGTTATACAATACTCAGAACAAAAAAGATATTACAGATTTTCTGGATGGATGGATATGCCAATCTCTAGTTTTTTAATATTATGTAAAATTCAGATAACCCACTGAAAAACTCCCGAGAACTCCAGATCTGTAGAAAGCAAATACTAAGACAGCTTCCTGATGTCTTAAAGCACTTTTCCTAAGTTTTCCTGAAATTAAAAGTCTAACCATATTTGAAGAATATTCATAGTACAGTGATTTCAAATACACACAGATACATCTGATCCAAAGTCACTTAAGTTCAAGCTCATTATAGCCTTAAAGCTTAAAGTAAATGATAACTATTATTATTATTATTATTATTTACATTACAACCAAGAAGACTGCATGAAACTGCATGAAAATCTTGAACCTGATGACACCAATGGGAACACTCACATAATCAATGGAGCATAGCTGACCCGTAAGGTTTTCTGCATTAAGATTCTTTACTTCAAGGCAGCACCACAGACCTGAACTAAACTGAACAACTTTTAATTTAGACATAACAGTCCCTCAGACATGCAGTGTTAGAGCTACTTAATCAAGACAACAATCAAACTAATTTTTGCTTTCCAGGTCCTGAGAGTTTTAGTCATAACTAAATGCATTTTTGAGCACATGGTTTAATTTAAGAAATGAGCCGTAGGAACTGAAAGCAATAAGAAGATTTCAAAACAACCAAATCTGTTTTTCATTTGTTTTGACAAATTGTAACCACCTACTCTAGAGAAAATAAGGTGTATACTGCTAATTTAGTGTGCCATGGACCCTGAGCTATCCATTTAAAAATCTTGGGAGAAATAGCTTAGTAAAACAGCTTACCGAAAGTGACAGGGGGTTCTTTTTTTGGTTTCCTGTGGTTTTTTTTTGTTTTTTTTTTTTTTAAAGGCATACTTTTGGTGACAAGAGACTTCTCAGTTAAACTGCAGTTGCCTACTCTAAATTTATTGAACTTGATGAGAGCAAACACAAAGTCTGTGCTACCCTTGGCACCATCAATCAAAGTGCTAGGTAGTAAAACATTACATCTTAAGCTTCTTGATTGAGAATTCTTCGCGTGCTTGCTTACTGAGATGTGCAATGCATGCTGATGCACCTGTGGATGAGGAAAAGTAGTGTGATAAGCTGATGATTTATTTCCTCTGAGATCAACAGAATATTGAAAACTGTGACAAATGAGAGATCTAGTGGGCCTGTGAAACATTTTATTAAAAAGTCAAAGGCCTGATTACCTTATCTTCTGTAATTTATCACTCTTTTCTCTCCAGACGTACCATCTTTGCAAGACAATCTCAGAGGTCTAGAAAATTTCTGTAAATTGGCCCTCTAAAGCTGAAATAGCACTTGTACCACATGTAAGGTTATTCCAGAATCACGAGAAGGGAGTACAAACGAAAAACTATCAGGTTGAAAAGCTTCTTTTTCCTTAGAGGAAATCAACTATCACCGATAACTTGTACTCATATAATTTTTGTGCACAACTACATAAAGCAATATGAATTTGTTTGGGTTTTTTTGGTATATCTACCATATCACGCCGTAGATATATATATATGGAAACTAAAAAAGTATCAACATGATCTGGTGAACATAGGAACAGTAGGAAAGCAAAAACTCAAGATATTCCTTGAAGAAGAAAACCTAGTGAGTATTCAGTTATGATTATTAGATTATTATTATTTCAGGGTTTTGACTCAACTTCTCTGAAACTCATGTGCCCATGAATCTTTTAAAAATATATTTCTGTAACTTAAAAAAGAAACATAAACATTTTCTGTTTTCAAACTGCAACATGCAAAGACATAAAAATTATCTGTCTCTATCTTAAATTATAAAAACATCATGAGTGCTGTCTTCTCTGAAAAACCTTGAAATTATTACTCATACTATCAAAATAATTTACTTTCATTGATGGAACAAAATGGTCAGACCCATAAAATACATTTTTCTCAAGAAACTGCAGTACTTGAACAAGGAGAATGACTAATATTATATTGATGGGGGTACAGAATTATTCAGATCAAATGTACCAAACATTTTTAAGCTATTAACCTAAAAAAATACACCTAAGAAACAGTCATTTAATTTCTCAAAAGGCAGTGCACAATTAGCACAAAAAAATACGATCAGATTCTTCCGTCATTACTTTACTCCACAGATAACACTGATTTCTACAGAGCAAATTCTAAAAGAATACTTTTTTTTTTTTTGAAAAGTGACTGAGCCTTCTCCCAAGAGCATCATATTGTTATAAGCTAAGTTAAACAGATATTTGTGAGAATTCCAGAGAATTTGTGAGGTCCCAAAGACTACTTTCACATATTTTCAGTGATTGTGCTACCAAAATTATTCTATTTAACTTGAAATTTTATATTGACCACACCGTTTTCCATACTGCTGTTTTCTTGCATCTTATCAGACTGCACCTTTATCAACCTGTTCACACCCATCAGCTACAAAATTTTAAGTGAACAGGTTAGATTAAAAGTGTGCATCAAAGGCACAGGAGATGCTCCGAAGCCCCAAAGCACATGGTTTGAGAACCAGATAAAAGTAAATGGTTTATACATGGTAGAAATGGACTCCCACTTGAAATCCCTGAGAAGTCTAATTGGAGGCAGTTCAACAGATGAAAAAATTTACATTTGTTATTTTCAGAAATAAACAGAACATCACAGATTAGTTCTGATTTCTGATTTTTTATCTCTTAGGCACTTACAGTCTAATCAACAGACTTTTTTTTTTAAGTTTGTTAACAAAGTCCTCTCCTCTTTAGCAATCAACTAATTTTCTTCAGTGTTAACATCGCATTCCTTAAAAGCATTTCGATTTTGTTTTGCTTAAATTCTGTTGATATAGAAACACAGATTCATGCATCCTATTTTTTTCCAAAGTTTTCTGAGGAAAGAATGTATTTTTCTAGCATGATCTAAAGTTTCTAGTCCAGACATTTATTGGTTAAAGAACATTCCCTCCAAACTAAAACATCAAAAGATATTAGTCACCATAATTAAATATCTGAAACTAAGCATTTAGAAGCTAAAGAGGAGTGCAAAACACAAGAAAATAAGTAAAATATTCCCCAACATGGATTAAGAAAAAATGTCCAGAACATAAGACTTTTTCCCAGAAACTGAACAATAAAGCTGCTTGTTATAGAAGGAAAAATCTTCATTCTCTGCTGTGCTAGCTAAAAGCCTGCAATGCAAGATAACATGATCTCAAGATTCTGCCTAACTCCTATTAAAATCTATGGGAATCAGACACCTACTTAGCTTTTAGCACAGCTGTTAAAGTAAAGAATACATCTTGGTCCACACAACAGCTGGGCAAAAAGTGCAGAAACTGCCCTAAGTTTTTTGTGGGAGAGTTCTTCCTCCCTGCACTGGCATAAGAAGCAACCTATTAAAAACTAATAATGAAGACTAAGGTGAATAAAATATTCATTGTAGTTTAAAAATACACATTTAGTCATAGAAAATCATTATATTACAATTCACTCTTTTTGATATTTCAAAAACAGTACTTACAAGTTTTGTCATTGAAAACCCAGAAACAACACAACAATAATTACAGGTCTCAGTAATGCCCATGAGAAGTAATTTCAGATTTTCCAAAAGACAAAAGGGTAAACATTTGCATCTTTGTAATACTATCCAAAATTCAGTTGGAAAGATTTCTACAATTTGTGAGAAAAAAATGAAAGAGCATTTTCTGAAATTTAAATTGAAAGAGTCAACTTTCAGTTATCTGTTTTATATTTCCCAAAATTATTTTTTTTTCAGTTAACAGTAAAGTGGAACTTAATGCAAATATATTTACTTCCAGCTCTTAGCCATGTACATTATACAAAATTAAAATGCAGTATAAAACATTTTTCTGCTGCTAAACACACAGAAAATAAATTAAGAAACATTTGAATTATGTGGATATCTTTTACCATTACCACAGTAAGTTTTCCTTGCATTACTATCAATAGTATACAGTACTCTAATTTTCCCCCATGCAATATATTCCCTCGCACTTTTATACTATTATACTTTTATAACACTAACAAGGGAAAGATTTTTTTCTTGTTATAGACTTGATAAAAAAGGAAATGTAAGATTCAACACCAACTATGCTCTATGAAACAATGAGACTTCTTAATAAGCTGCTCCAACAGCAGCTATATCTCATCAACTCCAACTTACAATTCCCAGTGGCTTAAAAGGACGTCTGGCTTTCCTACACAGACTCATAGAAGTCAAAGGTCAGAAATTATTAAATTTAACCTAGGTAGTACTCTAGTCTCTTACATAAAGAAAAGCATATGTGTGGTTCTAACACAGGAATCTTCCATTGAAGTCTTGCATTATTTCATGCATTTCTTCAATATGGCTTTCTCTCAACAAGCTTTATTTGTTGGTTTGGCTTTTTTAAATAAATATTCTTTATTCACCAACAGTTGGTTTACTCTAAACTATTTTTCTTGAAACTGTATTTAAGTTCATGTATTTAAAAATGAGATGCAAAAACCTGAGAAGCAAGAAAGAGCTTCCCAAAACACTTTTTAAAAGGATATCTTTTTTTTATTCTTTTATCTTATTTTAGCTTCATGTGTGCAAATGTAAGCCTGTGAGTTGCTTAAAAAAGAATCTTGTGAAGATGGAAAACAGTATGTTATACTCACTCACATGAATTATACTAGACATGAGCTACAGGAACACAGGAACAGTGTGCTCAGCATTAGAAGTATTTGCTGCCGGAACATATGGAAAATAGTAAGTTATGCATGAGGCCATTTGGTTCACCTCATTTTCAGTGGAGCTCTTGCAAGTTACAGTAGAGTACGTTTGCGTGCTTAACAAAGTGCATTAACATTTTGGTTTAGATGAGGAATACACTTTTATCACCTTTCCCACTGCCTTGGTTTGTATTGCAGAATAGTCTCAGAGGACAAAATTGTATCCCTTTCGAATTAAGGTAAACTGACATTGTACTTCAGAAGCATCTGAATCTTCAACTTCTGTTGATAGGACCAGAGTAGAGCCAGTCTAAGGTAAATTCCTTGAAACATGCATGAACACAAAAGCGTGCAGATTTCAGATCTTTAACAACAAACTGTTTTGTTTTAAGTTCACTCCTGTTGTACTAGCTACTTGCTAATTTAGATGTAGCCTTTACACACCAGCAGCATCCCCAGCAGCCACAGTGGAGCTGCCTGCAATGCCAGTACCCTAATGTGGTCTGGGCAGATGCTGAGACAACAACTGTGTATAGACTATCCAGCCCTGGTAAGTTGAAGAGAATCTCTCTTCCTCCCCGCTATGAGTTTGCATCTTGCTGTGGAGAAAGCATACAAACAGGTCCAGCAACTCTGGAAAAGAATAAGTCATCCTATCTCAAGCTATCACAAATGCCATATGGAGTCAGAGCAAAGACAAAGGGAACCATGGGCACATGGGTGCACCCTGATCACTGGGAGGCTGTGACAAAGACTGATGATGCACCTACATGGGCTTCTAGGTTGGAGGTAGGTGAATTGTGAGAAAAATCATTGGCCAAAAAGTGTATATCGTGGAAGGTTACTCCCTACAGACACACCAGAAGGTCTGACACTTCCACTTCTAATCTGAATGAAGGGACTTCTGGTTTTCAGTTTCAGGAATCAGGTAACAAATTCTCTGACTAGCAACAGAGAGGCTCCACATCCAGCCAAGCAGAGGAAACAGGCAACTAGGTTTACTGGACTATATGTAGTGGATTGTCTAGCACATCAGACCCATGAGAGTATAATGCTTTGGTGGACACTGGTACACAGTGTAACACAGTGCCATTAGGGTACATGGGGACAGAACCCATCTGGACTTCTGGAATGACAGGTGATCCCAACTGATATCTTTGTTGGAGACTGAAGTGAGCCTAACCGGGAATAAGTGGCAGAAGTACTCTATTGTGGACCAGCCCAGATGATCTGAGCATCAAAACAGGATACTGCAAGGACCCAAAAGTGTACCACCAGGCCTTTGGTGTAGCCACCATGAATACGGAGAAGATTAAACAGTTGTTTGCCTTGCCTGGCCTCTCAAATGATCCTTCTGTTGTGGGGTTGCTCTATGTCAAAGAACAGGTGCCAGTTGTTACCATAATGGTCCACTGACAAAAATGCTGCACTATCAAAGACCCGTTGGTTACCATTCATGAACCAATTAATCAACTGGATAATGAAGAAGTTATCAGCAAGTCTTAATCACTATTTAATAGTCCCATACAGTCAGTGCAAAAGTCAGATGGAGAGTGGAAACTCACAGTAGACTATCATGGCCTGAATAAAAACACTGCTGCTGAGTGGTGCCGTACACCCTAGAACTCCAATAAGAACTGGAGTCAAACGCAGGCAGATGACCCTCAACAACTGAAATATGTTGATGACACCATGATGTGGGACAACACAATGAAGGAAGCATTTGAGAAAGAATTATTTGGACTATTATTTTCCCTAAAAGCTGATTTTGCCCAAAATAAAGCAAGGTCAAAGGACCCGCAAAAGAGACCTAGCTTTAGGAAATAAAATGACATATAGATATTACCATATCTTAATGGACATTATTAATACAGTAATAGCTATGTCCCCAACAGCTAAAAGAAAGAAAACAAAGGAATGGTGGGTTTCTGAATAATGCATATCCTTGGTTACAGTCAGATTAGAAGTCCTCTCCACTGAGTGACACAAAATAAGTATTTCAATCAGGACCCTGAGCATGAACAAACCTTTACAGAGGTCAAACAGGAGGTAATTCATACAGTAGCTCTTAGGCCAGTAGATGTAAACTAGATGTAAAAAGCTTAGTCTGCACGGCAGCCAGGAAACACTGATTAAACTAGAGCCTCTGGCAGACAGTACCTGAGAGACTCAAGGTCAGCCTCTAGGGTTCTGGAGCCAGCATACAGAGGAACTGGGGCCCACTACACCCTAAATGAAAAAGAGATACTGATAGGACACAAAGTGCTTCAAGCTGCTTCAGAAGAAGATAGTACAGAAGGAAAGTTCTTCTTGACACTACCAACGTCTGTGCTGTACAAGATGTTCAAATGAAGGGTCCCCTCTACACATCATGCAACTGACACTACATGGAATAAGTGGGTAGCATTGATCATGCAGTGGGCTCCAATGGGGAATCCCAACTACCCAGGAATCCTTGTAGAGATTATGAACGGGCCAGAAGGCAGAGATTTCAGAGCATTGCCCGAGGAGGTTACTCACATCAAAAAGGTCCTAGTGTATAATATGTTACCAGAAAGTAAGAAGCAATATGCTTTGTTTACCAAGGAGTTCCATTGCATTGTGGGAATACACTGAAGTGGAATGCTGCTGTATGGAGTCTCACAAAAATACAGAAACCAAAGGAAAACGCAAATCAAGTCAGTTTGCAGAGGTGAAAGCTATCCAGTTTCTTTTAGTTATCACTGAATGCAAAATGTGGCCACAGCTCTCCCTCTGTGCAGATTCATGGCTCCAACTGGCAGCACAGGGGTAAAAATATCTGAGCCATGATGTTGTATACAGACACTGATGTCTGAGTAGAGAACCTTGTTGTAAAGGTCTGTCACATTGATACATGCCTGAAAACTGTACCACTACTGAACATCAGAACAAGGCAGACCAGGCTGTTAGAACTGAACTGATTCATGTGGACCTGGACTGGGAATGTAAGGGTGAGCTACTCATAGCTTAATGGACCACAAAACCCATCAGGATGTCTAGGAAGAGACATAACATACAGATGGTCTCATGATCAAGGGCTGGACTCAACTACATAGTATATCTATGAATGCAAAATGTGTTGTGGTAAGCAAGCAAGCCCAACAGGTAACACCTCTCAGACACAGAGGACGACTGAGATACCAAAACAGAAAGGCCTGACAGATCAAATATATCACACCGTCACGAACATGCCAATGCAAGTGTCACATACTTGCTGTGGTGGAAGTGACTACTGGATAGTTAAAACATATCCTATAACCAATATCACCACCCAAAACACCTTGAGCTTTGAAAAACAAGTTTTATGATAACATAACACTCTAGAGGGAACTGAATCAGACAATGGGACTCATTCCTAAAACCATTTCATAGACATTCAGGCCAAGAAACACAGCGTAGACTGAGATATCACATCCCCTATCACACACCAGCTACCAGGACAACTGAAAGATGCAATAGACAGTTAAAGACTATGCTGATAGCAATGGATACTGGGACATTCAAGCAATGTGATGCACATTTAACCAGCCACATGTCTGGTAAACAGCAGAGGATCTGATAACACATCTAGTCCTGCCCAAACAAAACCCTTACGTACTGTGGAAAGGGGTACAGCTCCCATGCCACACACATGGAACTGGCTGTGAAAGTGCGGGTTACTAATTCCTTAGAAAAAGGCAAAGACATAGGATTGATTTTGCTCAAGGATGCAGGCACATTTGGTGGTTAATGCAGGAGGACAGAGAAATCTGATGCATACCTCCAGGAGACCTAAACTTGGAGGAAAATGATTTTGAGTTGTCACCATAGCTGTATTTCATTGAAAACTACCACAGCAAGCATACATCCTAAACAGTAAAAGTTGAGCCTCGTAAGGAACCTGTTAAGTGCAGTAGTGATCCAACATGAGCTGGCTTCTACACCCTACAACTCAAAACAAGAGATCATCTCTCCCTTCTCAAATAACCACCTTAAAAGACAGAGGTGAAGTCATGGACTTCTTTCTTTCCCATCCTGCTGGAGTTGTGGGACAGTGGTGGCATGAGCAAGACACCGACGTCCACTTAGTTGCTGTCTGGCTTCAACCCACAATAGCTTTTTCTTTTTCAAGAAAGAGTCACGTTCCTGATATCTTCATTCAAAGTTTATCTGGACAGGAGATGCTGCAATGTTTTCTGGTTGTTCTGAAAATCATGATTTTAGCCAAATTGAAAGTGGCATGCATTTAAATGCCTGCTATTTTGTAATTTTACCCTTTAGTGCTAATTTACTACAGAGGGTCACATATATATACACACATATATGATTCCAATGTAATCAATTTTTGGTTCTTATAACTCACATCTCCCCTGCTGAGTTTAACAAATGAGGAAAAAAAAAGAAATTAGATAAAATCTCTATGCTATCAATACAGCTGAAACCTAACTTAATCTTAAACTCCCTTGTAAATATCTTTTCCTAAAAAACATCTACCCTTTACGAAACTATAAGATTACCAGGGAGAAAAAAAAAAAAACACACATCTGAATAATCTTTATTTCATTTCACTTCCCACTGAAAGTCTCTGTGACGTGTATTTCCTTCTCACTTTCCCACCTTCTTTTCTACCCTTTTCTATCTCTTCCAAATTATTTTTATCCTGCATGTATGCCTCAAAAGATGAGCTGTTTGCTAGAAAACATGCCCTAACTTCTAAACTTGACCAAAGCTATAAGAGTTATTCCTATAACCCCCATCAAGCAACCCTATAATTAACCATCTACTTCCTTGAGGGCTGGTGTCACTCAGCATAAATCAGAGAATGCGTTTTCTTCTTATTATTTTTCTCCATATGAAAGAAAACACTTGGGATTTTTCCATCTAAGATAATGCAGTACACAAACTAAGGACACTGAGACTACTATATATTCATCCTCATAGCTGAACCTCCTCCAGCTACTTTTGGTTTGCTACAGTAATATTTAAAAATATGTTTTTTAGTAAGTGCACATTGCTGTGATAATATAGCTGGTTAGGAGACTGAAAATTTCATGCCATAAGACAGTGGGAGATGGTTCCACTCTGGCTCTAAACAAAAGCTGAAACATTTTTCCCCAACAGGGAAGATTTTTTTTTTTCCTTCTCCAAAAAGCTTTTTTGACTCCCTTATTTTCTACAAGGATGAAAGATCTCCCAGGGTTGAGGATAGTTAACAGGGCCTGGACCACAAGCACTGAAGGGGAACGGGATTTGCCAGCACCCCTCCAAGCTGGCTGGGAGAAAATCAAATAGGTTTCCTACAAACAATTCTCTCTCCGAGTACTTGGTACCTTATTCTCTCAGGAGCTCTGCTGTCTTTTAATGTGTAATTGATTCTCACCTGAATAGAGCACAAAGACATTACGCAGACTAAATTTAAGCCAAATTAAAGTAGACTGATCCACTATCCTGGAGATGCAGCAGTAGTAGCAGGATCATATATGGGAAGATTTTTCCAAGGAATATACTGAGTTTTAATCATTAATCAGGTCATGCAAAAAGTGTACTGCATAAAATTCAAAAGTATATTGTGAAACCACAACAAACTAATGCCAAGGGAATAATTACTTTATAATCTGGGGGAAATAAAGGTCATCAGAGAGTAATTTTACTCATTAAGAGTTTTCCAAAGTACCTAAGTAATAAGCAATGTTTTATAAATTTTATTTTTTACTAATTGTAAAACATACTTTTATTCTATACAGTACTTTCACTGCAGATAGATTTCAAAAGGAGGAATTCTAAAGAGGAAGAGGGAGACTACAAGCCACAATTAAGAGAGGTGGAGGAGCTAAACAGTCAATAGCAAATGATGTAGGGCGACAGGTAAAAGAAAGACCTCAGTAATGATAAAATAAGACAAAAGTCTGCCTTCCTCAAATTTACGTACAAAAGTGCCCACAGTATAGAAAATAAGCAGAAGGAAGTAGAGCCCCAACTACGCTCACAAAATTCTCATTGTGAGAATAACTGAGAAGTTTTGGGAGAGTTTGCATGATAAGAAAGCTGTGATAGAGAGACTCCAGTTCTTCAGGAGAGAAAGGCTAGGAAAACCAGGGAAAGAAGTTGCCCTCTGTGCAAAAGAGCAGCTCAGATTAAAGAAACTTTTCTTTAATGGGATGGGAGACAATCTTATCTAGGGGACATAGGTTAGGACCAGATAAGAGGCCATTAATGGTAATATCTTGGTGGGATTCTGTTACAAACTACCTGACTGAGGTGAGGAAGCAGATGAAACAGGTAAAGAACTTTCCCATGTGAACTCTTTATGACAGGCCCCCATTCACGTGGGCAGATTTTACCCCCCTGACATCTGCTGGGAATATAACATGACAGAACACAAGAAATCACAAAGGTTTCTTCTGAAGGATGTCAGGGAATAATTGTCATACCCCAGGAATTTATGTACTGGATGGAACTTCCAGGAATGATACACACCTGGATCTGCTGTTCACTAAACAAGAATGAAACCAGTAGGGGATGTGGTAATCTTGGTAGTACTTTAGCAACTATCTTCACAACTGATAGCACATAGCAAAGCACAGAACCTTGACTTCAAGAGAGCAAATAACACTTTATTCAGAGGGTTGGTAAATGGGGTCCAATGGGTATCTTTGAACAGAAAGGAGCTCAAGAAAGCTGGCTGGTCTTTAAAGACCTCCAAGAGGAAGGAACAGTTTATCTCACACTGAAGAAAACAAGCAGACATAACAGAAGACCAGTATGGCTAAAGCAGGGAACTCATTAGAGACATCCAGTGAAAAAAGGCAATTACACAGAAGGAATTCAGAAATACTGGCCAGGCATTTAGTGATCCTGTTAGCAAATCTAAAGCTCTTCTCCAGCTAAGACTTCCAATGGAATTAAGGCCAACAAGAGCATCTACTGCTAGAAGTACTAAAAGGCTGAGCAAGGACAGTGTGGGTTCATTACTGCATGGGGGAAGTGATTTAACAGCAGGAAGATTAAGGATTAGGTATTCAGTGTCTTCTTTGTCTTAGTTCTCAAAAACAAGGTCTCCTAGGCTTCTGTATTTAGCAAAAGTTCAGGGAAGGAAAGCACCAGCAGTGGATGGGAATTTAGTCAGGGATCACTTGAGAATGCTTGACCTATACTAACCTGTGGGGTCAAATAAGCCACGTTCAAGCATGCTAGAGAAATCATCATTGTCCTTGCAAGGTGACTCGGTCATGTTCCAAAGGTTGTGGACATCAGGCAAGATATAAACCCAAGTGATCCAGTGATACAAATAATTCAACTGCACAACTGTAGCATTTAATTCAGTGAAAGAAAAGTCTAGACAATTACCTAAGGAAGACTGACATTTTGCAGATATTGGAATACAAGAACACGTAAGACTGACTAAAGTAGTGAAGTATCCATTAACTGTAGGAATTAGCTCTTGTGCTTACCATACTGATAATTGAGAAAAACAGGACAATAAAATAAATGTTAAGACTGCATTTTCAAATCACTAAAGCATTTAATAAACTTTTTACAATCCAAACCACAAGCTCTGAGTGTTGAACTAGTCTTCCACATCCAATTCACTATTAACTTCCAATTTCAATTTAACACAAGCAGCTTGTGTATCAATAATACAAAGAAAAATGAAAATGACAAATTGCTATTAATATGAGGTACAGGCCTGAAATAATAACGACAAATTAATCCAGTCTCTTCTACAGACTATACATTACCAAAATCACAGCTGAAGAATCCTATATGGTTTCCATAAGCAAAATGCTAATCTTTAGAATAAGACACTCAAATACACATTTACTCATGTAAAGGTGTATTTAAGTTTATCATATTGACATTTCAGAGCATGAATTAATAAAAGTATTTTAAAGGAAAATTATTGATAGAGATACTTTCAGTACTCTCTTGCAAATGGAAAGTTTAAGATAAATTTTCTGGAACTGCAAAGAAGCAGAAGCTAACTGTAAAACATCTCACTGTAGGGTATTTAAACATTTTGAGCAAGAATGTAGAAGGCTGACTTTTAGAAAGGTTAATAACACCGAACGGCATGCCTTCACACTTATACATAAAATGTGAGGATGACCAGTTGTGATGGAAAGAACAAACATCAGCAGCCATACTTTAAGGGCACAGACCCTTCAGGACTCCACTTTTCCATCACTGAGATTAAATCTGCTTTTTTAAATCTATCATCTCAAAGAAAAGCTGACAAGATGCACATGTGCCAATGTATGCTACAAATCCTGGCAAAGGCACTGAGTGTTAAAGGATGCCACTGAAGAATTAATCTCTTTTGATAACCGTAGGTTTTTAAGATGATGGAGCTTCTACTTTCCTACAATAATCACCTCAAGGTCTCAAGACACTTACATCCTTAAGTTCATGTTCTCTCAAGAATTATTCTTCCACTAGCTTACCTTCTTCTACATCCCTCCTGAAATCTTTAAGTAAATGAGTTTTTATGGATTTCAAATTAAAGCATCACATTTTATCACAAATTACAGCCCACAGTAGCTCATTACATAACTGTAGAAGCACCACCAGAGATTTCATCAAGTTTTATTCCAACTTTACTATCCTCACTTAGTCCTCTATTCGGCTAACCAAGAGAGTGGAGATAAATTGAGAGAAACAAAAATTGCAGAAGCTAGCACTTCATTCAGACTCCATCTGTTTTAATCAATCTTAGAACACAAAACACAGTCTAACAGCAAAAAAAAAAAGATCATTAGATGAACTATTAGCCTTACAGTTTACAGGAAATAGTCTTCCTTACACCCAAGTAGTAAATACGAACAGCTACAGCTTATATTTGCTATATGTAAGTAGAAACTCTAGTAGCAAGAAACATTTTGACTAAGTCTGGAATTCAGGATATTTTTTTATTACTAAAAATTGTCTGAATTACAGGCTTAGTCAAAATGCTTTTTTTAAAGCAAGGCTAGTCCTGACCTGACATTTGAAAACGACCCAGCATCTTTATATCACTGCAACAAGACATGCACTACATATTTCAGAGAACTGAGGGAAGACAGCATCTTTGAACATTTTAAAAATTCTTGTTTCCTTACTTTCTTATATATAAAATTAGTCTCATTGAATTTAGCTTCTTCATATGGTCACATGAAAAGCAATTAGTGCTTGGTAAGAATAGTTTGGGTTTTTTTTTTGTTGTGCTCCTTAATAGCCTCATGTGTAGGTTGTTAACAAGAATTGGTATTTGCTGGTCATTACAAGCTATTGAAAAACTATGCTATTGACAAACACAGATGTCACTGTGTGAGACACAGATGACATAAAAATTTTAGTGGCAGTCATTACAGCTGTCATATGACACAAAATGTCTTCCTATCAATTCATTAAATGACACAGAACTACTCTGAAATGTTATGGGCTTACCAATAAAAATTGGTCAGTCAAATCTTGATTTTGCAATAAGTTTCATGCAGAGAAATCCTTGAGGTCATGTAGGATTTACTGCAAGACAGCAATGGAGTTAAACATCCTTAAGAACACTCAAATCACTAATTTCAAATTTCATGTAAGAAATGCTTATATTTCTCCAATATATCTGTACATCCTGTTTTTTTTTTCAGTTAGTCATTTTACTGCAATCCATCATTGTGTCTTATCACAATGCAGAGGCCCACATACAGAAGCAAAAACCTTGTGTTTTCTCTCAGCTCAACTGATTTCCCAGTTCAGCAGATGTTCAGGTTTTGTACATAGAGTCCTCAAGAAGTAATAGTTTTCAAAGTGAACATACTTATTTTATGTACTCATACCATGTTTCATATAGTTCAAAGATGTTGCAGGGCCAGGTTTTGAGGAGTGTGGGTTTCCCTCCAGTCATAATTTTAATTTAGTGGGTTCAAATGCATTGCCACTTTAAGTAAAAATTTAGCCTTCAACATTAAGGCTAAACTTAGTCAGAAGTGACCCCAAAGATCATTGAGTTCCAACATCCCCTGCCATGGGCAGGGACACCTCCCATTAGACCAGGTTGCATCTTATCACTGTACTTGAGTCAGACATCTGCATTCAAAATATACACATGGACACAGCACTTCTGTTTCCCACTCAAGGTACAGCAAATGGCCAACTCAGGACTACATGCAAAACAGCCCAGGCATCTCTGTAGCAGGATCTTGCCTCTCTGGAAGACTATGGTACTTGTTGTTTGGGATGCAAGGTCATTAGGTGAGGAAGATAAGGTCTTAAGGAAGGAAAGTTGCAGATAGGATCTTGAGACCTGAGATACTCCCCAAACATCATCCTCTTCACTACAGAACCATAAACCCTTTTTTTCCTTGCAAAGGTAGAAAACTAATCATTTACCAAACCAGACATATTGTATGCTTCAGTAGAGGTGCACCACTACCTGCTTTGGGGTTGGGTTTTTTTTTGTTTATGTTTAAGATTAAAATTAAATCTATTTAAAGTGATGAATTTATCTTTTTTTTTCCTACTTGACTGAGCATAGGAACTGCACATGCAATCCGAGGGAAGCTCCCTTTCCAGTCTCATTTCTAACCTATGGCCTTTCCCCAATTACTGTTTCAATTAAATATGATGTATTCAAGTTGGGCATTCCAATAAATGCAATATAACGAAATGCTAGGTTACTCATTATGTTAACCTCATTAACATGAGATTAATGTAGTGATAAATAGATTGAACTGTCTTCAACTGATGACAAACTGAAAATGGAACACTAAAGAGCTCCCATCACTAATTTAAATAATAAACCAATTTAAATTTTCTAATGAATTTAATATGATATGAAAGCTGTATCAAGCCTTCAGTTAAAGAAAACTGCATTTCTTTTAGCTCATTATAAATACAATTATGCATTTTCTTATTATCAAGTGAATGCTGTTACATTTAGCTCTTATCCACAGCCATTAATCTCCTTGTTTTCTCATATAAACTACATACAATGAATCCGTTCTCTGAAATGGTGTAATGCATTATGAAGGAGGGTTATTATCCACAACTTCAACCTTAGACAGAAGAAAAACCTGAAATTCTGATCAACAAGGACTAGAAAGGGGAAAAGACTCCTGCAATCAAGAGAGAAGGAGACTTCATGGTGGAATTGACATATGTTCTTCTAAATCCAGTGATAAATACCTCAGTTCAATATTAATTTACTCTAAAGTACTGCCTGGCAATACTGATAAAGCAGATGAAGTTCTTCTGCTATGGAGCCAGAGATGAACACTACAAATGCAAAACCTTTTCCTTAAGGTAAATTCCTCCAGTAGATACCTTCTCATATGGAATATATTTGACAGTCACATTTTCAAATGGTTTAGTCCCATTGCATTCTTCTTACACATCACCAGTAGTTTTGGTCTTCACTCTTTATTTCTTAATTTGTTACACATTTTCCTGTATCCAGTTTAATGAATACCTGCTCCTATTTGTATTGTAAAATGGTTAAATGCTTAAAAGCAAAAAGAGAAATAACATACATTGGATGACAAACAAATTTTGTTTGGAAGACTTTCAGAAGATTTGTGGAAGTGGGGTAATCCTTAGATACACAAATAAATGGCTACTAATCACCAAAAAAGGTAAGATTTTAAGTATATAAAGGTGTTCTCTTTTCTCCTGAAATTTATGTAGATAAGGCTGGTGTTAAGACAACTCCCCTGCTTGTACACGGCCTTTCCTCACCTTTTGAGCAGGCCCCAAGACACTACTTACAGCACACCAAGTGGCAGGGTTAGATGTCCTAATTACCAGTTCCATTAAATCCCATCAAGTTCTGCCAAGAGATCTGGATCACTGCCAGCAATGCAATCTGCAATTTCAGTCCTAAAAGTTCCCAAAGTAAAAACCAGACCTGGGCTAACTTTAAACCACCAATTAAGAGGCTTTTTTTTTTTAAATTTGAAAATCCTGGTAGCCCTTAAATTTAAAGGCCATATCTGAGATTATGACAGTGGATTCAGGGGCAAGCAGGCTGAAAACATTACTGATTCTGCTAATGGGAATTGGCAGAATCAGGGAAAACAATTGGGGTGGGGGGGAGAAAGCTGCTATAATTAAGTTTTGGAATTTTTCTCTTAAACACCAAAACCTGCAAATTGTGAAAAAACATATAGCCACAGGTGTATATATTTAACTAAAGTGTTAGAAATACTCCTTTTAGAATTTAGTATGTTAATCTCAGAGTTGAAATGTCAAATTGTTTCATAAAAGAAGACAGTCTAAATTCACTACAAAGACTATGACTTTTTATATTGATTTGCATAGAACTGGAACAGTGGAAAATAATTCAATAGCTGTCAAGGTAAATCAGTCACCTTTAAATGGACCCATGGCAAAGGAGTCTTCAAATTCCAGTTTGATACAATGTCTGACCCACAAGAATTTAATTGATTAGTCATGATTAAGGCTAACTTGACAATTCTGAATTTAGTAAAAAACCATCATATCTATTTTGTAAGCTTCAGAAAGATGTAGAGCTTTTCTCAGGACTGTTAAAAAAAACCAACAAAAAAACAAACAAACAAAAAACCCCACAAAAACAAACAAACAAAAAAAAACCAACCCCAAACCCCCATCAAACAAACCCCCCAAAAAAGAACTAAAAATAGTCAACAAATTCTTCACCTGTGGTGCTGGTTACAGAGGAACTTACAGTTTCAGGAAGATGGCTAAACTAGCATGAGCTTATCCGGTTTCACCAGAGAAAACAAAGGATTCTTGCTACAGTCAGTACTAAGAATTATATACTTGCTTTCCCCAGTGATACAAAACAGCAAAGACTAATTGTGCTGGCAACTGGAGCTTGGTTAATAATTCTGCTAGCCTTGCACTTGCTACATGTATTTGACTTTGACTCCATGGCTTCAGATGCCAGGAAAAGTATTAAAAAGCAACCACCAGAGCAACATCTTATTCAATTTTCTTGATGTCTGGATGTTTTGACGAAGCTTATGCACCAGATCTAAACCACTGAGTGTATGGTGCACTTACTCTTTTATGCCAGAACTGATTTTAAGCCTCCATAACAGTGCTACTGCATACCTCATGAAACAGTAAAATACGTTAACAACAATTAAAAAAGTAACTCTGATTGAATAATACATTGAAACAGAAGTTTTCCTGGTCTCAGGTAGTATATACCTGCAGGAGTTGAGGGGCAGTAGAAGGGGGAAATCTAACTGAATACTTCCATAAGAGACATGTTTTCCTTTCATCCACCACTAAAGAGTGACCACAAATTAGATCACAAATTCATCACTGATAGCCTAGAGCTGGTGAGACTGAGAAAATCTGAACAATGATACAAGATTTGAAAATTCCTCCCTTTTATTACCATTCCATTTTCCTGTATTACTTTTGGGAATAGGTGTAATTCTTATGTTTGTTTTTTATAATAAAGTGATGTTGATAACATTGTAAGACTGTGGAATGTTCATGTATTGACAATGTACAAACTGGAAACCAGGCTCAAATATTCCTACCACAATACTAAAGCTTCCTAGAAATTAGGGTTTTAACATTTTCTTCCCCTCCTTTCTTGGAGTCCCCATGTAAAGCCAAGCTGTATAGTTCTCCAAATACTTGTTTTCAATAATCAAAATTTTAATTAGCCATGCTGAATAATTCTAATTTTGATGAATCATTGAAAAGAAGTTACAAAATGTTCTTGTGTATTTTTAGGGCAAAACAGGATGTCACATTGAATAGCCACAGTGTAGTCAGAGAGGTAACTTTCCATTTAGGTGTCAATGTTTTGACTCATTTTAATTTGAGGTTTTCTTCTCCAAAAAACCTGCTGTTTAAAACACATACACCCCTATGTAGCCATATTATGGTCATGTCAGCTGCAAGAGTTGGGAGAATACAGACACAAACCACACTTATATAAACACAGACGTAAGACTTAGAGAAGAACATACAGCATGAAGGCTCCTCTCCTATCAAACACAATAGAAATTGGACCGCTACACAATATTTTATTAATTCGTAAAGTCACCCGCTAACATGGAACAGGTTTTGTGACTAGACCTAAGGAAGCACTTACACACACACGTAGCAGTACCATCCACCACAAAAATTCCTAACGTCAATCGTAACTAACAGAAGAAAATATTTGTCATTCCTTAAATTATTAACTACACTTTAAGTAATAAACACTATAATAAACACACTTATTAATGTTTACCTGACTTTCTTTAAGTGCTTCTGGAATTCTTATTCCAGCAGTCTTCCAGGACCACTCAACTCAATCAACTGAGGAACCTCAAAGTCACACAAAAATTTCTGTAAAAATCACACATTCTTTTCTCAGAGATCACAAACTCCGGCAAGTAAATTAAAACTCCTCTGTAATTTATCCCATCCCATTATTAGAGCCCAAAAGTCAATTAAATTAGAACTAATAAAGATTTCTCATTTGGAAAATTCACCTTATTGTTCTTTGATTTGTTGTTTTGTTGTGTTTTTTTTTTCCTTAAATTCTCTATAAAGTGACACCATTTTTATAGGATTCCTGCTATACACAGAAATTTAAGTAGCTCAGATGCACAGTACAAAAATAGTAGATTTTCCTGCTTCATAACTTATCTTTACTCCCTTCTTGCAGTGCTTCTGAACAATAAAAATAGGTACATTTTGTAGTAACAGTTCAAAATGAAAACAACCTTTAATATGTCCCTCTTCTAGTAGAACCTGTTCTCAGAACCAGGTGGCAGACTACCCTCCCAGGCACCTGAAAAACCATATAGAAGCATAGAAATTTGAAAAGAGAATTAAAATAAATGCTTCTATGTTAGACTATAGGTCCTTAGTCTTCATTCCACAAAGTGAAAATGCCAGTATTTTTTGAAAACAAGGAAAAATATGGAATATTTGTATTACTTATATTGTATTACTTAAGTGCTTAAAATCAAAATATGAAAACAGAAGAGACAGTCATGTTTTACTGACAAGTACATCTAAACAATATGTTTAATATTCATATTTTTTCCTGAATAGAGATAAAATAGTTCTGGCAAATAAAGAAACTTAATTTAATTACATCTGAATGACGTTAAGTAAAATCTCAAAATTTCAATGGATTCATTTGGGTTATGCATCAGGAAGCTTTTAAGGTACTGTTGAAGAATTGGTTAAAGCTAGTTTCAACAAGCATACGTGACTTCAGAGACATGATCACTGTACAAAGTGCATAACTTTTGGTTAATGGGATAGTTAAAATCCCCAAGTAGTTGTAGACCAGTAATTTCCCCTTGGAAGATTTTAGTAAAGAACAATGCAATCATCAAAACTGCAGTGCTTGAAACTATACAGTCAGAGCCCAAAAACTCCAGGCACTGAAAGAACTCAAGGTAATAACATTAACTCTTCCCTTTTCCAATACTGGTACTTCAAACACCATTCAAGACTTCCATTTATTTTCAGACTGTAATGGAGTCACACCTCACTATAGTTGCAACTTAACATTTGTGGCTATTCCTCCCTATTAGGAGTAAACCACCACTTCACAGATGTAGCTGCCTGTAACGCGAATGCTCATCACTGTCTTCACCTTGGACAAGCCAAGCTTACATTTCTGACTCCTAATCTAGGCATCTGTGGTAACTAGTTTTCCACAGTTCTGTTATTAAATATATATATGTACTTAATATTATTCTATTTGGGCAGCCAAATAAACTGGTTGTCTTGAGGAAAAAAGTATGCCAGTAAACCTATATAAATTTGCCTTAAAGGGCAGAAAATACTCCTTACAATATTCTCTGTTTCTTGAAATACATTTTCTACTCTAATACTATACTAAGACACAATGTTGTTATCAGGGAAGAAGACATGTTTGAAATTAATCACTGATGGTGAAAGCACACGAATTATTATTTGGCCAGCTTGATTCCAGACCTCATTAGGGTACCACACGGAAACTGTATTGCTTTTGCATAAATATTTGCATGAGTTTTGTTGCAACTCTTTCCTAATTCTGGCTGATATGAAAGCTATGTTTATAGCCCTTCTGTTGTTTGCTTGCTTTCCAAACCGCACATTCCCTATATCATACCTATGTAACCCATTTAATCTTTAAATTGCATGCTTTTTTGACTGCTCACTGATGAACATTTTCACAAATCACCAGGTCTTTGCTTGCTAAGGACTGCCTACTAAAATGTTTCATAAAGTCATATTTTTTAAATCTTGCTAAGTGAAACCAAAATTTAAATATTGAGTATTTTGGGGCCACAATTCCGAAAGTATTTAGAACACTAATTATCCTTAAAAAAAAGGTAAACTAAAACTGTTCATCACCATACCTTTCTGGATACTCAGGAAAAAACATCTGGCATCCTCTAAATACTATTATTATTCCTAATTTGAAAGCAATAGATATTTGTATCTTTTTCTCTTAATTCACAGAGAACAGGCTGATGAGCTGAAAGCACTGCACTGGCGCTGTTTTAGAGGTACCTGCTCTATCTCCCAAATGTATCAGTACATTTCCATTCTCACACATTTCATAGCCATATAGGTTTTCATAGGTTCAGTTAAAAACCCTCCAGGCTCTTCAATCTTGTTTCTAGTTAACTCTTCAAAAGAAAGTACTGAAGTGTGAAAGTAATGTCAATGAAAGTAAATTAATGCAATACAACCATATGAGTCAGGCAAAAAAGCATAGTTTGCAAAGATTCGCAGGCTCTGTAGAAGTTTTCATATATAGCACTGAATGCTAACAATGGAGTACATTGAAACATATTTTTCCATTTCTTCACCTTTGCAAGAATTATATGTAATTAAAGGTATTTATTCAATCATTTACAACCTCCAAATAAGTCTCAATCCTGACTTCATGCCAAATAGTCAGTTTGCACTTGGATTAGCTGAGTTTAAAGCCCAGTCATTACATCCCCTTACAACACAACTACTTAATGAGTTAGTTCTATCGCTTTGTATATACTCTTACATTTACCATGCTGGTTTAGCTTGCCTTATGAAATAACCATTAAAAGGAGATTAATTCTTGCACATTCCCATGAGGCTGAAAGAATTTATATAAACACATATTAGCAAACTTCGGGAAAAATACTTTCAGATTATTCTTAAGCAAAAGCACTAGCAGATTTAACAATGTTCTGTCTTCCTCCAATTATCTGAATTATTATATGGGACCTGGTGTCACCATTATAAAAATATACCAAGTTCATTGTGTGTTTTTTAATGAGTTTACTGAAATGGCTGACTCAAACCCCACTCCTATTTAAAAAAAATATATTTAATTAATGTTTTTCTCTCATTGTTTTTTCTTAATAGCTTTATACTGTACAAAGTCGTACTCGTTTTAAAATGGCTACTGTCAGTGCTGTGAACAGACTGTGTACTGCAAAGGAAGGAAGAAAGAGGATAGGCAAGCAGGAAACCCAAGGCCCAGTTAAACACAAACACTACAGGGAGAACAGTGGAAGGCCAAATGTCCTGAATAATACTTAATTCCCTCTGCCCAGAAACTAATCAGGGGCTACCACTCCAGCTTTATACCTAACAGTTAAGGGTAGTTTTCCAGAAATAATAATAATTAAAAAATCATCAACAAAACTTCTGTTGTAAAAAAAGAATATAAATCCAAATTTTTTCTTTGTTTTAGGTCTAGTCTAGCCACATAGCTGTCAGAGTTGATCTTTTGGGAGGCTTGGCTGTAAAAAAATGTGACTGTGCACATTTCAAATAAAGTAGTGTACTTTACCCTAACAACAGTGCTTCTGAGTACACACCAAAATGGAAATGAAAATACTGAAGAAGGACTGGCATCTGAAGACACAGAAAGATTAAAAAACTTTTTTTTCCAGCTATTCATAGTCATATGGTTCTGCTGAAAGTGGCCACAAATGCATCATTTTCTTTCCTATGTCTAGGCATGGTTAAGTAAACAGCGTAGGATATTTCGTTTTGGACACAATTCTTGTCAATTTCAATGGAAGTCAAAAATCTAAGCCCTTCTGAAAAGCATGTTAATTTTTTTTTTTTCCATATCTTCACATGATCTAATACGTGTAAAATCTAGCTACCTATCCTCACAAAGTTGCAACATCAGCAATCAAATTTAACAAATTTAACATTCCCTTTTAAGAAGTTCACAGAATTTCTGTGAATCATCACAGAATGATACCGGTTTGGAAGGGACCGACCCCCTCTTGCCAAAGTCGGTCCACCTAGAGCAGGTTGTACAGGGACATGTCCAGGCAGGTTTTTAATGTTTTCAGAGAAGGAGACTCCACCACCTCTCTGGGCAGCCTGTTCCAGTGCTCTGCCATCCTCAAAGTAAAGACATTCTTCCTCATGTTTAGATGGAACTTCCTATGTTCAAGTTTGAGCCCGTTACCTTTTTTCCTGCCACTGGGCACCACTGAAAAAAAGACTGGCCCCATCCTCTTGATACCCATCCTTTAAAGTATTTATAGATGTTGATCAGATCCCCCCTCAGTCTTCTCCAGACTAAAAAGACCAAAGTCCCTCAGCCTTTCTTCATGAGAGAGATGTTCTAGGTCCCTAATTATCTTTACAGCCCTCTGCAGTACCCTCTCCAGCAGTTCCCTGTCCTTCTTGAACTGGGGAGCCCAGAACTGGACACAGTACTCCAGATGGGGCCTCACCAGGCAGAGTAGAGGGGGAGGGTAACTTCCCTCATCTTACTGGCCACACTCTCCTTCATGCACCCCAGAATGCCATTGGCCTTCTTAGCCTCTTTTTTTTATCAGAATATTTTAGGAGTTCAGGAAGAAAAACTCATCACAGAGCCACTTGTTAAAATGCATTTTTTTTATCATATCTAATTTCAAACACACTATTAACACAGTGACATATGTGATATAGCATAAATATATACCCTAACTCCCAGCAAGCCAGGTTACTGGCTTCAAATTTTAATTCAACTGTGGAGTTCTTTTCACTGTGGGGGTGCTTTCTGTTGTTGGGTGGTTTGTTTTGCTTTTTTCTCAAGAGAAACTCAAAAAAGCAGATGAAACGGTCCAGCACTGAAGTTGAGAGCCTTGTAATCCAACATAAATAATTTACCTTTTATTCTCTGACATAATTTCTTTAAAAGGACTAACTTTTAATATCTAATTCACTGAATAACACTCAAGATGTCACAGTTAATTCTCCTCATTTTTGAATGTATTCTAATATCCTTTATTGTTACTCATCAAAATCTTTGTCAGAAGTTCAAAGATGATTCTTCAGTAATTTTTTAACATATTGACACAAAAGACACTTGCAATTTTAATATTAGCAGTAGTTTTCAGGATATATATTCAGTACCTTATCTTTTTTTAATGTAGGGAAAGGTCCTGAAAGCTCTTCATGACATATCAGCTGTCCTTCACATGCAAAAAATTTGTCACTTTAGTTCCATGTCCAAACGAAAATCCACAAGCAGAGCAACAGCACAGCTTTAGTTCTGTCTTTTTTCACTCTTTTTTGTGTTTTTTTTTATTACACAAAATATTGCTTATTCACAAATTAAAAACAAATAATTACTTAATGTATGTATAAGACTCAGACAAGAGTTACAGACTGTTTGCCTGACCTTCCATGATGGAGTGACTACATCAACGGACAAAGGAAAAGCTACAAATGTTATCTACCCGGATTTCTGTAAGACCTTTGATACAGTCCCCCATAACGTTCTTACTTTTAAGCTGGAGAAATATGGGCTTGATGGGTAGGCTGTTAGGTGTATAAGGATTGGCTGGATAACTGAGTGCAAAGAGTTACTCTCAAGAGTTCAATGTCCAAGTGAAAACCATAAGTGGTGTCCCTCAAGAGTCTGTAATGGGACAAATAATGTTTAATATTGTCATCAACAACATAGTGTGATTAAGTGTACCCTCAGCAAGTTTGCAGATGACACTAAGCTGAGTGGTATGGTTCCTTTGCTGGACGGAAGAGATTCCATCCAGAGGGACCTTGACGGGCTTGAGGAGTGGGCTAATGTGAAACTCATGAAATTCAAGAAGGCCAGGTACAAGGTCCTGCACCTGGGTTGGGATAATTCCCAATACTAGTACAGGCTGGAGGACAAGGGCCACAAAAACGATAAAAAGCATGGAGCACTTTTATGAAGAAAGGCTAAGAGAGTTGTGGTTATTCAGCCTGGAGAAGAGGAGGCTCTGGGAAGACCTTAGTGTGGCCTTTCAATACTTAAAGGGGGCTTATAAGAAAGATGGGGACAAAACTTTTTAGCAGGGCCTGTTGCAATAGGACAAAGGATAGTGGCTTTAAACTTTTAAACTAAATCTAGATTCAGACAAGGAAGAAATTTTTTACACTGAGGGTGGTGGATGGAAGAGGTTGCCCAGAGAGGCAGTGGATGCTCCATCCCTGAAAACATTCAAGGTCATGTCAGACAGGACTCTGAGCAACCTGATCTAGTTGAAGATGTCCCTATTTGCTGGAACAAATGACCTTTAAATGTCCCTTCCAATTAAAAACAATTCTATGATTCTATAAAAGATGAAGCAAAACAAAGTGTATTTCATACTATATATATATACACACACATTATAATACTTATTATTAGTATGAAATAATAACTATAATAACTGCACTTTTCCTTAGCTGTTAATAAAACCATCTTCTCGGAAACAAACAAATTAATAAAATTTCAAGATGACATAGCAGATTGTAATTTTGTTATAAATGGGCAGATAAAAATTAATTTCAAAACCTAAGACCCTAATTTATTTTTGTTTAAAAAAAAAAAGAAATCTTTCTTGAAAGATTAGACAATTGGAGTATTATGAAGAATTCAAAATATCCTATTCTGTTTTGAATTTTGAGGATGAAAATCTGTTCCTACTGAAGTTAGGAAGAGAACTCTGGCTTCAAAGAGGGTATGATTCACTCCAGAGATAGCAAATCTGAGAGGGTTCTTCAGTGGTTTAAATTAAAGTGCAATTAAATATCTAACAAAGACAAGACACACCATTAACATTATTGAAGATTCTCATAATGAAGGTTTTAAAAAAATTACTGCTTGCAATCCTTAGTACTATTTTGTTTATGACACTTTAAAAATCCTTCCCTTGTATCTCAGGAAGCAGTGAAACAAACATTGATTTCTTGGAAACAAATGTTTTTCTAATTTGTGACAAGTGAAAAAGTGTGGCTTTACTGAGCTGGCCTACTTTAGCTCCTGGCTACAGAAGAGACCTGCAGCACCTTGTGACCAGAAGTGCTATGCATGATCCAATTCCTTCTGCATACTTACCCCAGGCATGGTGGCCTGAGCAAAGCTGCCACCATTTTCTGTCTACTCCTACTGAGCCCTGGCACACACAGATCAGAAGATATATGTTTTGAATGTTTTCCCCGAGTTTTATGAAAAACTCCATCATAAGTCTTAGTTAACCAAATACAGATCCGCTCAATTAGTTCCATTTATTCACATAACTACAGTAAGACTCGATAGGATAATATCTGGGAGTTAAATCCATCTCCTCACTAGTCATTGTTATGCAAGCCCTTGATACTACCAAAATATGCATCTCTAGCAGTAAGTCACTATCACAATTGCCATTATTGATCTTTAGAGTCAGTAGCTAAATCCATCTGTGGGTTTCTGTACCATCTATCTTGATTTTCCACAGCCTCCTACCTAAACCCATTAAACTGTCATCTATGGGTTTATATCATTTTTACTTCAGGGGCACAAAGAAACTTTGCAGTTCTTGTTTTTAAAACGCATCCAAAACTACGCTATTGCATCCTGAAAACTCCATTTTGCTTCATATTTTTTCTCCTGTTATCTTGGCCATGAAGGGTAACACATTTAATAACTTTTAAGCTGCAGGATATCAGAAATATCAACATTGGAAATATTTAAATTAAACATTTGATATGCAGTTCTTCACTTCCCATCAAATGTCTTCAAGCTTTTGTTGCCCACTTCAGCAAACAGGTTTATTCTAGTCACATTTTTAAGGTGTTTTCTTTGATGTGCAAATAAATGAAAAAGCTCAGATAAGAAAATTCAATATATTTTGTGTACTTCATGTCAACAAAATCAAATAGATGAAGTGATGTCATTTAGTACTGAGGCATAAAATGTCAAAAGGCATATTTAAAATTAAATGTAGTAATTGTAGGAAAATGTGTGCTAATATGCTATTATAATAACAACAGGAGTCTACAGATGAAAGGGTAGAAGTAAATTTAAAATATCTCTGCTAGTTATAGCTGAGTACACCACACCAAAGCAATATACTTTTTACAGGTACAGAGCCATTAGACATAGTTGGAATACAGCAGTCTGATGTTTTTCTTGAGACTTTAAGTACTATAAAAACTGAGGTAATTTTGTCTAACTTATCTATAAAGATAACTATGTCTACTTACAATGATTAATTAATAGTAGACCTGCACTTTGAGCAGCCTAAATTAGGCTAAAAATAAAAAAGTTCTGCTGACTTACAGAAGTTAGTTATTTGTCCACAGTTCAGCTATTCAGTTGGTCTATATTTAAGTTACAGAAGCTACTTGCAGATCTGCTTGATTCCTGACGCGGTCACAAAATTACTGTCAAGATGGGAGAAAAGAAGTGCCAAAAACAAGTGGGTAAACCATAACAGCGTTCATACCAGAATCATGAGACTCTGTTGGACTCTGCTTTCTGGAAAATTACTCTGCAATTAGTTTAAATTGGTTTGTGAAATGAATGGTTTAAGAACCAAAGTCTCACTGTCACAGCTAACATTTTCTCTTATAACTTGTTCAGGAGGCAGGATTTAGCTCAGCTTATAACCTTTATTGTTCTAGACAAGACTTTACAATCTCTATAAAGCCATCCATCCATCCAAATCCTGAGCAGAACTGGGAATCTTGTGCCGGTGTTTGTCCAATCCACCCTCTTAATAGTGCCAAAATCATACAGCAATTTAAGCAGATGATGTGGAGCAGCATAACTATGCAGAAGACTGGAGCACCCAGATCTCCTACACCTGTGTGCAACCACAGCCCCAGAAAGGGGTGTGCGTATTTGTTGACCTACACCACCCAGGACACCTAGGTGCCTGTAACTGCAATGATTAGTTGGAAAAGGATGTTTTGAATGTCTAAGGTTTATTAATGCTTTAGAAGTCCTTAGCATTCTGTTTCATCTGTTGTATTAGTCATACTGATCCCAAATGTGTATTTCACTGATTGCTGGCTAATTATGTATCATTAATACATTACTAAATTAATTAAACCCCTTTGATCCTGATTTGGTTAGCTATATTAACCAAGCACTGTTTCCCTGCAACAAATGCCAGCTCAGCAAATGTAGAAGTCATTCCTAGAAATCAGATTGCATGTAGGTAAATTTTATTTTCTCCTTGTGTTCATTTGTATGCAACTCCAGCTTGAATGTGTGACTGCCACACAAGACCTGCTACTCATATTTAGAGTGCTGGGTTTTCTTTGATTGTACAGAATTTTTAAAGGGGAAAAAAACATTATCCTTTCTGGATTGTTAAATGTGGAAAAATTGAAAGACAAAAAGTAGAGGATAATTTAAAGTAAAATAAATACAAGAAAGGTTAAATAAACATTTTTGCAACTGCAAACTGTATTTACCTTAATATAAGGTGACACACAGGTAAGTAGGTAGATACCTACCTATATTCTGAGTATCAGGTGAAAGGTATCACAGATTAGCTATTAGGAATAGAAATCCTGAGTACACAAAAAGAAAGCAGATAAACTTATCTCCGTAAGTGTCTCACACAGTACTTCTGTACAGATACAGTGATGCACTGTACTACTATTGCATATATGTAGATGTGGTAGATGCACCCACCCTGACAAAGCCCTGACAGAATCCCATAAACACTTCCCACCACAGCTTGTGTCATGTCCACATGGTGACAGTCAGCACATATGCATTTCCTTTGAAAGGTGAAGAAGTTGCGGTCCTCAGCCAATGGGAGGGCTACATGACCATATTTGACCACAGATCAGATTCAAATAGGGTATAATCAGAGTCCTGCAGGACAAAAGAAATTTAATTGTCTCTTCAAAGGAGAGGATCTCTCATCATGGACTCTCCCTGTGAGTAGGGTTGCTATTCCACGGTTCATCTCCTGTACAGGTTGAGACCTCCTCATCTTATAGGAAAGTTATTGTTCACATTTTGACTCGTCATTTCTAATGTTTAAGAATTCTTGACTCATGCAGTTTTAATTTCCTCATACATTCTGAATCTGTGGTTTACTAATGTTGTTGAAGTGTTAAAACATTTTGATATACCTCATTTCCAGTTGGCTCTCTGCTAAACAATTTTTTTTTAGATTGAAGTTTATTTTATCACCTCTCTAAATTTGATTTTGTGAGCCTCCATGACAGTAGGTTTCTCAGTCTCCTCTGTCTTAAGTCTTACTCTGATTAAACAGTTTCTCTTTTGAAAAGTGCTCTGGATTTTTCTCCACACTGCCAAGATGAGGAACTGATGAAATAACTTGTATACAATGAAGTTGAGATTGATCCATTGGATTTATATTTCTGGAAAGTTTCATATGAGCTCATAGCTCTTACTGTGATTCTGCACAGTTTCTATGCAGAATGTACAATTGTGACATTTAGGACCAGAGCAGTGAAAGAGAAACATCAATTTCCCAACAAATGTAAGGTCTCCATCTAAATTCCTTCAGGCATAGAAGCAACTTGTTAAAGGACTTAAAAATCAACATCTGTCTCACAAAGCTGTGTGGAAAGTACTGAAGATAAAACATCCTAAATACTGCTAGAGACAAATGTTTGTTCATAAAATTACTGTTCTGAATTTCCTGTATTTACCCGTAAGTAGCAGTTAATTAAAACTTTTATGGAGGAAAAAAGTAAACTGGGAAAAGCTAGATTCTTTAATTGCAAAAAAATGTATTTAAGGTTTTGTTAATATAAACCTCAAAATGCCTCCCAAAATAAAGTATAAAATATAACAGACTGAGTATCATAAACTGGTTTCAATGACTTACCTTCTTTTCATCCTTTAGGCTGAAATTGCATCAGTAATACATAATTTTCTGGTTTTTCTAGCTGTCTGAATGTTTGTTGTATCTAACAGTCCTTAAAGCACTCATTCAGTTCTTCCAAAGTTTCCACCTTAGAGAAGAAAAGGACGAATGCCAAAGGTTTACTAATGTTTTTTTTTCTAAACCCTCATCTGCAGTACTCAAAGTCCCCAGGCTCATTTAAATTGTTAATGGAAACAGCAGTGCTTCAGAGTGTGGTATGTTCTAGCGGCTTCCAGATACATGAATAATTGTAGCTGTACACCTATCTAATGCTCTTGGCCTCACTCTATTCAGTTGTACTGAGATGAACATTTGCCTCAAATATTTGGGCATGAAACATCAACTTAATCTACAGATAGACTAATTCATAACAGTAACAGGGAATTTGAAAAGTGACTTTAAGATGTTTTAAATACTTCAAAAGCAGACAGGATCTGTTGGGACTACCTATGACAAAAGTATAGAAGATGCACTCAAGAATGTTAAAGACATAAGCAGAGAAGTTATACATTACTTACAGCTCAAGATGGAGAAAGATGACGTTGAGGAAGACAACACAGAGAAACTATATCAGTTTGTAGTTCTTCGATAAGGAAAAGAAGTTATTGTCAGATACATAAATTAGCGGTGGTATAGCAGCATTCACACAAGAGATCCAAGGAAAATACCACAGCAGTTGCAGGTCTGAAGACTAAGGTGTGTAAACTATCGCCATGCCAGGGGATTACTAAGCTTGTTGGTCTACCAAAAGGGATTTACAGGGAATTCCAGGAGCTGCCAACTGATGAGTCTGATTTCCATCTCTGGTAAGATGGAAAGTCTACATAAGACATACATCACTGAGTCTGTTTGCAAAAGGACAATGTGGCTTCCTGAAGGGAAATACTGTCCCAGTAGCCTGCCAGAGCTCTTGAGGGGGTCAATAACCACTCAGTCATCCAGCGGACATAACATATCTGCATTTTCAAGAGACATTTAACAAGGTTTCACAATGCAAATTGCTACAGAAACTGAGTTGCAATATGATTTGGGATCCTTCCATAAACTAAAAAGCAGATGAAGAGAGAGGAAGCAAAGGAAGATCTTAATGCTCCTTTTTCAGGGGAGAGAAGACTCAGGTACCAGTGATGTGATTGACTCATTTTATTCACTGTTCATGACAGAAAAGAAAGTACACTGTTGGATCTCCAAGTCTACTGACAATTCCAGGTAGATAGATGCCATAACAATGGCGAGGACCTCATTAAGCTGAGCTTGTGAGCATCAGATGGCAGATAAGCTTCAGGGTAGACAGATGCAAAGTTTTAAGCAAAAGGAAAAAATTTACCGGAAGCATGCCTATGTAATGCTGATGTCTGAGCCAGCAGACAACTCTGGATCTACTACCAGGAGTTCGCTGAAATCTTTCAATCAAGGTGTAGTGGCAGACAAAAAAGACAACAGTGCATTAGGCATCACTAGAAAGAATACAGAGAAATCAAAACAAAAGCCCACCTTGCAAGTGGTTCTGATCTCCACGTCAAAATCCAGCTTGAGCAGCTGCCTTGTGAGGAACAGCGAGAAAGGTCTCGAACCTTTTATTTTGGAGAGGAAAATGCTGAAGGGGATATGATCATGTTTCAAAACACATGAAGATGGTGTATAGTGTAAAGGCAAAACTATTACAAGATCCTGCAATACTGGATATAGGGAGCATTTAATAGGAGATTTTAAAAGTATTACACAGCAGGCTGTGAACTTCTGTGACTGGTTTCTGTCACAGTTTCTTGTGAAGGCAAGCTGTAATGACAGATTCAGAAGGGATTTAAACAAATTCAAAGATCATGGATTCATTAATGGATACTAAATAGAATCAGGAAGGGAAGTAGTCTCTGATGCCCATAACATCATCCTGAATGCTAAGCAAATTTAGGGAATGGAAGGAAGACTGTGCAGGATCTTAAGATAAATAGCTTCTCCTTTTGTTACTGGGCAAGGGAAAATAGGCTAGACAAATCACAAGTCTCTAGGCCATAGCTTGGGTTCTTGTTTGTACGGAGCAGGAGCTAAATTACTGCTGTAAAATGGGGTCCTCTCCCTTCTTACCTTAGTTATATACAGCTGCACCTATTCATCTTAGAAGTGAAATGGCATGCTTCAATTCCAGCCTCTGGCATGTGATCCTTATCTAAACATGCAACTAGTTTATATGATAAGAAAGCAAATCTCAGTTCTTAATGAATGTTCATGTTTACATTACTCCAATATTTTATCAATAAGCTTATCAAATTACTTTTTAAATCCATTGTATTTTTACAGACCTTGCCTCCCTTGATAATTTCTTCTAGAAATGCTGGCTCTGCTATTGATAGATAGGGAATACTGACTTGAACAATCAAACCTGCTATCAAATATTAAGTTACTATTCAAAAACCAAAAAGGACTTAAAAGATTTAAATTCCTAGATACAAAACCAGGTAGCTTGATTGCTGAAAATTCCTACTCAGCAGTCAAGGACAAGAAAAAAAATAGCACTGAAAGATTTATAGGAGTCTTACTTCTTGGGACTGAGTGAGGAAGAAAAAGAAAGAATTAAAAAGAGAATTTCATAACAAAAACAGGCCAATCCATGGAACTAGATAAAGATTAATTTGTTCAAAACAGTTCACGAGCCTGAGTCAAGTAAACAACAAAATTTTAACACATGGCTCATTTCAGCGGATGTCCTGGTAGACACATTCAATTTGGCTACAGAAATCTGGCTTCTTTTTTATGGCTGCAATACTTATTTGGTTCAAATAGTGCTCTGGGTACCTAACAAAGTTGTGGGTTTACTACCATAAGATGTAAGATTTAGCAAAAATGCTGGTTAAGACCTTTCATAAAGCAGAATACTAACACACCTCTGGCCCCAGAATCTCAATTAAGTTCATTCACAGTGCTTTTTTATTGGCTTCTTCATTTTACATTCAGAGAAGGCATAAGAGAAATGTTAAACAGAGGTCAGCTGTAATGCCTTGTAAAGCAACAACTAATAAGGAAATTTTGTTTCTAGGGATAATAGTACTATTAGCTGCAAATGGCTTTTGAAACACCCCACAGTTGCAAAGTTTTGTCACAGACTTTACGAAAGCATCTACAAAAGCTGTTTCCATCCAAACACTGATAATTTTGTAGAAAAGGTTAATAGGCTTAATTAGCTTAAGGGCTACATTATATTAAGAGCTGTTAAAAACAACAAAAAAGGAAAATATGCTGCTGAAATACATTCAAAACTTCCTACCACAGCTTGAAACATGATTTAGAGGTAGAGGAGTACTGAGGTATATTTAGTGAGCTAAGGTATAGTCCTATTAACGTATTCACAGATGAGAAAAACAACTTTTTAAAAAAAAAATATTTAAGTAATAATACGAAAACTTCATTACATTCTACAGCTAAGCTCTCTGAAAGGACTTTAGAGTCCATTAAGCTAAGACCCATTAAAGCATCTAAATAAATATGGCCACGAGGATGATCAGAGGAATGGAGTACGTCTCCTATGAAGACAGGGCTGAGAGAGATGGGGTTGTTCAGCCTTGAGAGGAGAAGGCTCTGAGGAGACCTTATAAATCTGAAGGGAGCCTACAGAAGAGCTGGAGAGGGACTCTATACCAGGAAGTGTACCAACAGGACAAGGGGCAACGGTTTTAAATTGGAAGAGGGGAGATTTAGATTAGACATCAGAAAGAAATTCTTTCTTGTGAGGGTGGTGAGGCACTGGAACATATTGCCCAGAGAAGTCACAGATGCGCCATCCCTGGAGGTGTTCAAGGCCAGGCTGGATGGGGCTTTGAGCAACCTGGTCTAGTGGAAGGTGTCCCTGCCCGTGGCAGGGGGGTTGGAACTGGATGATCTTTAAGGTCCCTTCCAACTCAAATGATTCTATGATTAACATAACATTCAAACTATTGTAAAAAAACAACCCAAGGGAACAAGTTTGTTCTGAAGCCTGGCCAGGTACTTAGGTGCCGTAATCAGAACTGCAGACTGAAGAATCCAGAATTATCAGAAAATTTAGCAATTCTTACAAAGATTTTCTTCTACATAGTCTTTCCATTAACTTCTAATGTACCTTACATTTAATATGCTTTTCTGTTAACATGATCACACACAGTATCTTTCTTTTCTGAAGAGTATTCCAGTAAGTTACACTATTTTCCATAAATTCTCAGAAATTTAATAATTACCACTTTTCTTACTAACATTTGCAACATTTATCAAACAGACATGGTGCAAATTTATTGAGGAAAAAATACACTTAGAAAGGCATCACAAACATTGTTAGAAAATTTAGAAAGCTAATTTAAAAGTAGAGGATGGCAATTCACAATGCCTAAAACATTCATTGAAAGCCTGGTTTGTTTAAAAAAGCAGTTCTCAATGGGTGAAAGATTTGATAACATTGCATTTTTATGTGAAATGTTTCTATTCTCTTCATTAGGCTATTTTATTGTTGTTGAAAAAGCAAACATGCCACTATAGGTGTGGCCAGAATATGAGGAACGGGAGAATTTAGTTTTCCTTGTCTGATGTGTGCTTGTCCTCATTTTCTACAATGGAACCCAACAGCTCATTAGTGCAAAATCGGACATGGAGCTAGGCAACGGAAACTTATAAAGGAACACAATTTGTGCAGAAAACTGTTTGAACTGTATCTCCATATGACAAAATGTAAAATTTCAGGATCCAGGTTTTCTTAAATGTCCATCTCTTTATAATTTTCATCCATAATTAAAGAATGCAGGGGAACTGAATTTCAATACCAGAGTGAGTCTCAACATCGAAATGACACTGATTTCTTACACATTGGCACATATATGAGTCAGAATACAGACTCACTTCCTGCAGTCTTTAAGACTGAGCTTAAAGTATGAGGAAATGTTCCAAGGCAGTTCTTTATATGGATATTCTGAATATGCAAATACTACTGCATATATAAAAGGAATGCCAGTATTAGATGCTAGATGTTCTAAAGAGTTGAAAATAAAAATAAAAAAAAAGTATTTGTTTGATGAAAACAGAAATTTTGATTGAAAATGAAGTAACATGTTCTGTTGCATGATACTAACTCTAATATTAAATCACCTTTTAAACTTTTTTTCCTGTCAGCCTGGTTTTCTACTAATTTCTGTGTAGAAGCAGTATCACGTGAGCTTCTGATTGCTACTTTGTTATTTCTAGAATGATGTATAGTTAACTCAAACTATACAAAAGCTAAAGAACATTAACTAAGGAGGTACAAAGAAATCAATTTGAGAAGAGCATAGATTGCTAAAGACCCATGTAATTTCAAATTCTGCCTGAAAATGCACTTCATGATCAAGTCTATCATAGTCCAGGTTTTGGGGTTTGGTGAGTTTTTTGTTAGCACAGCAGTGCTGATGCAATCTGATAGACTGTCCGCTGCCACTAGGGACAGTAATTTCTAGAGACCAGCTAGAAACTAGGCCAGAGTCTGACCCATCATATTCCACTAGGAGTCCTTTTGAGAACAAATGTATAAAAACAGTGCAAAATTTTACATTAAAGTGAATGAATATATTCTATAATTCAGTCAATATTAGTTGTATATAAGCCAATGGAACAATCTTTAATGGAAAAAGGTTGAACCATATTTAAAATACAATAAAATGAGAGAAAAAAACACTGAAGTTTTGAGTCTGTTACCAATTTTCCTAGAAAATTTCACTGAATAAAAGACCAACCATGATTGACAAAAAGACACATTGTCTCACATACTGCATGTAGACTAATCTCTAAAATATTTCTCAGTTTCTTGGAAAGCTTAATGTAGAGTTTCAAAACAATTTACTCAGAAAAGTATCAAGTGAAAACAGAACATAATTCTACTTTCAGCTTTAAGAAAAAAGATTCATTCAGAGAAGGACCAAGTAAAACAGGCAGTACTGTATGTACATTTTAAATGAAAAAAAGTAATCTTTCTGTTGCTGAAGATTTCAAATATCTATACATATGTGAACAAAAAAAAATGCACAATATATCATACTATTTCTATTTTAATTCTTTCTACTGAGAAAGTAAAAAACAGTTCCTTAACAAGCAAATATTGTATTGAGAAAACTTAAAGACATGGTTCTTGGATTTTTTTCCCTCTGGCTAAACAACATGCTAGCAGCCATTTGCAGTTTGGGCATAGTCTGTGAGCTGCATTTCACAGTAGATTCACAGATCCATAGCATCACATCTAGCAGATCTTGCTGCTATAGGAAGTGAAAGATATCTAGATTTTAAAAAATAAAACTTCTTAGGAAGAAACTTAAGTACCTTATTTTCAATGAAACTTACCCTCCACTTGTTTTCAAGAGTAATAACTTGCGCTTCCATGGTCACGTTCTTTTCTTCCAAAAGACAAAGCCTCAACAGAAATCAGATTAAGTTCTTTTTAAGTTTACATACCAAAGTAGTTCCTCTTTCAACCAAAAATGAATCACTATTTTCCCAGATTTCTGTAATCCAAATAAACCTATGTAAACAATTCACAGAATCACAGAATCACAGAATTGTGGTGGTTGGAAGGGACCTCAGAGATCATCGAGTCCAACCACAAAA